>JBAIZL010000006.1:127013230-127155730 GCA_036971475.1 Prosapia bicincta
GTAGCACAAACACACTAACAGTTCGTCACGAGCAATCAATAATTCTTATTACAACCAACGAGTGATATTGTTCGATAAAGAAACTTTAATTAAATTCGTGGCAAACAAGATCAGGACAGAAAGCACATTAAACAATACGAAACGTACAAACAGATGTTTTAAATGCACCGACATTCCATTGTAACCCACCATACGCTTCTCCGCCTCAGTTTTGCAATCGTCAGATAATTGAAACAGTAAATTTGGCGACGGGTTTTGAAATATTTGTCAGTGTAAATGAGCGAATGGAAATCGCATAGCAAGCGGAGGCGAGCGGCGACCACATAACGGGACTCAGCCGGTCGCACAAGTTCAGAAGGGGAACGGCCGATCCAATGCGGGTAAGGTTGGTTCAACGATCTGAAGATGACCCGACGGTGATGACGGACGTCGGTTTGGCCAGTTCGAATTATTTCAACCGGTTCCTGCCCACATTACTTTAGTCGTACGTAAAATTTATTTCAAGTGTTTATAAATCCGACAGGATATCGTTTAACAAAATTTTCCTTGGGTCATTTACAAAAGTACAAACCATATTTTACGTAATGATGTACATTTCGATAGCAAAGCAATCATCTTCTGAGACGATCCTTAAAAGACGATTCCTTTGCAATAGAAATGTAAAAATGTTTTTGTGGTTTAAGAGGCTTTATCTATTTATAATTATAAGTAATAACCGAGCTGGCTCATGAGTTAAGGTATAGAATAAATAAATGCACATGAACTCGCAAAAACAATATCATTTATTGTCATACGTGTTTAATGACTTATCATCATCAGTGACACTACAGCAAATTTACAACTGCAACCAGCTCTTGTGAATTTGGTTGCAGCTCGAGTTGGTTGGAGTTGTAAATTTTTAGTAGTGAAACTAATAAGTCATTGAAACGCGTATGACAATAAATTATAATGTTTTGTGTGTTTGAATGCAGTTATTTATTTATAACTTGAAATATTAAAAAAATATACAGCTTATGTGAGTGTACTAAACATAGAATCTGCAAAAGTGTTTGCGTCAAAAAGGTAAAATTAATATTATTTCCCCCATAAAAACGCTCTTTTTGTAACAGTTTAAATAAGTTTTTTGTTCTGTTTTGTGAACCCCAAGTTCTACATAAGCCAAACAGAGAAACTTCACACGATAAAGGGAACACATACAAGACATAAAAACTCAACCCGAATCATACTTCTTCATTCACATACAGAGAACTTTACACCCGGGCGGTTCCCAACCTATGGTACGCCTACTCCCAAGCGTACGTAGAAGCCTGAGGGGGTACGCGAAAACAATACCAGTAACGGCGGACATCAATATTCCAAGTTTACATTTGAAACTAATATACTTGTAGTCACTGAGTTACACTGAGGTTACACTAGTAGTTCACAAGATAGTTGATGTGTTGTTGATCGGAAACTGCGTGGAGCTTGTATATGACTGAAAGCACAGAATAGAATAGCTATGGGAAACATCTATTCCACATCTAGGTGAACAATACAAATGCAGGAATGGGTCTACGATTTGATGATGGGAAACTTTCAAGGAACCGTCTGTCGTGTTGCCCACACAACGATACCATATACACAGACGGTTGCCCCCGTTTCGCCCATTACTTACAAGGCAATCAGGCAACTACACTTTGTCTTAACCACGTCGAAGGATATGAAGTACTTTTCATTGGAAAAACCTTTTTAGGGGGTAAAATGGAAAAGGTTGGGAACCAATGCACTACACACACACACACACACACACACACACACACACACACACACACACACACACACACACACACACACACACACACACACACACACACACACACACACACACACACACACACACACACACACACACACACACACACACACACACACACACACACACACACACACACACACACACACACACACACACACACACACACACACACACACACACACACACACACACACACACACACACACACACACACACACACACACACACACACACACACACACACACACACACACACACACACACACACACACACACACACACACACACACACACACACACACACACACACACACACACACACACACACACACACACACACCAATTCTTCATTACATAAAAAAAGCAAGAAACTAATCACGATAGAAAACTACGATATATTCAAACACCATCCAAAATACAGTCTAAGAAAAAAACACACTCACAATCAAATAAGATAATTGAACACATATAATACTCTATGCACAATGACACCACAGAACACCAATACACCAGACTCACACTAATACAACACACCTAAGCAACAGTCTTTCCCGTGACTCACAGCATTGAACAATGCACTGATCTAATGCGAAACGTGTCGAAAAATATCAGTAAGTAGTGGTTTTTTGCCAGTTAGAAAAAGCTAAACGCCACAATATATAAATCCAAGCCCTGTTTTTACACAGATAGGAAACACCGACTTGCGTCGTGTAAACAATTAGCCGTACACAAGGCAGCAGGCGCTGATGTTGACAGTCATTGTATTAGCATTTTCTCCAAAACTTATGTAAACAAGACCATAGCATCCATCTCCTGATGATATATCCACCCGTCACAAGCAGAGCCCCAAGCAGGTGGATGACGCAACCCACAGTACCAGATGTCTATAGTTGAAAGAAGCTTTCGAGCCTTTAGGTCAGTTATCGTCGTCAGATGCCGTCATTTTACAAAAAACAATCTACAAAGCTATATGGATTGTTCAAGAGAAACTTTGAAATCTGGAGCTGACGATTCAAAAATTAAATCAAAGACAAACCTATTGTGATACACAACACAACGTCGACAAAAATTTATAAAATAAATTAATTCATCAGAGACTATTGTTAAATAAAAGCAAGTTAGGTACAACTATTTATTTATACAGGCAACGTTTCAATAACTGGCAGTCAACTTTATAAAATAAAGTTATTTATGTTTAAATGAAATATAGCTAAAGTATCAGAGAAAATATTTGTTACAAACGACAAAATAAAATTTTCCAATGTAAGGTAACTTGTGGACAACTGAATTGGCCTATAATTTTAATGGCAGTGTTTCACTTCAGGCATTGTTTACCTCGTCCATTAGTAAACGAATTTAAATGTAATAAAAACAAATCCATTCAAATGAATACTATGTAGTTATAATTTACTAGCAGAGTACCTGTCCTTTGTACGGGGTTGACTTGTATTTGTATTGAATTCATTTGTATTTGTATTTGGGTTGAATTTAATTTACTGAAAATAATTCCGAATAAATATATTAAACTATAAACTTACCGGTTATTGTCTTGAAAAACCAAGAGAAGGAAAAGCTTCTGCTTGTAACATGACATTTATACGGTATAACTAACCTTGAAAGATGAATAACAACAAACATTTACTATCCCCTGTTTAGTTGTGTTTAAAAGTGGCTTTTGCAGGTGATTATCAGCTCATTAAGCCAAGTATATAATTGATTATAAGTAATTGAGTGTTAAGAGAGTTTTCAAGGCCAGTGGGGTGGTGCCCTGATGGAATTTCTAAATACAAATAGGCCTATGCGTTAACCAGGGACCTTAAAAATGTCCATGTAAAATTTCAGCTCAATGGGTACAACAGTTTTTACGCGATTGAGTAACACACACACACACACACACACACACACACACACACACACACACACACACACACACACACACACACACACACACACGCACGCACGCACACACACACACACACACACACACACACACACACACACACACACACACACACACACACACACACACACACACATATAATATATATATATATATATATATATATATATATATATATATATATATATATATATATATATATATATATAATGAGTATAGATAAATGTATTAAAACCAAAACGAGGATTTGTATTTATAATAAAAGAAAATTAACGTTTCGCTGGAAAATAGTTCCAGTGTTTTCAAAACACGAAAACATTAATTTCAACTGAAAACACATGATAAAGTAATATAATTGTTACATTAAGATTTATAAGACGTTGTAAATCGTTTAAAACTTTATATATCTTATCATGTTTAATTTTTATTTGTATTTGTTCAATTTCTTATATTTTAGATTCTGTATATTATTTAAAAATGTCTACATTTTCACATATATTGTGTTTACGCATCGACACCAGTAACATGAAACATTCAGGCGGCTCTAGTGGTAGCAAGGCTAGGTATCTAAAGGCAGCTAAGCCTGCGAATAAGACATGGCCATGGAATTATTATCTTTTAGAGTAATATCCGGCTCCTGAAGATTATAAATGTATTGAGAGGCAAGCGCCAGCTGGTTTCTGCAAAATCTCTAGCAGGCAATAGCAGCATTATGCCCGTTTCTGAGAATTCAGAAATTTACGAACGTAATAAATTAATTACGCGAACACTCCAGTAGATCATTATGTCCCGTCTTATGTATTAGATAGAGCTTTAACCTAGATATCCATCATTCTATTCTATTTAAAACTGTGAATAACGCGGGGCAATTAAATGCCCTTGCGACCACATGTGGCCCATTGGGCTCTGTCTGGAGCGACGGCAACTACAAGCCCAAACTTTCAACGCGTACAAGATATATTCATCAGCCAACACATACGGGACATTTATTCTTATCGTTTTTCACACCGACCTTTCCTTATAGATTTTTAAATGTAAAAACATTATAACAAACAAGTGAGACGTTTTTCTGGTGAATAACCAAAGAAAGTAATTCACTCACAAATTAGTTCCAGTAACAGGTGAGAAACTATCTGCGTTACACGAAAAGCTCAACAGTGAATAGGTTCTTGCCTTGATAAGGTAAACATATTACAGTAATTAGAAGAATCACAAATTAAATATATATTCTTGTGAATCGTAAATATTTCACCAAAAAAATATCTACAAATGACAGACACACACACAAACGCTGTGTGTGTGTGTGTGTGTGTGTGTGTGTGTGTGTGTGTGTGTGTGTGTGTGTGTGTGTGTGTGTGTGTGTGTGTGTGTGTGTGTGTGTGTGTGTGTGTGTGTGTGTGTGTGTGTGTGTGTGTGTGTGTGTGTGTGTGTGTGTGTGTGTGTGTGTGTGTGTGTGTGTGTGTGTGTGTGTGTGTGTGTGTGTGTGTGTGTGTGTGTGTGTGTGTGTGTGTGTGTGTGTGTGTGTGTGTGTGTGTGTGTGGTTTTCAACGGTTTTCCAATAACAAAGCAGGTAAAAGCAAATAAAGCTGTTAAAAAAAGGTTTTTACTAAGTAAGACTGCATCGCCCTGTGGATCAGGGGTGCACAACCCGCTGCCCCGCCTGACCGCTCTAACCGACGCAACCCACAAACCACTCTAAAATGTTGCTCTTGAATTTAGAGAAAGGTGACACTATTTCACAGGGAAAGGCATAAGCCAGCACAATATTGCAGAAATAGCATTATTTGTGACAATTTTCAAATGGTACCTATTGATCTTAATTACATGATTCAGTTAAAGTCAAAATTGTTTCAAGTTTCATAACATAACAAATTTCGTAGCATAATTTTTGTATAAATTTGTACAAAACTTATATACCTCTAAAAATAGTTAAAAAGTATTTTTACTTGTGAGCATGCTTTTTCGTTAATGAAAACTATCAAATCTAAAGCTCGTACGCGTTTATCTGAGTCACTTGGAATCAACTTTGTAAATAACAACCACAAACATCGAAATAGTTTGAACAATTATCAAGAGAAGAACCATGTTGAATTTCCCAGTAAAATAAACATTTTTCAGACTTCATTTTATATTTATAACATTTTCAAGGTGAAAATTGTTTCATGTTTTTAATCCTAATGTACAGGTCAAATTTTATAAGCTGGCACTTTCAGTTAGAAATTGTGTATTCGTCGTATAGAAAAGATCAGGCACTGTCGTCATCCCTCATCGAGGCCATAGATCACGGCCTACTCGTCCCAACATTAGACAACCCGTTCGCTTCCACGAACGCCCTAATTACATTGGTTTTATTTTTATTATACATTACAAACTATTAATAGGTGACAAATGATGGGTCAACCATATGAGTAAGTGTAAGTCCAATTGACGATGTTTTTGGAAATGACCTTAGAGCACCTCCACCCAGTTATAAAATTTTACCTATTATATAAACATTGCAACATTATAAAGATGAGGAAATATTGACATCTGGATACATTGTTACACATATGTATGCTTATATATATATATATATATATATATATATATATATATATATATATATATATTATAAAGTACTGTGTATGTATGGTATTTACCCATATTATAACATAAAATGTAGGATACTATGTTTGAAAATTTAAGCACAACTAAATAAAACATTGCAATTGTTCGACGCGGTAAATTTAGTCTTGCTCGAGAAAATGGGCAATTAATTGGTTCCGAAAAGGTCCCCCCCCCCATGCTGCAGATGGTGACTTTCGTTTGAAGCCATTCTCGTTCTCAGTCATTCACAATCGCACAAATACATTTAATCGAAATTATTGCTCATATAACTGTTAACCTCTGTAACAAAGTATGAGTGTATCAGTTACTTCGCGGCGCCCCTCTAAAGTATCGTCCAACTGAGTGCAAGACAAATAGTAAGGTTGGGACATCGAAAATCGATGTATCTATCGAAATATCGATACATCAGTAACATTCCACTAAGTGCAAGACAAATAGTAAGGTTGGACATCGAAAAGCGATGTATCGCAATATCAATATATTAGTAACATCCCACTGAGTGCAAGACAAATAGTAAGGTTGGACATCGAAAAGCGATGTATCGCAATATCGATATATTAGTAACATCCCACTAAGTGCAAGACAAATAGTAAGGTTGGACATCGAAAAGCGATGTATCGCAATATCAATATATTAGTAACATCCCACTGAGTGCAAGACAAATAGTAAGGTTGGGACATCGAAAAGCGATGTATCGCAATATCAATATATTAGTAACATCCCACTGAGTGCAAGACAAATAGTAAGGTTGGACATCGAAAAGCGATGTATCGCAATATCAATATATTAGTAACATCCCACTGAGTGCAAGACAAATAGTAAGGTTGGGACATCGAAAAGCGATGTATCGCAATATCGATATATTAGTAACATCCCACTAAGTGCAAGACAAATAGTAAGGTTGGACATCGAAAAGCGATGTATCGCAATATCGATATATTAGTAACATCCCACTGAGTGCAAGACAAATAGTAAGGTTGGGACATCGAAAAGCGATGTATCGCAATATCGATATATTAGTAACATCCCACTGAGTGCAAGACAAATAGTAAGATTGGACATCGAAAAGCGATGTATCGCAATATCAATATATTAGTAACATCCCACTGAGTGCAAGACAAATAGTAAGGTTGGACATCGAAAAGCGATGTACCGCAATATCGATATATTAGTAACATCCCACTGAGTGCAAGACAAATAGTAAGGTTGGGACATCGAAAAGCGATGTATCGCAATATCGATATATTAGTAACATCCCACTAAGTGCAAGACAAATAGTAAGGTTGGACATCGAAAAGCGATGTATCGCAATATCGATATATTAGTAACATCCCACTGAGTGCAAGACAAATAGTAAGGTTGGACATCGAAAAGAGATATATCGTAATATCGATGCATCATTATCATCCCAATGAGTGCAAGACATAGTAAGGTTGGGACATCGAAAAGCGATGTATCGCAATATCGATATATTAGTAACATCCCACTGAGTGCAAGAAAAATAGTAAGGTTGGGACATCGAAAAGCGATGTATCGCAATATCGATATATTAGTAACATCCCACTGAGTGCAAGACAAATAGTAAGGTTGGACATCGAAAAGAGATATATCGCAATATCGATGCATCATTATCATCCCAATGAGTGCAAGACAAATAGTAAGGTTGGGACATCGAAAAGCGATGTATCGCAATATCGATATATTAGTAACATCCCACTGAGTGCAAGACAAATAGTAAGGTTGGACATCGAAAAGCGATGTATCGCAATATCGATATATTAGTAACATCCCACTGAGTGCAAGACAAATAGTAAGGTTGGACATCGAAAAGCGATGTATCGCAATATCGATATATTAGTAACATCCCACTGAGTGCAAGACAAATAGTAAGGTTGGACATCGAAAAGAGATATATCGCAATATCGATGCATCATTATCATCCCGATGAGTGCAAGACAAATAGTAAGGTTGGGACATCGAAAAGCGATGTATCGCAATATCGATATATTAGTAACATCCCACTGAGTGCAAGACAAATAGTAAGGCTGGACATCGAAAAACGATGTATCGCAATATCGATATATTAGTAACATCCCACTGAGTGCAAGACAAATAGTAAGGTTGGGACATCGAAAAGCGATGTATCGCAATATCGATATATTAGTAACATCCCACTGAGTGCAAGACAAATAGTAAGGCTGGACATCGAAAAGCGATGTATCGCAATATCGATATATTAGTAACATCCCACTGAGTGCAAGACAAATAGTAAGGTTGGGACATCGAAAAGCGATGTATCGCAATATCGATATATTAGTAACATCCCACTGAGTGCAAGACAAATAGTAAGGTTGGGACATCGAAAAGCGATGTATCGCAATATCGATATATTAGTAACATCCCACTGAGTGCAAGACAAATAGTAAGGTTGGGACATCGAAAAGCGATGTATCGCAATATCGATATATTAGTAACATCCCACTGAGTGCAAGACAAATAGTAAGGCTGGACATCGAAAAGAGATATATCGCAATATCGATGCATCAATAACATTTCACTGAGTGCAAGACAAATAGTAAGGTTGGACATCGAAAAGCGATGTATCGCAATATCGATATATTAGTAACATCCCACTGAGTGCAAGACAAATAGTAAGGTTGGGACATCGAAAAGCGATGTATCGCAATATCGATATATTAGTAACATCCCACTGAGTGCAAGACAAATAGTAAGGCTGGACATCGAAAAGCGATGTATCGCAATATCGATGCATCAATAACATTTCACTGAGTGCAAGACAAATAGTAAGGTTGGACATCGAAAAGCGATGTATCGCAATATCGATATATTAGTAACATCCCACTGAGTGCAAGACAAATAGTAAGGTTGGACATCGAAAAGCGATGTATCGCAATATCGATATATTAGTAACATCCCACTGAGTGCAAGACAAATAGTAAGGCTGGACATCGAAAAGCGATGTATCGCAATATCGATGCATCAATAACATTTCACTGAGTGCAAGACAAATAGTAAGGTTGGACATCGAAAAGCGATGTATCGATATATTAGTAACATCCCACTGAGTGCAAGACAAATAGTAAGGTTGGACATCGAAAAGCGATGTATCGCAATATCGATATATTAGTAACATCCCACTGAGTGCAAGACAAATAGTAAGGCTGGACATCGAAAAGCGATGTATCGCAATATCGATGCATCAATAACATTTCACTGAGTGCAAGACAAATAGTAAGGTTGGACATCGAAAAGCGATGTATCGCAATATCGATATATTAGTAACATCCCACTGAGTGCAAGACAAATAGTAAGGTTGGACATCGAAAAGCGATGTATCGCAATATCGATATATTAGTAACATCCCACTAAGTGCAAGACAAATAGTAAGGTTGGACATCGAAAAGCGATGTATCGCAATATCGATATATTAGTAACATCCCACTGAGTGCAAGACAAATAGTAAGGTTGGACATCGAAAAGAGATATATCGTAATATCGATGCATCATTATCATCCCAATGAGTGCAAGACATAGTAAGGTTGGGACATCGAAAAGCGATGTATCGCAATATCGATATATTAGTAACATCCCACTGAGTGCAAGACAAATAGTAAGGTTGGCACATCGAAAAGCGATGTATCGCAATATCGATATATTAGTAACATCCCACTGAGTGCAAGACAAATAGTAAGGTTGGACATCGAAAAGCGATGTACCGCAATATCGATATATTAGTAACATCCCACTGAGTGCAAGACAAATAGTAAGGTTGGGACATCGAAAAGCGATGTATCGCAATATCGATATATTAGTAACATCCCACTGAGTGCAAGACAAATAGTAAGGTTGGACATCGAAAAGAGATATATCGTAATATCGATGCATCATTATCATCCCAATGAGTGCAAGACATAGTAAGGTTGGGACATCGAAAAGCGATGTATCGCAATATCGATATATTAGTAACATCCCACTGAGTGCAAGACAAATAGTAAGGTTGGGACATCGAAAAGCGATGTATCGCAATATCGATATATTAGTAACATCCCACTGAGTGCAAGACAAATAGTAAGGTTGGACATCGAAAAGAGATATATCGCAATATCGATGCATCATTATCATCCCAATGAGTGCAAGACAAATAGTAAGGTTGGGACATCGAAAAGCGATGTATCGCAATATCGATATATTAGTAACATCCCACTGAGTGCAAGACAAATAGTAAGGTTGGGACATCGAAAAGCGATGTATCGCAATATCGATATATTAGTAACATCCCACTGAGTGCAAGACAAATAGTAAGGTTGGACATCGAAAAGCGATGTATCGCAATATCGATATATTAGTAACATCCCACTAAGTGCAAGACAAATAGTAAGGTTGGACATCGAAAAGCGATGTATCGCAATATCGATATATTAGTAACATCCCACTGAGTGCAAGACAAATAGTAAGGTTGGACATCGAAAAGAGATATATCGCAATATCGATGCATCATTATCATCCCAATGAGTGCAAGACAAATAGTAAGGTTGGGACATCGAAAAGCGATGTATCGCAATATCGATATATTAGTAACATCCCACTGAGTGCAAGACAAATAGTAAGGCTGGACATCGAAAAACGATGTATCGCAAAATCGATATATTAGTAACATCCCACTGAGTGCAAGACAAATAGTAAGGTTGGGACATCGAAAAGCGATGTATCGCAATATCGATATATTAGTAACATCCCACTGAGTGCAAGACAAATAGTAAGGCTGGACATCGAAAAGCGATGTATCGCAATATCGATATATTAGTAACATCCCACTGAGTGCAAGACAAATAGTAAGGTTGGGACATCGAAAAGCGATGTATCGCAATATCGATATATTAGTAACATCCCACTGAGTGCAAGACAAATAGTAAGGTTGGGACATCGAAAAGCGATGTATCGCAATATCGATATATTAGTAACATCCCACTGAGTGCAAGACAAATAGTAAGGTTGGGACATCGAAAAGCGATGTATCGCAATATCGATATATTAGTAACATCCCACTGAGTGCAAGACAAATAGTAAGGCTGGACATCGAAAAGAGATATATCGCAATATCGATGCATCAATAACATTTCACTGAGTGCAAGACAAATAGTAAGGTTGGACATCGAAAAGCGATGTATCGCAATATCGATATATTAGTAACATCCCACTGAGTGCAAGACAAATAGTAAGGTTGGGACATCGAAAAGCGATGTATCGCAATATCGATATATTAGTAACATCCCACTGAGTGCAAGACAAATAGTAAGGCTGGACATCGAAAAGCGATGTATCGCAATATCGATGCATCAATAACATTTCACTGAGTGCAAGACAAATAGTAAGGTTGGACATCGAAAAGCGATGTATCGCAATATCGATATATTAGTAACATCCCACTGAGTGCAAGACAAATAGTAAGGTTGGACATCGAAAAGCGATGTATCGCAATATCGATATATTAGTAACATCCCACTGAGTGCAAGACAAATAGTAAGGCTGGACATCGAAAAGCGATGTATCGCAATATCGATGCATCAATAACATTTCACTGAGTGCAAGACAAATAGTAAGGTTGGACATCGAAAAGCGATGTATCGCAATATCGATATATTAGTAACATCCCACTGAGTGCAAGACAAATAGTAAGGTTGGACATCGAAAAGCGATGTATCGCAATATCGATATATTAGTAACATCCCACTGAGTGCAAGACAAATAGTAAGGCTGGACATCGAAAAGCGATGTATCGCAATATCGATGCATCAATAACATTTCACTGAGTGCAAGACAAATAGTAAGGTTGGACATCGAAAAGCGATGTATCGCAATATCGATATATTAGTAACATCCCACTGAGTGCAAGACAAATAGTAAGGTTGGACATCGAAAAGCGATGTATCGCAATATCGATATATTAGTAACATCCCACTGAGTGCAAGACAAATAGTAAGGTTGGGACATCGAAAAGCGATGTATCGCAATATCGATATATTAGTAACATCCCACTGAGTGCAAGACAAATAGTAAGGCTGGACATCGAAAAGAGATATATCGCAATATCGATGCATCAATAACATCCCACTGAGTGCAAGACAAATAGTAAGGTTGGGACATCGAAAAGCGATGTATCGCAATATCGATATATTAGTAACATCCCACTGAGTGCAAGACAAATAGTAAGGTTGGGACATCGAAAAGCGATGTATCGCAATATCGATATATTAGTAACATCCCACTGAGTGCTAGACAAATAGTAAGGTTGGACATCGAAAAGCGATCATGCAAATATGCTGATATTCTTAGCCTCTCTTGGAAGAGAATGTTGGGAAATAATTTGTATTTTGTAAAGAAAACAAAAAATGTATATATTTGTAAATGTAAATTTTAATTTCCTTAAAAATGTATTTCATTTAAAGAATTGAAAAATAATAATTTAAACTTTCTTCATTTAGTTACTGATTTGAGTTTACTTACTAATATAACATTTTCTTTTGTAATATATGGGATTGTTATTAGTTTGCACCGATGTATCGATTAGTTTTAACGGATACTGGTGTCGATCTACATATCGATATTCACTGGCGGTTTGATTGATGATATCGAATATCGATGTTATCCCAAACGTAACAAATAATGGCTGGCTTAAGCCGTAACAGATCAGTTTATTTTGAGATCAGGCCGGCCGTAAAGTCGATGCACGGGAACAGGCTAAGGTGTTAAGAGTGAGTGACGCGCTGAGACGTAGGAGGTTTTACGAGTCCAGAACACGTAAATAAAAACAACTGGGTATGCTTAGTGGAACGGCAATAAAACGCATGCAATAAAAGTCATAAAAATAACCTATTTTATTTGGTATAGTTTAGTTTATTAGGAACAACTCCAATTATTTTAATTTTCAGGAACAAAACAGTTTGAATGGAAGTTTAGTAGCTGTTATAATATTTTAGATTACGTCTTACGCACACAACACATTTTTTTACATTGATTCTCTAAAGATAATTAAATTATGATTATTATTATTATTGAGGGGAGCGGGAGGGGTTGATTATTGTTCAATTCCGGATATTTTGTATTATTTGAAGTGTCTACTTTGAGAATATATGTTTGAAGTAATTTTATTTTGCTAGGTTGGTACTGTTCTAGAACAACCTATTGGCTTTACAGTTCAACTATACACTACTGTGCCGTAATTTTATTTTGCTGGGTTGGTACTGTTCTACTACAAACCTATTGACTTTACAGTTCAACTATACACTACTGTGCAGTAATTTTATTTTGCTAGGTTGGTACTGTTCTAGAACGACCTATTGGCAGCTGTCTACAGTCTCCCTTCTGCTACATACGATGTGTTGGTAGGTTCAGGAGGAACAAATAGATTAACTTACGTCATAATGGAAAACTAACAGACTTGTGGGCTGGCTATTAGGAGAAGGTTTAAACCCGCGGCATACCGTCACCGGCATAAGAGAAGAGCCCTGGTACATATTATTCCTGACTTACAAACAACCTAACGATACGGTAGTTTTTAGAAGTTATATTTTATTAAGTAATATAATTATTTACAGATAGCTAGAAGTACTAATTTTATAAAGAAAGGGTGTACAAAATAAATTATATATGATCGCGTTTCTGCGTTGTAATTTTCTGTAAATCTGGTGTTTTGCGTTAGAAATGTTTTTGGGAATGACTGTATAGTTTTGATATGCCTTGGGCTAGGGCTCTTCTCATTGGGTAAGGATGAAATAAATTGCTTGTTTCTATAGCGAGAGCTACTTAAATGAATGGCAAAATTACAAGGACATAAACAATGGAAAGTAATGGCAACAGAGAACTAAACCTTCTGTAAAACAGGTTAAAACAACAATAAAAGGCCAGATATAGAAAGAAAGTGCAACAAACGAATGAAACCATTTTTATTACACTATTTTAACATTATAATTCATCCAATTAAACAAAAATATGTAAATGGAAATGTAACAGTACAATAGACAGAAAATTGAGAATGGAACCAACTCAAAAACAAGTATGTAAGGAATGTAAGTAAAAAAAACAAGATAAAGAACAACAACAATGGTAAAAATGAACAAATTTTACTGACATGTATATAGAACATAGAACGGTTAAATGAAACAGTGAAAACGTCCATGGAAGAACAAGGGAAATTGTTTAGCTCTACTAAATTGTTCATTTTTAATTATGGTTTAATGAGAAGTCCACTAAAGGTAAGTACTAAAATTCTCCAGTTTATTTGATGTCTAGCTTCGGCAAGCGTGTCGCCTTCATCAGTAATAGGTTTACACGAGCGCTGATGTTTAAGTAGTAATGAGATTTTATGCGCGCGTCTTTAGAGTTTACCTTTGGGGATTGTTAATACATAACGCATCCTTAATGTTCACATTTATATATATTTGCAATCTAACTGTTGGGTTCACCTCGTCAATGCCAGATGAGATTCTGGCGAAACGTCAGAACTGCGATTTTATGCACTACAAAATGACCGGATGTACTCCGGATATTAACTATTCAGGAAATTGTCTACAGCAATATAAATTTTTTTATGAGGCTCAGAATTTAGTCCTTTACATAAAAATATAACGGCTTTTGAAATGATAAAAACAATATTAACTCATTTATGAAACAAAATTTTCCTCAAAAATATTAGAGGAATATTAAAACAAAATTAAAACAAAATTATATGCACATCATATACGCGCATCTTCGTACGTTTCATGAAAAATGTTGATGAAAAAAAGGAATTAGTTCTTCTGATTAACGGTTGATGCATCTACGACTTTCAATACTCCATTAAGAAACATATGTCTACGAAATGAGAATTTATTCTATTAATAAAAAGAAATATTTTATTTGTTACTTTTAACTAAATAATTACAATTAATATATAAAAATGTATATACAAACGGCATATTCACAATATCGTGGCAAATAGTAAGCGAAATTAATTATTATTAAAATTAATGAATTAAAATTTAATTAATGCATTTCTATTTGAAAAAGCTGTATTAACTCCAAGTGTCATTCACTACAAGTATATAAAAATGTATTTGAACGTGCGAGAATGAAGGAATTATTTTACTAACGATTAAAAATTTGAACAAGATATAAATAGGAAGAATGACAACTAATAGAAGCGAAACATTTGTGATAAAATATTAAAAACTAAAAGCAAGAGACAATAAATAAATGTATTATACATTAAAAAAAAAGTCTGAAATATCAGCTTTTCATTGGAGGGTTTCGTTACGTTTAACAAACTACAGTGTCGTATTTTTTCATCTAAAAGACTAGTGTTGGGAAACGATAAAATACGTACTGGCTACTGTATTATCGACCCACGAACCGATAAAACATCGCCTGACCAGGTATAGGGTTGAAGGATACTTGAATGGAGCAGCGGAGTAAAGGGAAAGCTTTAGGGATCAAGCCCCCCCCCCAAAATAACAATATTTTTAAACTATAAACGTAAAATAAAATGTAGTTTCGATATTTCTGTTCGGCCGTTCGTCCCTTGTTTACAAACACATATCATTATAATCATTAATAAATACGCCCACCCAAAATGTAATAAATAGGTGGGGCGTATTGTAAATGACTAATGTCACAGAGCCTATATAGGACCAGATGTAGGGTTGAAGGGTACTTTTACGTAGGGTAAAACGCGGTTGGCAATCCTGAATGTCGCGGAATGGGGACTAAGAACGTTGAACGCTTTATTTTATTCTAATCGCAGATGTTCATATCAGCTCGCAGCTGTAGATTCGTGACCGGGCTGCGAGTGTGAGAAAGAGTAAAAAGCATGGAATGAACATCTGCCTTGTTATTAGATATGACATCAATTATTTATATAGCCTTTGCAGCAACAAGAACTTCTTCATTTCTTTATCGCTGAGCTGAACTATCAAACAGTTCTTTTCATTCTATATCCCGTCATATTATGGAGCAGGAGTGCACAATCCGCGGCCCGCATGCGGCCCCGACATGCGGCCCGCGGGCCACTCCAAAATGTTGCTTTTGAATGTAGTAAAATGTATGGCTATTCCAAAAAGAAAAACAATTATAGGTGTGTGATGGTACGGTATGTATTGTGTGAATTCATCAGTTGTGCCGGTAAAGATCGATTCCTTGTGATAGCGCGATTCAGTGTTCAAAAAAACCTAAAGTTGAAGAAGGGCGGCGTTTTCAAGATATGTGGATGGAGTTACATTTTTTTATTCAATATCATGAACTGTTGGTGTCATTCAATTTAAAAATACATTACGAATCGGATCATTCAAAAACATATATTAACTTTACAGAGCAACTGAGAAAAGACAAAGTAAACTATTTGAAAACGAAATTAACAAGTCAACTTAATCTGTTCAAAAATGCCAGTAAAAATTCGGAATCAGTAGTCAAAACAACTTTCGATATTTCGAAATTATTATTGAAACATTTGAAACCTTTTGCAGATGGATAATTAGTTAAGGAATGTTTAATGGCCGTAGCTGATGTTTTATTTCTGGATAAAACTCAATTAGTTTCACAGATCAGCCTAAGCCGAATGGCAATTGGTCGTAGAGTGGAAGATATGTAAACCTATATTGAAAATTCTTTAAAACAGAGAATCTCTAAATTCTAGTGGTTTTCGATAGCGTTGGACGAAACTGTTGACATTTTAGATACAGCCCAGCTTGCTATTTTTACTAATTTTAAAAATACTTAACTAAGTGAATACGTAATTGCTTACTTGCTGAAGCGTTTCAAAACATTCGTTCCTTTTACGAAGCTAACCCTCTACTGACGGCATCGGTTAGGAGTAAAGGCTCTAACGGGAATGGATTTATGACTGTGGTAAGGGTGGGTTGTTTGAGTTGTGTGTCATATAATAGAAAAGGCTGTTGGATTCAAAATGTGTGTGATCATTTAATACGTTTTCTTTATCTGTTGCGTAGTGTTTGTATATTTCATATTTTTCTAAGGTTGTTAGTTTTTTACTTTGTTTTAATGTGTGTAGAACATTTAAATTAGTGTGTATGTCGGTGTCTGTGTGTTGGGAGCTTTTTAGGTGTTTTGCGTAGCTGGATTTAGGATTTGTTTGTTTTTTCTGGGTAATGTGTTCTTCGAAACGTGTATAGAATGACCCGTCGGTTTGGCCGATGTAATAGTTGGGACAATCGTTACATGTTAATTTGTAAATACCTGATAGTTTGTATTTGTCAGTTTCTTTTTGAAAAGGTTTTATGTGCTTAAAGTGTTTGTTGTTTTGTAGGATATTTGGTAATGGAGTTTTTTTGAATGTGGAGGCTATTTTGTGTGTGTTTTTGTTGTGGAAGGTGAGGGGTATTTGTTGTTTTTTGTGTGGTTTGTCTGCGTGGTCGTTTGATGGTGTTTATGTTTAATTTTCCTGATTATGTAGTCTATGAGTATATGTGGTTAGCCGTTTTGTTGAGCGATGTATATTATGGCATTAAGTTCTTCGTCGTAGTATTTCTGTAGCATTGGTATATTGATTAGGCGGTGTAACATATGATTAAATGCAGCGTGTTTGTGTTGTGTGGGGTGATTACGATGTATATTATGTATGACAATATCGGTAGTTGATGGTTTTCTGTATATTTTGAAATTATGTGTGGTGTTTTGTTTGGTGATGGTAAGGTCTAGAAAGTACGTTGTTGGTGATGTTATTTTTTTACATCGTTGATACAGATTTTTAACATCACTGAAGAGCTATTAAGCTTGGTTCTTATGAAGGGCACAACGACAGGTTTCGATACTTACCAGAAGACGTTTTCGAACGTTTTGAATTGAAAGTGCGTATGGATGAGGTGTGGCAACTGATGGCGCTCCATCAATGACTGGGAAAACATAGGTTTAGTGTCATACCTTGATAAAGACTTTAGTTTATATGGAAACAAGCTCATAACTTTTCACTGTCTTCTTCATAGACAAAATTTGGGTTCGAAATCATTATAGACGGATCACGTTGTCAAAGTTGTTACTAAAGTTGTAAATACTATTCGTAGGAAAGGACTTGACTATCGCCAATTCAAAGGATTTCTCGATGATATCGATAGTGGATCCGAAGACGTAATTTATTATACTCATATTCGGTGGTTGAGTGCAGGCAAAGTTTTAAGAAGGGTGTTTAGTCTTTGTGAAGAAATTCATATTTTTCTTTCTGGTTTTGGTATTACGGTATTCGATTTTAAAAATAGAGACTGGTTATGTGACGTAGCACTTTATGTCGAATATAAGCATATATGAACGTATTGAATACTAAACTTAAAGGCAAAAACAATTTAATTCACTCGTCAGTGAGTCTTATACGGCCGTTTGAAAAGATGTCGGTGTGGGGCGCCCAAATGGGAAATGGAGTTAACGTCCCTTCGCTTAATGAGATGAATTCAACAGATGCCGATACCACCTTAAGACTCCTCGAAATATAGCAATGTAATACAATATGTGAAGCAGATTTTGAATTGCTGTTCAGTGTTGATTGTATGGATGCACAATATTCAAACGGAACCTATTGATCTGCAGCACATAATGCAGTTTAAAATCAAAATTCTCTGACGTTCCATTAAAGATTTCTACAAAAATTACTTGCCTGTAAAAATGGTAAATCTGCGAGAAATGTTTTAATAAATTTCGTGTTTGTTAGGTGGTACTTTCATTTGTGGGCATGCATTTTCGTTAATGAAATCTATCAAATCTAAAGCTCGTACGCGTTTAACTGACATTCACTTGGAATCAACATTGTAAATAGTAACTACAAACATTAAAATAGACATTGAACAATATCAAAAAGAAAACAGTGTCAAATTTCCCACTAAAATAAATACTTTTCAAAATTCATTTCATGTTTTTTTAATTTTCAAGTTAAAAGTTGATCTATGTTTCAATTTTTTGTGTAGTACGATTAATACGTGTAGTAAACTTTAAATACTTGCTGCAAGTATCAACATTGTAACATTAACAAGGTAGAAAATTTGATATCTGGATACGTTGTTACAGGCATGTAGGCTATCATAAATTATAAAGTAGCTGTGTATGGGATGTACGCTTACATTATAATTTAAAATGTAGGCTATATTATTTGAAAGTTAACCACAACTAGATAAGACGTGTTCCAATTGTTGAACTCGGGAAATTTTAATCCTACAGCCCGGCTCAAGAAAAATGAACACTTAATTGGCCCTCCGTTCACAAAAATGTTGAGCACCCCTGTTAATAGAGCCTAGACGCCTAAAGAAAGCATTCTCAAAGCAAAAATAGAAGGATATATCAAATGTTTATACCCGAATCTAACCGATTTAGGTTCTTTTTTCTTGTAAGTGTTTGTAAAACTATGTAAATAAAATGAAATACAATAAAATCTTGTATCAGTTTCAGCACTGTTTATTTTGGCGCATACTTTAGTTTAAGTGTTTGTCACTAATTTAGAGTTATAGTTACACACTAAAGACGACGACTTGCCACTGAAACGCGAATAGAAGGATATATCAAATGTTTATACCCGAATCTAACCGATTTAGGTTCTTTTTTCTTGTGTTTGTAAAACTATGTAAATAAAATGAAATACAATAAAATCTTGTATCAGTTTCAGCACTGTTTATTTTGGCGCATACGGTAGTTTAAATGTTTGTCACTAATTTAGAGTTATAGTTACACACTAAAGACGACGACTTGCCACTGAAACGCGAATAGAAGGATATATCAAATGTTTATACCCGAATCTAACCGATTTAGCTTCTTTTTTCTTGTATGTGTTTGTAAAACTATGTAAATAAAATGAAATAAAATAAAATCTTGTAACTTTTCAGTACTGTTTATTTTGGCGCATAAGGTTGTTCAAGTGTTTGTCACTAATTTAGAGTTATAGTTACACACTAATGATGACTACTTGCCCCTGAAACCCGAGTGGAAGGATGCAATACAAAATGAGCTCAAATTTTGCTAATAATGTATTGCATTGAATCTTTGAGCAGAACGTACGAGCTCTCAGGCTGGAAGATGGTTACAATGCGTGGTTATTGCGTAGAATGCATCTCCAGACTGACAACCCGTAATATTCGCGGAGAACTGGCGACATCCCGCACTATAACCTTTACAACTTTATGACGTCTGACGTCACTGATGTTCTGCTACATCCCGAATCTGTTTACTACACTTACTTGGCTCTCGTAGTAACACATGCATAATATCCAGGGACCTAGGTTCCCCGTATTTATTATTACTTATTCAGTCAGTACTATTTGTGTTACAAGCCTATACAAGACTTCCTACCAGACGGCGAGTTGTGTATTGGTTAGAAAGAGAAGTATCTTCTTTCCTAAATATCTTCTCCACGAAATTAATACAATCTGTAAAGCATAATTTTTTAGGGATGGGCAATGAGAACATTAGTAGGGGGTCCTCGACAAAAGTAAGTTTAAGAGCCCCTGTGTAGACTACCTGTTGTGGTGTGCCTAGTACACGCATGGCGAAATTTGATTTGGGTTCTGTGTTTTTGTATCTTGTGGTGAGGTATCTTCCTGTCTGGGATATGTAGGAACTAGGGCAATCATTACATGTGCCTCTGTACACTCCAGCTCTGAAGAGTTAATGTGCTATGGAGAATGGTTTTTTGTTTTAAACTGAAGTTACTTGGCACCGTCACTAAGTTTTATTATTGTCCCGTGTTCCTGAAAACTTTATTTACTCTAAGGCCGAACACTGGAGACGGCATGGCGCGGCGACTTGAGGCGTGTGTGCCTTGCCTCGACGCTTCTTGCCTAATGGTTAGCAGCAGCATATGGCACGGTGCGGCGACGTGAGGCGTTTGTGCCTTGCCTCGAGACGCTTCTTGCCTAATGGTTAGTAGCAGCATATGGCACGGCGCGGCGACATGAGGCGTTTGTGCCTTGCCTCGACGCTTCTTGTCTAATGGTTAGCAGCAGCATATGGCACGGCGCGGCGACGTGAGGCGTTTGTGCCTTGCCTCGAGACGCTTCTTGCCTAATGGTTAGTAGCAGCATATGGCACGGCGCGGCGACGTGAGGCGTTTGTGTCTTGCCGTGACGCTTCTTGCCTAATGGTTAGTAGCAGCATACGGCAAGGTATCCCCAGTGCCAGTATGCTTTTGGTTCTAAAAGATATTTGAATACAAATTCATAATGTGACACAAGTAAATAAATTTATTTTCATGTCATTAAAATTGTTAGGACATCTCTACCTTTAATACTAAGTAACGTGAACTGACCTGTAACTTTTCACCCGGTCCGAACTCCTAAAATAGCCATACAATAGACAAAAGATACAGAAAAATAAATTTCTCATCGATATGCCCAGCTGAAGCAGATTTTACTGTGTGTTTTATGTTCGGTCGACTGTCACGCTGGAGTGTGCTGGCGTCAACTTTTTATTTCTTTCTGATTCACTAACTTTAGAGCGATTTGAACAAGAAATGAATAAATACTTGAACTTGATTGGACGAATTAAAACGTACTTTACTAACGATTGAAAATTTGTACAAGATATATATAAGGAGTGTATGAGCTAACAGAAGGAATTGAATAACAATCTATTGCAAACTGTTGCTTGTTCTCTAACACTTTAACCCAAAAGGTGGTTCTTTTAATATAAAATTTATCCCAAGAGCACAAAACACTTATCCGCGATAACCCAGCGCATGCGCAGAACAATTTATCTTATGCCTCTTACCCGACGGACGAAAATTGACGAGGCAGTACAAAGCGCCTTTACGCACTGTCTTGCCGTGCCTGATCCAGTTTGCGGCAGCTCCATTTAAAACAATCCAAACCACGTCACTTAAAGCGCCTGAAGGAACTCCAAGGTAAAAAGCCGCGCCGTGCCTTATCCGGTGTGCGGCCGGCCTAAGTATAATTTGTCAATATTGATTATGTGTAGAAAGTGAATAATAGGGGGGGGGGAGCGATAATATACATGCCAAAGTAATCTGATGTGAATATTCCCAGGACTAGAAGGTCAGTACACTGCCTCCACACGAGCGTGGGTGTTATCAGTACGGAGAGCAGATAAACGCTCAGGCATAAAGTCCCTTGAAATCTAACGACACTACAACCAAATTACATCAGTTTCGCTGCTGCTTGGCAGGGCTGTTATCCCCTAAAGCAGCGGTACCCAACATGTGGTACGCGAAAATATTATCAATAATGGCGGACATCAATATTCCACACTTTAGATTTGAAACAAATACGAGGTTACACAAGTAGTTGTGTTGTTCATCGGAAACTGCGTGGAGCTTGTAAATTTGTGTGCGACTGAAAGCACAGAATAGAATAACTATGGGAAACGATGCAGGAATGGGTCTACGATTTGATGAAACAAAACTTACTGGGAGCCTTCTGTCATGTCGCCCACACAAAAATATCGTATACAAAGCCCGTCCCCCGCTCCACCCATTACTTACAAGGCAGTCAGATCTCCACCCTTTGTCTTAACCACGTCGAGAAACTACCTTTTCATTGGAAAATCCTTTTTAGGGGTACATTAAATGAAGAAGGTTGGGAACCACTGACTTATTGCAACAATAAAAGACATAAATGAATGCAGAGATATTCTGAATTATTATCGCATACAATACAAACGTAAAAACAGCGATGTTCTGAAACAATTGTAATCGTGCTTAAAGAGTATTTAGGGTTTGATTCTCCCGTATAAAACTTGATATTGTATGATGTGGAACACTGACGGACAATACGATGAGCGCAAAAACCTAAACCTTACTTATAGTTGCTTGATGTAATCATCTTGAATTCACTGATTAAACTAATTTTAAAAATACTTAACTAAGTGAATACGTAATTTCTTACTTGCTGACGCGTTTCAAAACATTCGTTCCTTTTACGAAGCTAACCCTCTACTGGAAGGCATCGGTTAGTTGTAAAGGCACTAACAGGAATGGATTTATGACTGTAGTCTATACACGCTTCGAAGAACACATTACCCCCTCCCCCCAAAAACCCCCTAAATCCAGCTACGCAAAACACCTAAAAAACACCCAACACACACACACACACACACACACACACACACACACACTAATTTAAATATTCTACACACATTAAAACAAAGTAAAAAACTAACAACCTTAGAAAAATATGAAATATACAAACACTATGCAACAGATAAAGAAAACGTATTAAATGATCACACACACTTTGAAGCCAACAGCCTTTTCTATTATATGACACACAACTCAAACAACCCATCAATTCCACAGTCATAAATCCATTCCCGTTAGAGCCTTTACACCTAACCGATGCCGCCAGTAGAGGGTTAGCTTCGGAAACGCGTCAGCAAGTAAGCAATTACGTATTCACTTAGTTAAGTATTTTTAAAATTAGTTACTTATAGTGTTTAGGACTGTTTGTATAGTGCTGGATCAGTCAGAGAGAGAGAGAGAGAGTGAGAGAGAGAGAGAGAGAGAGAGAGAGAGAGAGAGAGTACGTCACGCAGTCTATATACCTAACCACTGTTGAATTCAATATCAGTATTTATCAATATCAAATCCAAAGCCTTATAGCCTACCTTCTGCATGGTGATTCATATAAAACTAATTATTTTCATTTTATTTCTATTTTAAGAAGAAAAATACAAGCAACGTGTTATTGTGTTTTACATGTATAGAATTATATGTAAATCTGGGAGATTGATTGGTCGTGTTTAAAATGTCTTCCACCCGCCTCTAAGCACAGCTGAACACGTCGTTCCATGTTTTTGGTAGTTTGCTAAAGTGTTACGTTGTCAGTAGGGTTGCTTTCGTGTGTAATATTGTACATCAGGTCATCCAAAATCAGAGGCCGTGGTGTGTAGTCCTTTTTCCCTTTAGACAACCCCATAGGAAGAACTCTGGTGTGGTACAATGCGGTCTTCAAAGTAACTTCGGATCAGCGCATTTTACTCACGTCGCGTTTGCCAATTAGTTGCCACTGTACCGTGGAAAAAATTAGTTTGCGCACCAAACTCAGTATCAGCAAATTCTCTCTGTTGGCAAATGTAAAATTCGCTGATGGCAAATCTGTGACATTCAATCGAAACTCCAAGACCTCCTGCATCATTTGATAGGAAAGTAAAACCTTTTGAGGTATTCGCGATCAAATAATGGACAATTGAAAATCATGAGTTTTATGTGATCACTTTATATTACTTAAACAGTTGTTTTAGTAACTGGACAAAAATTATGTTGTGTGGGTGTTGTATTGTTCGAAAGAATGTTTTAAATTCTGATCCAGCTTGGAGCCAAATAAAATACAAGCTTCTTTTGCAAATGATCTTTTCCCAACGCCTACCATTCCCAAATCCCGATCCCCGTTACAATACATTTGCTAAAACTAAAGTCCTTTAGGAATTTTAGAGGAGTAGGCCTATATATTTGGTTTTGGGCAAAATAACACCCCTACGGGTGAAATCTACACCTTGAGAGTTGCTAAAACTAAAATCCTTCAGGAATATTAGAGGAGTAGGCCTATATATTTGGTTTTGGGCAAAATAACGCCCCTTGGGCAAAATCTGCGCCTTGAGATAGAATTCATTACCCCACATTCTACTTCCTCTTAGCCAGAATGTCAACAAGATTAAACCAATGCCCCCGCTTAAATCGCGCACCATGGACACAGCGCATAAATAATACACGAGTGGCGCGTAAAGAAGGCGCATCTTACTAAGTAGATGCCAAAATAAAGGCGAGATATAAATTGCGAGAGTGCAGTCTCGTAAAACTGGGTATAAAAGTGGAACTTGCGACGTGGTCGGAGAGGCAAGCTGTTTACAGATAAATTGAATAGGGTTGGCAGATCGGAAAGAAAATACCGATAATCGATATTATCAATTGAACCAGCAGCGAATATCGATATCTACATATTAACGTAAAATCAATAAATACCTAGGTACAAAATATTTCAAATATTTCCTATTTATTACCAAGGGAAATGTAATATTAGTAAGGAAATAGAAATCAGTAACCAATTAAACAAAAATTAATTTTTTTGTTAATTTTTTTAAAAGAATTAAAAATTAAAATTCACATTTACAAATTGGGACATCAAAAACGAAATATCGATATAAGATATTAGCAATTAAATCGTCGGCGGATAGATATCTAGATATCATTAAAACAATCTTATTTACTATAAATGGAAAATAAAATCAGTAACAGAAATTGATTTTTTCTAATTGTATAAAAAATACAATTTCAAAGAATTAAAAATTAAAATCTTCAATTACAAATAGATAGACCTTATATATTTTTGTTTTCTTTACAAAATAAAAATTATATTTTCCAAAATTCTCTTCCCAGAAAGCCCAAGAATATCAGCATATTTGCATGATTGGGGTTTAGTCGGCTCCTTTCTGCCCATAAAACCTCGCCAGCAACGAATGTCCCTACAACTGACATATTTCTAGCCAACTGATGGAATGTGGGGACGCGTTTGGGAGGCGTCCCTCAAGCGACTTCTACACACTTAGAATGGAAGTATGATGCATGGAACATGTTCCTACTCAACTTAATTTATTTTATTCCCATCATATTTTAAAAGAATAACATCTGCTAATAACAGGCGCGTAGTGCTTCTATTAAAATATCTGTGGCAAGTTTGCATTTACTTTTGCTATACTTGTAGAGATCAAGGTTAAACCGATGGATAAAAAATGTTTACATGATCAAAACGAAATTAAGTCGTTTTGACCTCAAGATATAGCCAAAAGTAATTTTTAGTCTCTTTGTATTCCAAGTGTAAATATATCGCCTCGAAATATCGATGTATGCGATGTATCGTATGTGACAATATCGGTGGAAAATATCGTCAATCCATCTCCGATGTCAAAACCTTAAAAACAAATGTGATCTTCTTAATATATTAAGAACCAATCCTTAATTTGAAACAACATGTACTTGAGAAAACTCCATAAATTCGTATAACGAAGTGGTAACAAATTGTATAAAATAACAAATAGGCCCTAACGCGGAAGTGGTAACAAATAGCAGAAATTTGATCCACTTCATATAGGCTTATAGGGTCAACGTCACATATAACGAAGTGGTAGTAAATGGTATAAGGTTAACTCACGTCATATATAGAGTCATTGGTAACAAATAGCAGAAAGCTTTATCCACTTCATATAGGCTTATAGGGTCAACGTCACATATAACGAAGTGGTAGTAAATGGTATAAGGTTAACTCACGTCATATATAGAGTCATTGGTAACAAATAGCAGAAAGCTTTATCCACTTCATATAGGCTTATAGGGTCAACGTCACATATAACGAAGTGGTAGTAAATGGTATAAGGTTAACTCACGTCATATATAGAGTCATTGGTAACAAATAGCAGAAAGCTTTATCCACTTCATATAGGCTTATAGGGTCAACGTCACATATAACGAAGTGGTAGTAAATGGTATAAGGTTAACTGACATCATATATAGAGTCATTGGTAACAAATAGCAGAAAGCTTTATCCACTTCATATAGGCTTATAGGGTCAACGTCACATATAACGAAGTGGTAGTAAATGGTATAAGGTTAACTGACATCATATATAGAGTCATTGGTAACAAATAGCAGAAAGCTTTATCCACTTCATATAGGCTTATAGGGTCAACGTCACATATAACGAAGTGGTAGTAAATGGTATAAGGTTAACTGACATCATATATAGAGTCATTGGTAACAAATAGCAGAAAGCTTTATCCACTTCATATAGGCTTATAGGGTCAACGTCACATATAACGAAGTGGTAGTAAATGGTATAAGGTTAACTGACATCATATATAGAGTCATTGGTAACAAATAGCAGAAAGCTTTATCCACTTCATATAGGCTTATAGGGTCAACGTCACATATAACGAATTGGTAGCAAATGGTATAAGGTTGACTCACATCATATATAGAGTCATTGGTAACAAATAGCAGAAAGCTTTATCCACTTCATATAGGCTTATAGGGTCAACGTCACATATAACGAAGTGGTAGTAAATGGTATAAGGTTAACTCACGTCATATATAGAGTTATTGGTAACAAATAGCAGAAAGCTTTATCCACTTCATATAGGCTTATAGGGTCAACGTCACATATAACGAAGTGGGAGCAAATGGTATAAGGTTAACTCACGTCATATATAGAGCCATTGGTAACAAATAGCAGAAAGCTTTATCCACTTCATATAGGCTTATAGGGTCAACGTCACATATAACGAAGTGGTAGTAAATGGTATAAGGTTAACTGACATCATATATAGAGTCATTGGTAACAAATAGCAGAAAGCTTTATCCACTTCATATAGGCTTATAGGGTCAACGTCACATATAACGAAGTGGTAGCAAATGGTATAAGGTTAACTCACGTCATATATAGAGCCATTGGTAACAAATAGCAGAAAGCTTTATCCACTTCATATAGGCTTATAGGGTCAACGTCACATATAACGAAGTGGTAGCAAATGGTATAAGGTTAACTCACGTCATATATAGTCATTGGTAACAAATAGCAGAAAGCTTTATCCACTTCATATAGGCTTATAGGGTCAACATCACATATAACGAAGTGGTAGCAAATGGTATAAGGTTAACTCACGTCATATATAGTCATTGGTAACAAATAGCAGAAAGCTTTATCCACTTCATATAGGCTTATAGGGTCAACGTCACATATAACGAAGTGGTAGTAAATGGTATAAGGTTAACTGACATCATATATAGAGTCATTGGTAACAAATAGCAGAAAGCTTTATCCACTTCATATAGGCTTATAGGGTCAACGTCACATATAACGAAGTGGTAGTAAATGGTATAAGGTTAACTCACATCATATATAGAGTCATTGGTAACAAATAGCAGAAAGCTTTATCCACTTCATATAGGCTTATAGGGTCAACGTCACATATAACGAAGTGGTAGCAAATGGTATAAGGTTAACTCACGTCATATATAGTCATTGGTAACAAATAGCAGAAAGCTTTATCCACTTCATATAGGCTTATAGGGTCAACGTCGCATATAACGAAGTGGTAGTAAATGGTATAAGGTTAACTCACATCATATATAGAGTCATTGGTAACAAATAACGAAGTGGTAGCAAATGGTATAAGGTTAACTCACATCATATATAGAGTCATTGGTAACAAATAACGAAGTGGTAGCAAATGGTATAAGGTTAACTCACATCATATATAGAGTCATTGGTAACAAATAACGAAGTGGTAGCAAATGGTATAAGGTTAACTCACATCATATATAGAGTCATTGGTAACAAATAACGAAGAGGCAACAAATAGTATAAACTTGCCACATTTGTATATCGCAAATGTATTGTATATCTTGTCACATTGTATTGAAGAGATATTCTTCAATGTAAAATGTTTGTTTATTTTGCGCACGTTCACCCGCGCACACATAACATAATAATTAACAATTTTCTGGTGATAATGTTTTGTGTTTGGGTTATTCACTTTCGTTTATTTTATTTAAATTAAAACCAGTATAAAAACTCTAGACATTACGTTCTAGGAAAAGGCTTCTTATTTTAGGTCAGAGTTCATCTCGTGACTCATCTGCATCTGTTACACATTTTCTCACTTCGTTATTTTAAACTCACTTCAAACTATCTTCTTACATATAAATATTGATTTTTTTAATGTGAATTAGTGTTTTAAAACTTCTTTGTTGCGATGCTTTACATGTAAATGTTGACTGTTTGCCAGCCATTGCCCCATAAATCGTCTTTTTATACTCAGCCATTTAAGCTTTGTTCATTTCGACTCGATACATTAAAGTGTTACCCCACCATTGCACCGCAGTTTGTTTCTGCTACTAAATTTGTTTATTTTAAAGCCATCTGTTTTACGTATAAAATAACAATATAAACCAATTTCCAGTCCGAGAATTGGAGGACCTTTTATTTCTTTTAAAACGAGTCTTAACGAGAATTACAAAATGGACCGTGAAAATAAATTCTTTTCATTGTGATTGGCCCGAGAAGGTTTTCATGGGACATAGATAAGTGCACTAAAACTGACTTCAAACGAGAGCTGTGCGTCGCCAACTAGACTTACCAGCGGATCGACCGGCGTGACGGAACTACGTCATTGTTTTTGTAGAATGTTTAGTCTCGACAGACCGTTGTTACCGAGCTCCACAGTATACACAGTGGAGTCTCGAAAATACGAGTCCCAGTTTTTCGAGCTTTCGTTATAAATTCGAGCCTATTTCTATTTAGGCATTTTATTCGAAAGGAAACTCTGTAACCCCCGGATTTTGCAAAGTGGGCTCGTGGAGGGAATAGACTTGTAGACTGTCTGTTTAATAGCTCTGACAAGGACAGGGTTACATTAAATTCTCGTTTATGTTTATAAAAGAGATTAAATTTCAAAACAATTTTATATTCAAGATATTACATTTTTATTACAATTTGCTTATTGCTCTTTTTTATTTCACCAATTAAAATACTTAGGTTTACATCTTTTTAAAATAGGTTTTCAGACAGAGCTAGGTTTAACGCATTCTGACATTTTATATTTACTGATTTGATTAAAATAAAAAATATTAAAAAATTAAATTTTAAAACATACCTTTGGCAATCACTTACACTCATGTGGCTTTGTTAAAACATTTAATACTAATTACACCTGTTCACTTTTAAATTTTGAAACAACAAACTATACGTAACAAAGCCACCAAGAAAATATCCCGTTTTAAATTAATTTAGACAATTACATCATTTAAAAATTTTATAAAAATTTGTACGACTGCTAGCCCATCTTGCTCCTACCTCAGAGACTTGTTGCGAGAAAGTGCTTTGTCAATTTCCCACAGAAACTTAACACGTGAATTCGGAAAAGCCCCCACCATTGTGCATTCAGAAACTTGGTGAGAATTTCCTGCTGGCTCTGTCGATTAAACATCTTTTAAAAAAAAAACAAAAAATCTTTGAAGCAAAGCCGATTTAAATTTACTAAACAACAAATATACCATGTAACATACTTATTTGCAATTGGAATTTATTCGGTATGTTACAACTCAAATTATTTACAGTTAGACAACGCACCGTTGCACAATCTCTCTTGGAAGCGACTGAAGGGGAAGAAAACATTGTAGGCTTTCTACAAAAATACTGTTAAGGAAGTTAAGTACTGGATAGCAGCAGAACGATGGAACGAAATAAAAGAAGAAACATTAAGTTACAATGAAGTCCTGAGTCATAATAAAACTGTGGCCTGTGTTATTGATCCACAAGAAGAAACAGATTTGACATTTCTTATCAGGGAACTTCAAGGCTGTGAACATATCTATGATACGGACGGACGTCAATGGATGAGTAAGGACGAAAGTAAGTAACAAAAAAAACATGCTTCGACTGTTGCAATGGCACAAGAAACTACTGAAGGCAATGATGGCGAAAATAAAGATGAAGGTTCGACCGAGACACTACAAGATTGTGAACATATCTATGATACGGACGTACGTCAATGGATGAGTAAGGGCGAAAGTAAGTAACAATAACACATGCTTCGACTGTTGCAATGGCACAAGAAACTACTGAAGGCAATGATGGCGAGAATAAAGATGAAGGTTTGACCGAGACACTTCAAGGTTGTGAACATATCTATGATACGGACGTACGTCAATGGATGAGTAAGGACGAACGTAAGTAACAATAACACATGCTTCGACTGTTGCAATGGCACAAGAAACTACTGAAGGCAATGATGGCGAGAATAAAGATGAAGGTTTGACCGAGACACTTCAAGGTTGTGAACATATCTATGATACGGACGTACGTCAATGGATGAGTAAGGACGAAAGTAAGTAACAATAACACATGTTGCGATTATTGCAATGGTACAAGAAACTACTGAAGGCAATGATGGCGAGAATAAAGATGAAGGTTCGACCGAGACACTACAAGGTTGTGAACATATCTATGATACGGACGTACGTCAATGGATGAGTAAGGACGAACGTAAGTAACAATAACACATGCTTCGACTGTTGCAATGGCACAAGAAACTACTGAAGGCAATGATGGCGAGAATAAAGATGAAGGTTTGACCGAGACACTTCAAGGTTGTGAACATATCTATGATACGGACGTACGTCAATGGATGAGTAAGGACGAACGTAAGTAACAATAACACATGCTTCGACTGTTGCAATGGCACAAGAAACTACTGAAGGCAATGATGGCGAGAATAAAGATGAAGGTTTGACCGAGACACTTCAAGGTTGTGAACATATCTATGATACGGACGTACGTCAATGGATGAGTAAGGACGAACGTAAGTAACAATAACACATGCTTCGACTGTTGCAATGGCACAAGAAACTACTGAAGGCAATGATGGCGAGAATAAAGATGAAGGTTTGACCGAGACACTTCAAGGTTGTGAACATATCTATGATACGGACGTACGTCAATGGATGAGTAAGGACGAACGTAAGTAACAATAACACATGCTTCGACTGTTGCAATGGCACAAGAAACTACTGAAGGCAATGATGGCGAGAATAAAGATGAAGGTTTGACCGAGACACTTCAAGGTTGTGAACATATCTATGATACGGACGTACGTCAATGGATGAGTAAGGACGAACGTAAGTAACAATAACACATGCTTCGACTGTTGCAATGGCACAAGAAACTACTGAAGGCAATGATGGCGAGAATAAAGATGAAGGTTTGACCGAGACACTACAAGGTTGTGAAAGTATCTATGATACGGACGTACGTCAATGGATGAGTAAGGACGAACGTAAGTAACAATAACACATGCTTCGACTGTTGCAATGGCACAAGAAACTACTGAAGGCAATGATGGCGAGAATAAAGATGAAGGTTTGACCGAGACACTTCAAGGTTGTGAACATATCTATGATACGGACGTACGTCAATGGATGAGTAAGGGCGAAAGTAAGTAACAATAACACATGCTTCGACTGTTGCAATGGCACAAGAAACTACTGAAGGCAATGATTGCGAGAATAAAGATGAAGGTTCGACCGAGACACTACAAGGTTGTGAACATATCTATGATACGGACGTACGTCAATGGATGAGTAAGGACGAACGTAAGTAACAATAAAACATGCTTCGACTGTTGCAATGGCACAAGAAACTACTGAAGGCAATGATGGCGAAAATAAAGATGAAGGTTTGACCGAGACACTACAAGGTTGTGAACATATCTATGATACGGACGTACGTCAATGGATGAGTAAGGACGAAAGTAAGTAACAATAACACATGTTGCGATTATTGCAATGGTACAAGAAACTACTGAAGGCGATGATGGCGAGAATAAAGATGAAGGTTCGACCGAGACACTACAAGGTTGTGAACATATCTATGATACGGACGTACGTCAATGGATGAGTAAGGACGAAAGTAAGTAACAATAATACATGCTTCGACTGTTGCAATGGTACAAGAAACTACTGAAGGCGATGATGGCGAGAATAAAGATGAAGGTTCGACCGAGACACTACAAGGTTGTGAACATATCTATGATACGGACGTACGTCAATGGATGAGTAAGGACGAAAGTAAGTAACAATAATACATGCTTCGACTGTTGCAATGGTACAAGAAACTACTGAAGGCGATGATGGCGAGAATAAAGATGAAGGTTCGACCGAGACACTACAAGGTTGTGAACATATCTATGATACGGACGTACGTCAATGGATGAGTAAGGACGAAAGTAAGTAACAATAATACATGCTTCGACTGTTGCAATGGTACAAGAAACTACTGAAGGCGATGATGGCGAGAATAAAGATGAAGGTTCGACCGAGACACTACAAGGTTGTGAACATATCTATGATACGGACGTACGTCAATGGATGAGTAAGGACGAAAGTAAGTAACAATAATACATGCTTCGACTGTTGCAATGGTACAAGAAACTACTGAAGGCGATGATGGCGAGAATAAAGATGAAGGTTCGACCGAGACACTACAAGGTTGTGAACATATCTATGATACGGACGTACGTCAATGGATGAGTAAGGACGAAAGTAAGTAACAATAACACATGTTGCGATTATTGCAATGGTACAAGAAACTACTGAAGGCGATGATGGCGAGAATAAAGATGAAGGTTCGACCGAGACACTACAAGGTTGTGAACATATCTATGATACGGACGTACGTCAATGGATGAGTAAGGACGAAAGTAAGTAACAATAACACATGTTGCGATTATTGCAATGGTACAAGAAACTACTGAAGGCGATGATGGCGAGAATAAAGATGAAGGTTCGACCGAGACACTACAAGGTTGTGAACATATCTATGATACGGACGTACGTCAATGGATGAGTAAGGACGAAAGTAAGTAACAATAACACATGTTGCGATTATTGCAATGGTACAAGAAACTACTGAAGGCGATGATGGCGAGAATAAAGATGAAGGTTCGACCGAGACACTACAAGGTTGTGAACATATCTATGATACGGACGTACGTCAATGGATGAGTAAGGACGAAAGTAAGTAACAATAATACATGCTTCGACTGTTGCAATGGTACAAGAAACTACTGAAGGCGATGATGGCGAGAATAAAGATGAAGGTTCGACCGAGACACTACAAGGTTGTGAACATATCTATGATACGGACGTACGTCAATGGATGAGTAAGGACGAAAGTAAGTAACAATAATACATGCTTCGACTGTTGCAATGGTACAAGAAACTACTGAAGGCGATGATGGCGAGAATAAAGATGAAGGTTCGACCGAGACACTACAAGGTTGTGAACATATCTATGATACGGACGTACGTCAATGGATGAGTAAGGACGAAAGTAAGTAACAATAATACATGCTTCGACTGTTGCAATGGTACAAGAAACTACTGAAGGCGATGATGGCGAGAATAAAGATGAAGGTTCGACCGAGACACTACAAGGTTGTGAACATATCTATGATACGGACGTACGTCAATGGATGAGTAAGGACGAAAGTAAGTAACAATAATACATGCTTCGACTGTTGCAATGGTACAAGAAACTACTGAAGGCGATGATGGCGAGAATAAAGATGAAGGTTCGACCGAGACACTACAAGGTTGTGAACATATCTATGATACGGACGTACGTCAATGGATGAGTAAGGACGAACGTAAGTAACAATAAAACATGCTTCGACTGTTGCAATGGCACAAGAAACTACTGAAGGCAATGATGGCGAAAATAAAGATGAAGGTTTGACCGAGACACTACAAGGTTGTGAACATATCTATGATACGGACGTACGTCAATGGTTGAGTAAGGACGAATGTAAGTAACAATAACACATGTTGCGATTATTGCAATGGCACAAGAAACTACTGTAGGCAATGATGGCGAGAATAAAGATAAAGGTTCGACCGAGACACTACAAGGTTGTGAACATATCTATGATACGGACGTACGTCAATGGATGAGTAAGGGCGAAAGTAAGTAACAATAACACATGTTGCGATTATTGCAATGGCACAAGAAACTACTGAAGGCAATGATGGCGAGAATAAAGATGAAGGTTCGACCGAGACACTACAAGGTTGTGAACATATCTATGATACGGACGTACGTCAATGGATGAGTAAGGGCGAAAGTAAGTAACAATAACACATGTTGCGATTATTGCAATGGCACAAGAAACTACTGAAGGCAATGATGGCGAGAATAAAGATAAAGGTTCGACCGAGACACTACAAGGTTGTGAACATATCTATGATACGGACGTACGTCAATGGATGAGTAAGGGCGAAAGTAAGTAACAATAACACATGTTGCGATTATTGCAATGGCACAAGAAACTACTGAAGGCAATGATGGCGAGAATAAAGATGAAGGTTCGACCGAGACACTACAAGGTTGTGAACATATCTATGATACGGACGTACGTCAATGGATGAGTAAGGGCGAAAGTAAGTAACAATAACACATGTTGTGATTATTGCAATGGCACAAGAAACTACTGAAGGCAATGATGGCGAGAATAAAGATGAAGGTTCGACCGAGACACTACAAGGTTGTGAACATATCTATGATACGGACGTACGTCAATGGATGAGTAAGGGCGAAAGTAAGTAACAATAACACATGTTGCGATTATTGCAATGGCACAAGAAACTACTGAAGGCAATGATGGCGAGAATAAAGATGAAGGTTCGACCGAGACACTACAAGGTTGTGAACATATCTATGATACGGACGTACGTCAATGGATGAGTAAGGGCGAAAGTAAGTAACAATAACACATGTTGCGATTATTGCAATGGCACAAGAAACTACTGAGGGCAATGATGGCGAGAATAAAGATGAAGGTTCGACCGAGACACTACAAGGTTGTGAACATATCTATGATACGGACGTACGTCAATGGATGAGTAAGGGCGAAAGTAAGTAACAATAGCACATGTTGCGATTATTGCAATGGCACAAGAAACTACTGAAGGCGATGATGGCGAGAATAAAGATGAAGGTTCGGCCGAGACAGTACAAGGTTGTGAACATATCTATGATACGGACGTACGTCAATGGATGAGTAAGGGCGAAAGTAAGTAACAATAACACATGCTTCGACTGTTGCAATGGCACAAGAAACTACTGAAGGCAATGATGGCGAGAATAAAGATGAAGGTTCGACCGAGACACTACAAGGAGGGAAAATTCGTCAAGGTGAAGGAACGGCCGCCTTGGGAACACCACTACGCTACATTGAATGACATATCACGCAACAGATGTGCTTCTGCTAAGACGTCTACGCGACACCGCAGCACGAAAACTTTCCGACTAGCAGATGCAGGAGACACATAGCTTCAAAAAAAATTAAAAAACAAAATGTAACAACCGTGATGAACAATATACTCCAAAGCAACGTCAAATCAATGTAAGTACTGCAATCAATATAATTCTATATTCGTATTTTGTGCTTACTTAGTTACAGTATTAGAGTTTACTAGAACACATATTTAGCTGAAGCACAGAAACGTATTTCCGTGTAATCTGAGGGGTCTCAGTCACATCTACCTCAAATTATCGATACTCTACTGTGTATATAAATATAAATATATACGCTTCATTTGCATACTCAGATTGTAATTCTTGGCCGAATATAAACGGTGGGGTGTCCATAGCAGTGTCATAAAGAGGGGCGTAGAACGAGACCCAGCCCCACATCATCGCCCTCTATATAATGTACTTCAATGTCACTGAGCCCTCGTGAAATTTCGAATATATTTGTCAACTCGGATAAATTTAATTTCGTTATTTTGACAACCTGTGGCTTATTCAGCATTAGGACATGAAAAAACTCAATTTTCAAAAAGATTTCAATTTTGATTATAAATTAGCTTCCCATTTTCTCTATCAGCTCCAGAAGTTTTCCTGGCTGCCCTAGCGATTGTGAAAACCGGCAAACAAGAATTAAAAAAAAAACAAAAACAAATACAGTGTGTGATGTGTGAGAAACGGTTTTCTTTGAGCAGAAACAAAGAAACGTAAATGTTTTAATCAAATTTGAATATTGCTTTTTATTTTTAAATCAAGTAATTTTTGCAACATTTTACGTTATATTAAAAAATTGTATGCGTTAAGTCATTTGTATTGGGAAAATAACATGGAGCAGCAAAATGCGTGCGCACACACACGCATTGAAAAATATATTACATATACGTCAGTTGTGTATTGCGTGTTAGATATCTTTGTAGGCGAAAAGTTTTGAATTTGTTTGTGCTAATTAACACAATCCTGTATTCGTAACTACCTTGAATTAATAACACATAATTACCTTAATGTCATAGATGTTTCAACATCAATATTTCATCCCGTCACTGATGATGACAGCATTGTTGTCGAAACGTGTGCGGCATTAAAGTAATTATAAAATATTTGTAAGATTTAGGTTTTTGGCTTGTTTCAGTGTGTATGTTTTTCATCTTCAAGTTTATAAAACTCTAACTATATTGTATTTTTTTATTATATAATACTCCAAAAAGACTGAATTTTTTGTCGCCGTGGTAACGAAGTATCGGAATATAGGAGTTAGCCGTGAGCACAACAAAGACAGCCTACCAGAAGCCCCTGGAGTAATCACTTTCCAGCTACGAGTGAAGGCAATGCAATGGTTCCACTAATTGACACAGGGATCGCACCTGTCGGCGACACTAGCGCGGGTTACTGTACTCTGTCGGTCGCACTGACCGCAACATATGAATATAATTCATACAAAACGTCGATTCGGGTCAAAATTTACAATTTCAAATTCTTTACTTACTGATGCCTGCGTGCGCCTAGCATTTGAATTTTGCTCGGCGCCGAATGCACGCCGCCAGTGGAATAAACAAGTACAGCCTCGTCCTATTTGACACGTCACACATTTGTCTACCTGATTTAAACCACCCTTAGTCAAGTGAAAGCTGTTCTGCTGAACAAAATGTTACCTTGAAATGGTACAAACATACGCTCAGTAGCAATGTAGGATTAAGTCTATGAAGAATGGGAAGGGAAGTAGCATTAAGGTACCTAAAACATCCTCGAACGGAAATAGAGGCGTTATGGTCTCAGGGTTGCAGGGCGCGTACCCAAGTACTGTCACCAGAGAAGAGGTCTGGCCCAAGGCAGGTCAAAACGATAAGGTCATTCCTAAAAACATTCCTAACACAAAACATCCTACAGAAAATTACAATGCAGAAACGGGATCATATCTAATTTATTTTGTACACCTTTTCTAATTAAAATTAGTACTTTTACCTATTCGTAAATACTTATACTACCTACTAAAATATAACTACTAAAAAACTACCGTACGGTTAGGTTATGTTTGTAAGTCAGGAATACATCGACAGCGCTTGCGCAGAAATGAAAACCGAAAGTAACTCATTTTAACACCAGGTTCTTCTGGTGTGCCGTTGAAGGTAAAGTTTTATGTGCTGGCACTTTGGAGCTGCTGAGGTTGGCAAGAGCCCGAGGACGAGGAAAGAGTGGAGGTGCTCCCAGGTCATTTTCAAAAACAACGAACCTTGGACTTCCGCTGACTCAAAGTTGACTAATTATTTTGTTACTTATTAATAGTTTTTAATGTATAATAAAAATATCAACAAATGTAAATAGGGCGTTTGATATAGCGTGCTAATAGACAAGTCTAAAGGTTGGGACGGGTAGGCCGCAGTTTATGGCCACGATGTGGGGTAACGACAGTGCATGATGTTTTCTAGACGACGAATACATAATTTCTACCTAAGAGCACAGTACCAGCTTATAAAATTTAACCTATCCTCCAACTCTATATCGCGGCATTTTAACTCCTTACACTTCCTTGAAAGAACCGAAAAGAATGCTACTAACCGTCCTAAAGACATTATTCCAAAATAAACGCATAACAAAAGCTGTTAATCTGCGCGGAATTATAACACCTGCTGGGTAGGGTTAAGGTAGGGATAAAAAGCTCCATGATACAGCATACAGGGGAGTTATTGCACCAGGTAATAGCGACAGGAAATAACGCTACTAATCGACCTAAAGACATTGTCCCAAAATAAACGAAAAACGAAAGCTGTTAATCTGCGCAGAATTATAACACCTGCTGGGTAGGGTTAGGGTAGGGATAAAAGCTGTATCCTTCTGATACAGCATACAGGGGAGTTATTGCATCAGGTAATAGCGACAGGAAATAACGCTACTAATCGACCTAAAGACATTATCCCAAAATAAACGCATAACGAAAGTTATTAATCTGCGCGGAATTATAACACTTCTAGATTGGGATAAAAGTGGCCCGATACAGGATATAGGGGAGTTATGGCACCAGGTAATAGCGACTGGAAATAAAGCTACTAACCGTCCTAAAGCCATCAGACACGCTGTTTTCTGCGCGGAATCATAATGTGTTACTATTCACGTAACTGCACGTGCATTAAACGCACTCGAAGCACAATCTGCACTACTAGAATAGAGCAGAGAACCTGGAGTAAATGCAGCGAGCCGTGAGACAAGTGAAAAGAAATACCATTCGCGTTCCCGACCTCTAGTTGTAAAAATATTACGAAACCATATCTCCTCCAAGAAATATTTAAATAAATCACTTAAACAATAGTTTATATCTATCCAAACTTTAAATTTAGTAAATTTGTTAAAACTTACTGAGACAGAACCTTAAATCTCGCAAACACTATCGGACACGATATCACATTACAATTGGTAACAGACACTAATAATTATATAATTGGGCAACTAATAAAATAATAAACATCAAAAATAACCACAATAAAAAGATTAATCAACTTTTAGGTAAAACAAAAAAACACAACATACTCTCAACCTACAAAAAATTTCAGTCCCCGTACTGTTAACCTCACTAGTATAAAATTCACACAACACGAAATGAATTTAATAAATAAAGGTCTAAAATACAACATACATTATAAATCAAATAACATAACAAACAGAAAAATTATACTACAAACTGAAACAAACAAACAAAAAATCGACACCAAAGACCAAGACTCCCTTCGACATGACATAAAAAGCCTAACCAAACAGAAAAACATAACCAACAAAAACATGAGCAATGAAATTAAAATCGCTGAAAACATAAAACAAAAAGCCCAACTAAACAACATTACACTCACCACAGTAATTATGAATACAAACAGCCTAATGACAAAACAAAAAAAGGTTCTGTCTCAGTAAGTTTTAACAAATTTACTAAATTTAAAGTTCGGATGATCATAAACTATTGTTTAAATGATTAATAAGACTCGCCGAACGTAATGGACTACAAAATTCAATAAATATTTAAAGTAGTAGCAAGTTATTTTAACTTTTACTAAAACACGAAATTATCAGTCTAAATACAAAAATAAAATAATGCTTACTTCTTAAACAATGACCATTTTAAAAACAAGATTTCCTTTCAGCTTCAACATTAAATGTTGAACTGAAGAAATAAAGAGGGAGAGGAAAATTAATGAAATTTAAAACAATTTTTATAAATAAATGTCTTCCATTAACTAGCTCAATTTAGTAGCTTAGTTCACTGGCTTGAAAATTTTTTATTGATTAAAACAATATTTTGTGGTTAAATTAGTAACAGACCTAAGTAAATGTATAAGTTTTTACTGAATTTGTAAGTCGAGTTTGCAAGGTCTTATTGATTAAAACAATATTTTGTGGTTAAATTAGTAACAGACCTAAGTAAATGTATAAGTTTTTACTGAATTTGTAAGTCGCGTTTGCAAGGTCTTATTGATTAAAACAATATTTTGTGGTTAAATTAGTAACAGACCTAAGTAAATGTATAAGTTTTTACTGAATTTGTAAGTCGAGTTTGCAAGGTCTTATTGATTAAAACAATATTTTGTGGTTAAATTAGTAACAGACCTAAGTAAATGTATAAGTTTTTACTGAATTTGTAAGGCGCGTTGCGAGGTCTTATTGATTAAAACAATATTTTGTGGTTAAATTAGTAACAGACCTAAGTGAAAAATAAGTTTTTACTGAATTTGTAAGGCGCGTTTGCCCATGTCTAATTGATTAAAACAATATTTTCTGGTTAAATTAGCAACAGACGTAAGTAAATGTAACTAAACACAAAAGTTTTTACTGAATTTGTAAGGCGCGTTGCTCGGTGTAGGCTATCATTGCGTGCTGTGACAGAGTGGAATGACGGATAGGTAGGCAACACGCTGCACATGCAACACGTACAAGTCAAGTATAAATGACACCTTGCAAGTCGATAAGCTGAAACATCCGGAAGCCTGGACTCTTTCCCCGACCCGAAGTAATACAATGAAAATATAAAATACCGACGTAATTATTTCCTCCGGTTTGTGTCATATAGCTGATACTTTAACATACAGGCAAAATTTATTTTATAAATTATCTTATAATTATCCTTGACCCTATATCTGACGAACCGATATTTTATCGACTAAAAACCGTGTGTTACAAAGCCCAGGGCATAATTTATCGTTTCCTGACATTATTCTAGATACTTTATTACCTGTTAAGTGCAATGAAACTTATATACGAATGAAATGTTGAGATATCAAACTGTAATTTTATTTCTTCTATTAGTTCAGTCTCTCTCTCTCTCTCTCTCTCTCTCTCTCTCTCTCTCTCTCTCTCTCTCTATATATATATATATATATATATATATATATATGTGTGTGTGTGTGTGTGTGTGTGTGTGTGTGTGTGTGTATAGATATTGATATATAAATTAATATTTATATAGTTTACTCAAATATTACTTCATTAATTAAATTTAATAACTAATTTTAAATAATTAATTCTTTTCCATTTTGATACCTATTCATAATAATTGTAATTATTTAATAAAAAGTAATTAAAATAAAATTTGTCTTTGCCAACCTAAGTAGGAGTTGGCTTAAAAATGCATTTTTTACATTACTTGTGTTTATGTGTAATACATTTACTTAGGACCTTTTATAACTCTATAGAAGTACGGGAAAATATAGATTTTTGATGAGCATAACCATAAGTACCACATCTGAGAAACAATTTCCAATACTTCATTAGTTTAAATATTTTAGTAAGTAGTTTTCATATAAAACTTTATATTTTATGAATCAAAGATGGCTTGGATCACTAAATGGCTTGGAATTTTCATTAACCAAGTTTCAAAAAATGTACAACTATAAATAAAAAATTCAGTTATTTGTTATTTATTTTAAATTTTTTCAATAAAAAGTATAAAGATTATGTTTCCGCAAGTACATTTTACTAAAATCAAAATATATAATACATGGAGTGCAATATAGTTTTGCTGTATTATGGGGTTATGTTTCCTCGCAATATTGAACATAAAAAGATAATTATTTTTTTCTAATCTTGTTTTTCTCATTAATGCAAACATTTGAATGTAATTTTGCTTTTTATCAATCGACTTGATAGTAGTTTTTGTTTTTTATCAATGCAAATACTTGATAGTAATTTTGTTTTTTTATCAATGCAAACACTTCAACGTAATTTTATTTTTTATCAATGCAAATACTTAAACATTATTTTGTTTGTTTATCAATGCAAACACTTGAACGTAATTATACTTTTTATCGATGCAATCACGTAATCGTAATTTTGAGGTTATGTTTCTTACATATTATAAAAAATCGTGAAGTTCAATAAATAAATTATTAATATACTCATCTTCATTTCTGTTAGGAACATTTCTATATATTTGAATACATTTTTCTGCCATTCCTAACTTTTCCATATTCTCTTTTGTTGACGCGTTTCGAATTAAGTCCATTTTCAAAACTTCAATAGTACTCACAGAGTACTATTGAAGTTTTGAAAATGGAGTTAATCCGAAACGCGTCAACAAAAGATAATATTGAAAAGTTAGGAATGGCAGAAAAATGTACTCAAATATATTTTAATAAATAATGTAGTTACATAGGGTTTCGAAAAAACAAGTGTTTTGAATACAATATCCCTGAGTACGTTAACAGTGAGTATAGCTATCTAATATACTGGCATACTAATAAGTAGTTAATTTAAGCTAATTTGATGGGACCTACTTAATACAATCTGAAAGTAAAATGTAAAGTTGATAAGAAATAAGTAGGCCTACATGTCTTGTTCCGTATTGTAAGAGTTTTAAACTTTTTTTTAGGCTATTGAATGGACAATAAACATATAAGGAAAACTGTGTAAATTAGGAGGGCTTGTATAAGGTTAGGTCCTTAGAAACTTACATCGTTTTAGCCCAATTTCTAACCAAGTTCCTTCTGAACGTGTGTGCCAGACACTCAATCCTTTTCCAAACTTATTTATTGTTTATTAATTATCTGTTTTCTTACAATATAAATACAAATGTAAAATTATGAACGTATGTCATACAAATTAAACAAAAATGTTTTAAAGTCAATTCCTTAGATCAACAAACAAAAATTTTACTTTAGTTACTTTTTATTACAACTACAATTAATATAAATAAAGTAACATAACCTAAGCGTTAGAACGGCTGTTCTACATAACCTATAACATAAAATCAGCTGTTTTATGAAATCATATCTTATCACTTATTTTAAACCAAATGGGACGAAATAACTATATTGCATACCTTGCCCCTTTTGTAAAAAGTGTTTCTCTAACATAAAACTAAAATTATTTAAATAAATTTAATTAATGAATTAATATTTGAAAAATTCTATTAACATTAATTGCCATACACAAGTTAAAAAAAATGCATTTGAACTTGAGTGGACGAACAAAAAGTATTATATAAACGATTGAAAACTTGAACAAGATATATATAAATTATTCAAATTATTATAAATATATTCATTAAAAGTATTCTTGTTTTTGAAATATTTTTAATTTATTAATTATATTACAAGAAAACATATAACCATATTTAATATATATATATATATATATATATATATATATATATATATATATATATATATATATATATATATATATATTAGGAGCGTGAACAAACAGAAGGTATTGAAAAAGGATAGTACTCTTCCATTATATCGGAAATCATTGGTTTAACACGAGCAACACCCAAAGCAAAGATTGGCACCGGCTCCAACGAATCCCGTTTGCCCGTGGTAAACGCGTCATGGAGATAGATATTAGGACAAAAAAAACTAAACAGGTTACTTAAGTTTAATGTCCACAGTGTTTCTTTTGTTTTCGCTTGAAGTAGTTGCCAAACCTCTGCGCAGACGTTCGAATGCTGTCAATGAACTGTGGATTCGCGTTTGTCTCCACCTCGCCCGTAACGACGTCTCGACTCCTTCGCACCTTGGACTTTGCCACATCACTACGCTAACGAATGTAATCCTATGATAATTCATTCAGCTTTCCTCAATAATGTTTTCAACTTAAATAAGAAAGATGCAGAAACACAGAAAAGATTTGCCTCACACAAGGTTTTAATATTTAATTTAGGACTTTTGTTTGAAAACTTGTTTTTTAAAGTTTCAAAATTAAGCTTTTATTATAAAAACTGATTGTTGTTCTTAGATATAGCTAAAAGTATATTTTCAAGCGTCTTGAGGGAACGAAAGATGATCTCAAAAAAGAACAGACCCGGAAGACACACCTCTGCAAGATCTATTTTCTAGAACTGCAGTTAATCTCCCACTTTTCTTTCATTATGTTTTCTCTCTGCCGACTACAAGCACACTGTTCTCTTCAACACTTCCAAATTTCACATTCCCTCATCCTATATTCTCCGTTAAAGTGTTCCTTAATTCGTTTCCCAAGGTTCACCGATCCTGTATGGCGAGACAAGCCTTATCTGTGCCTAGTAGATAAAGCCGTCAGTTGTATCTGTTTCACCTCGTTCAGTATACATTTAGAACGTTTTTTTTTTTTTATTAATTCACTCTCTATTTTTACATTATTTTAATATAGGTCGAATTTTATAAGCCGGCATTTGGGGGCGCGGCCTTGGCCAGAGGCCGAGCGGAGGGTAGAGGAGCTCGCAAGTTCTTTTAAAAAGCATCGACCTTGGACTTCCGCTGACTCATTATTTTGCTACTTATTAATACTTCTTAATACATAGTAAAAATAGTAACTACTGTAAATAGGGCGTTCACGGAAGCGTGCTAATAGGATTGTCTAAAGATTGGGACGGGTAGGCCGCGATAAGGGATGACGACAGTGCCCGATGTTTTCTAGACGACGAATACACAATGTCTACCTAAGAGCCAAGTGCCAGCTCATAAAATTTGACCTTACTTCTTAAATTATTAATTTATTCTTACGATTACGTAGTTTTGTGTTCATGACAGTGGTAGATATTTCCATTTCTACGTCAAGAGAAAATGTGTGCTTCAGAGAAGTGAATCAACCTACAGCAGCAGACGATCATGCCCCCTCCTTAGCCCTTTCCAACCCCTCATCTTACGCGTTAAGACTCTTTATTATGGACTCAATGGACAAGGAGATTACTCGACATTTCTTCCTATTTCCAGCAGCAAACTATCATGACCCTTCCTCATCCCTACTGTTAGGCATAACCCTTTCTAGAATGTAACTGTGATTACTTCAGGAATAGAGCGATGTAAATATTTACCCATACTGTAGACAAGGGAAAGAAGGGAAGCAATTCATTCACATCCTGTTTCTAACCTTAACGAGGATAGTCGCCTTAGAAACATAAAGTCAATCAATCACAATTCAGAGTCTTTTATCTTAATATTTTTTTATGTTCTCGTCGACGGCTTGTTTCCGTACATGTCCATTCTTAAAGGTTGCTTCATGTTCTCCAACAATACGGCACATATAGACAGGTTGTGGAGGGAAGAATGGAATGCGACTTTGCGGTGTAACAAATCCAAAGTACTGTGGGGATACTCGAGAGACTTGTGGGGCAAAGAACTACTCTACTTAAGTGACCTCAACTCAGAGTTACTGTAGAATTGGTCACCGGTCACGGGAATCTGAGGGGTTCCCATACAAAATTGGAAGATCTAGGTCCCCTGTGTGGAATAGATACGACGAGGACCAAGAGGAAAGCTCAATCCACGCTTTGGGAGCTGCAAGGAGAAAGTGGTTTGGCTGGCAAGTATGTACACTAAAGGATATCAGAAGATTTAGCATCAAGTGGGTACTTGGATTCTGCATAGGTAGGTATCCACTAAGCTAGTCCTTTGGTGCGGATGGGAAGGAGTGCAAGGGATATAACTAAGTGCTCTACATCGATAAGGTCTCCGAGTTTTCTAATAATATTAATGTTTCCATTATAATGTCCTCACGGAATAAGACAAGCCCTTAACGGTTCCTTCTATAGCGCAGTGGTGTGATAGAGTGTCCGCAATACAAGAACAAGCAGCGTTCTAATGAATTGGTGTCAACATACAGTACAAGCTTCGTCAATCTCTAATATAAGTTGTCAGTGAGTCTGTTTGCCAGAAGTGTCTAGCATTAAACAGACGGAGTGAGCTCTGGCATCCAGGTACAACGTTTTGGCCCACGCACAGAAAACAAAGCATACCAATTAATCCACATTCCAAAAATAAACGCACGCAAGTAATTTTTAAAGCTCATAACTATTAGCAAATGAAAATGTGAGACAATAGCTACGCCTTGATAAGAACACTCAATAACCCGATGCTTTCGTAGTTGAGGTGTTCATTCAAGAAGCACGTATTTTTTTGCCAGTTTATCACTAAAAGAATTTTAATATTTGGCCCCATTTTTAACCTCAGCTACTACTTTACCCTTTAACAGACATACATACATATATATATATATATATATATATATATATATATATATATATATATATATATATAAATATATAGTCTATAATAGACCTTAGTAACACTAACCTTTCTACCTTTTCGGGAGGTTTCATTGTCAACCCGGACCGTAACTTAAACATTTACGAAAGAGCAATTTACACACCTATTGACACCGGAAAGATCGTCCTCATTAATCAAAAAGTTGGTATTACTACAGCCAGGGCCGGCTAGATGTGGCACCTATCCAGGACCTCCCTCCCAGTATAATTAGGACTATTTATCACGTGGACGCAGTATAAAAACGTAGACAGGAAGGGAAAACATGTTATACCAATAATACTTGACTGTTAAATTAAATTAAACACCATCAAACTTAAAGATATTTATCAATACTTAAAGATAAAAGAGTAGGTCGGCGAAACTGTTTCAATGTGATCACTAATTATTTGGAATAAACTGTGGATAATACATATTTTCTCGCCAATTTCAATCCAAAATTTTGTTTTATTTTAACCTGTAGATTTCAGTCACCAAGTGATCATGCTTAGAGGCAAAACACACAGGACTTAGGTTAAGTATTACTTATTCCTCAAGTAATCTGAAGACGGGAGCGGGAGGCGCGTCGCCACCTGTTTATAATTATATGCAAGCCTTCACATATTAACATAGCTAAATTGTAAGGAACATTTGAAATTTAAAACACTATAACAATATAACTCGCTTTTACCTGTAGTAAAATATATAAATAAGAGTAGGGATGGGCCGATTCCGATTCTCGATTCCAGGAATCGTCGATTCTAGGTGGTATCGAGGAATCGTCGATACTCGATTCTTCATCATAAAAGTGTCGATTCCGATTCCTATTTTGTTAACTATTAAAATATGCGTGTGGAGTAATTTATTACCAAACAAAATTTATTACCAAAATTTATTATATTTGTGTGGAAAAATAATTAATTACCAACTATGCCTTATTTATGTATTAGTTGATTTGAATGAATTAAATGATTAAAGTAAACGAAAATATTATTATTTATGAAGCAACAGCAATCAAGATCGTAACCATTTCTGGTCGTTTGACATCGCTCGTTTCTCTCTCTCTCTCACTAAATGTCAGAACAAAACACAAAAAAGTACAGTAAAAACTCGATTAACCGTCACCGTCGAAACCGTGGCCATGACAGTTGAGCGAATAGACGGATAACAGATACACTGTATTATTCCTCCGAAACTTAACCTTAATAAATTATATTATAGACAGATATCACTCTCATTGTTGAAGGTTTTGTGTAGCCTATTACATTAAAACAGAACTTTTAAAAGGTTTTGCCATATGACCAAGATGTTAACTAAATTAAAGATTAGAGAACTTAGCGTGTAAGCTAATATAACTTGAAAGAATCGAGAATCGACTAAAGAATCGAGAATCGAAAGGAAAATTTTAGAATCGGAATCGGAATCGAAAATTTTAGGAATCGGCCCATCCCTAAATAAGAGCATTAACCAACTTTTAAAACGCCTTTTTGCTCAAAGTATTTTCAATTATTTTCTTCACCATTCATACCGTAAGATGGATAGGCGCGAGGAACTGGAAAAGGATAGGATGGATTATGGTAGGGAAAAACGCCCTACTTGTGGGGGGATTTGAAATTTTGAAATCTCGGCTTTTCATTGGAGTATGATTTGTTACATTTTACAAACGACAAAGTGTCGGGAAACGATAAAATACGTTCTGGCTACTGTAACTCACGAACCGATAAAATATCGCCTTGCCAGCTATAGGGTTGACGGATACTTGTATGCAAAGGTGGGTTTAAGGGCGAGAGTTTTGGGGATCAAGCTCCCCAAAACATGGAAAAGTGGACATTTTTTTAACTATATATGTAAAATAAAATGCAATTTCGATGTTTGCGTTCGGCCGTTCGTCCCTGATTTAAATCTACTTATTAATTAGTATAATATGTTTATAAACCTATATTAATCACTATAATACCATACTATAATCATTAATAAATAAGTTTACCCACAATGTAATAAATAGGTGATTTGATTTGTAAATATATGGTAAAAGAGGCTAACTAAATATTGTGTAATGTCACAGAGTAGCCCTATAACTGTTTCCCTCAGATAGAAGACCCTTAGGGTTACACTACAGCTACCGTATATCCTAAAAATTCAATAGGGCACTTTCGTTCCCCGCCCACTAGCCCCCCGAATATTTTTCTGAATCCACTGGTTGTGTGCAAGCGTCGATCTAAGAATGACGTGGTCTTAAATGAACGGCACAAAATAACTTTGACAAAGTAGCCCCCAAACGGGGGCCATACATACAGGCGCTACTCGTCAAACGATTTGCTACAATTTTACATAAACTATAAAAATAAATAATTCAGTGTGCCCCATTAAAGCGCAAACTACAGAATACAACTAAACTAAAAAAAATACCTTAACACAAATAAAAAAAAAGAGGGGAAAGTTATATTTTCGTCAAACTATTGTTTCTTACGCACTGTAACAAAATATAAAAAAAAAAAAAAATTGAAAACACAATACACGTGTTTCGTTTGGCAATATAGTAGACCACCGATATTCTTTATTTTAAATTTCCAGACAAAATATTTTGGTGAATATTTAATAGATCTCTAATATTAATAGATCTCTCCAACATGTTTTCGAGACATATTACATTTTGTCAGTTTTATTTTGCTCATTTGGGTTACATATAATAGACAAATAAATATATGTCATGCTTGTGACATTTTATCACAGCCCTTTTATTTTCTACATGCGTACGATTATTTTGTTCTACCAATAACACTGTTGGCAACAATGGTCAGATTAGACAGATGTTATTTTGTCTGTTCACTCCCATTTGCTGTGGATGTGATATGATAGGCCACTTTTGTGCCTAAAGTTGTGTTGCTTAGGTCACTAAAATTGTTTAAATTTTATGGATCGTTTTTACTGAAAGGTCAAGAAAGACCAACGACAAATATACTAAAAAACGCCCATTTTTGTGTTTATGAAGCAAGATAGGTTTTCAAGAGATTATGTGTCGGGCACAGCGTATAGTTTATAGGTTCCCAATCTATGAGCGTGAAGGCAGGTCAGGGGTGCGTGAGACAAGTTGAAAAATAATTACATAAATTAAATATATTTAATATAATAGGAACAAACTTGATGTTAGTAATGACTTGGGTTGTGCCCTTACTAAAATACAACCTTAAGTAGGTATGCTAGTGAAAAAAATGCAAATTCAAACATCTCACTAACAGATTTTTCTCTTGTCAGTTAAAATTTACCTTGCAAATTGAAACTTGAAATGTTATATCATGTTTCTTGTGAAAGTATGTATAAATACATAAATTGTTTTCAATATATTTAATATTTAATTCTTTTTCATGTGTCCATACCATTTATTTATAGTGTAAAGTGGAGAGGGATGTGAGAGGATTAAATCTTAAAAGGAGGGGGGGGCGTAGACTCAGAGAGTTTGGGAACTCCTGGTTTAGTTCAATGTAGAAGGGCAGGAGATCTGCCGTTATATGCTTCTATAGACCACTTTAATTACAGCTATTTCTGCTTGATTAATGCTGCAGCCCACAGTTCTCCAACTAATATATCCAGGGGGTACGCGGAACAGGTAATGAAAAATTTAAGCATTTTTATTTATTTTTTGGTTTCGTGCTAAGATGTAATCCGATGCAAAAGAAATATTTCAGTGCTATGTTGTTAGATTTTTGGATCGGTCTAGGAAAGAAGTACCAAAAACTCTCAAATAATGATGCAAAGATTCTTCTTCAACTAGATATATATTTGAAAGAGGGTTTCGGAGCTTTGCATATCTAAAAGGTAAGCCCAGAAACAAGCTTAATGTTGGCTTAATAAACCTTTAGCCTAATACTGGGGAACTATGTAAAACTTGTAGCCAACTCATCCTTCTCATTAATGTTTTGTAATGCGTTCCAATTATATTACTAAATATATTTGTTTTCTATGTAAAACGTGTGATGCAAGCAAAATCGTAAGGGGTACAGTCTTTGTAAAGATTGAGAACCCCTGTTGTAGCCTATTTGAAAATGAAAAAAATACATTGTGGTAGTCATGCGGGACCAGTCTACATTCAAACAATGTAGTTGATAGAAAACATTTATTAGATGTAAAAACTTTTACTAGCTACAAATTTTATTTAACGAACTTCATTGAAATCAGTTAGATATGTGGGGAAGACCTAGCGTTGACCATTTCGACGTTGTAATGGAATGATATTGAAATCCTACATCTTATAACAAAAATGATAATAAGATTAATATGTATGATCCAGTACTGATTCTATCCCACATGTGGGGATATCCGGATGTATTACTTCGAGACGTTGGTACTAAACACAGAACCACTGCGTCGTTACTTCCGGTAGAAGGCTACTTCCGGTCAGTCTGTGACCTACGGCCTGCGCGTTCACATTATGCACTATCTGGTTGTTGGGGTACGAGAGTTTCTACTGGTCCCGAGTAGTTCTAGGTTTGGAATTCGTCTCGTCCCACCAAGCCCTTGGCGAGAGTCACGGGTCTTAGGTTACGTTCGTAGGGTAGTGGTTTCACACGCTAGACTGGAGATGCTCCACATGAGGATCTATATTTAACAAGGAGGAGATACGTGAGGAACAGATACTCCTTCTCACCAATCTTCTGTATTCGCAGTCTTTTTTTCTAAATATTTAAATAACACAATGTCAAATATCAGCTCTCTCCCTACTCCTCTCTTACACTCGCGCGTGCGACACACACACACAACTCTACCACTCTCTCTTTACACCTTCTCAGTCTCTGACACACACACTAACGCGCGCTCTCTCCCACAAGCACACACACACACACATACACACGCGCGCGCTACACTCTATATACCTCTCTCCCTACCCCTCAGTCTCTCTCTTAAACCGACATACACACACAACTATTTCTCTTTTTCTCTCTCTCTCACACACACACTCACCTCTTTCTCTCTCTCTCTCTCTCTCTCTCTCTCTCACACACACACACACAAACACACACACACCTCTTTTTATCTCTCTCTTTCACACACACGCACACACGTGCGCGCGCGCTAAACTCTATATCTCTCTCCTTACCCCTAAGTCTCTCTCTCACACCCACATACACACACAACTCTCGCGCTCTCTCTCTCTCTCATACACACACACACACACACAGACACACGCGCGCGCGCGCGACTAAAGTAACAGTATTAACAAACGATGGAATGAGTGGCCACATTCCGTCCATATTTAATGTCACAATAAGACAGAGAGGAACTCACCTAACCGTGGCTTGTTTATATAGATCTAAAAAACAATTTTATTAAATGGTCGTTATTTATTACAACTAGCACTGCCACCGCTCAGGTACGAGTATTTATATTCCTGAGCAATGGGCCGGCAGCCAGTATTGTTTGTAGGTAATGTGCAGCCAGCGTGAATTTATAATTTGCACTTATGTAAAAACGTTTGTCAAAAATATTAAGAGGTCTGGGCAGCTGACAATGGGTGGAAAGATATGGCACAAAACGGAGATGACATGAACTAATGCTGCCTTGCGAGAGGTTCACATTTATACCACTCTAGATTATGTAAAGTCCCTGAAGAGTTCCTTCGGCTCGTCTCTGCTCTATATTTTCTCTCCAATCTCCTTCTAACAGATGCCTTTCTAACGTTAGCTACTATAGTCAATAAAGTCCCTGAAGAGTTCCTTCGGCTCGTCTCTGGTCTATATTTTCTCTCCAATCTCCTTCTAACAGATGCCTTTCTAACGTTAGCTACTATAGTCAATAAAGTCCCTGAAGAGTTCAGCCTTCGGCTCGTCTCTGCTCTATATTTTCTCTCCAATCTCCTTCTAACATGTCTTCCTAATTTTGGCTAATATAGTCTGTACAGTTTCAGATGACCGCTATGCCCTCGGGCTGTTTGCCGACTCTTATAATTTTGTGTGAGCACCGCTTGGCCTTGTAATTAGTCACTATAGTGTAATCACTTAAGAAATCAATTGCACAGTTTTATTTATGTAAATAATAGTTCAACATATGTTAAACCTAATAAGGTTCATTTCTTAATAAAAATATTCCCGGTTTGGTAGTATTTTCCCCAATTTTTAATCCTCCTTTCAAAGAAACTACAATTTCATTGATATTCTTGCGAATAAATAAAGTACGTTTTTATAATGGAGGATTGGCTAGGGGCTATAAGGGTCGGCCCGCTGCCTGAGGTCTTCTGAAACTGTACAGACTATAGTGTTGGTAATTTTTCTATTCAACAATGCTACAGGTTTAATGTTTGAGTTAATTTTATTCGTTTATAAAACGTTTCATTTTGTTTTAGACCGCCCAATTAAATTTGTCTACAAGTCTTTCTAACTTTAGCTATTATAGTCTGTATAGTTTCAGAGGACCGCCTTGCTCTCAGGATGCTGGTCAACCATTATAAGCTCGTCTGGATACCGCTTGTGAACACAATAAAATAGTCATTTAATATGAACTTTGAGATGAAAACTTATTTAATCTACTCAAAAATACCAATATAATTGTACTTTGAAAAAAAAACAAAGAGGAAAATTGTACCAAACATGACACAATTTCACCAAGAAACCAACTATAGATTTGTATATATGTAAATAATAGTTTAACATATTAAACCTTAAGCAGTTAATTTCTTAATAAAATTGTTTGGAGTTTGGTACCTTTTGCAGTTACAATAGACCTCTCTAATCTGTCACCTTCTGTAGTTCGTCACAGTAATAACAAAAACCGTCTGCATTTCACTTAGTATAGGCCTCACCAGAAAAATTCTTTAGTACAAAAAATGCAGACTTTTTAAAATACTAAAACGTAAACAGATTTAATATACCTCGTTGTTTTTGCTAGTGTGATTGCTCTTACAAGGGACTGTAATATGTTTTTTTATGAATTTTTAACATTCTATTTAAAAATCAATTTGAGCATCAGTTTAAGGAGAGCCCGAATCATCCGAACGTCGACTAACCGAGATCCGGGTTACCGAATTATACATTAAGTATGGAGAATGTTGAAAACATTACAAATTAAAATGTCAGTAGGGCCACACGACCACATGAAGAATGTTGAAACATTCAGATTAAAATGTCAGTATGACCCCAAGACCATATGAAGAATGAAAACATTTTTAATTAAAATGTCAGTATGACCAACACGACCACATGAAGAATGTTGAAACATTTCAGAATAAAATGTCAGTATGACCCCAAGACCATATGAAAAATGAAAACATTCTAAATTAAAATGTCAATATGACCGCACGACCACATGAAGAATGTTGAAACATTTCAGATTAAAATGTCAGTATGACCACACGATCACATGAAGAATTTTGAAAACATTTCAAATTAAAATGTCAGTATGACCGCAAGACCATATGAAGAATGAAAACATTCTAAATTAAAATGTCAGTATGACCGCACGACCACATGAAGAATGTTGAAACATTTCAGATTAAAATGTCAGTATGATGACCACACGATCACATGAAGAATTTTGAAAACATTTCAGAATAAAATGTCAGTATGACCCCAAGACCATATGAAAAATGAAAACATTCTAAATTAAAATGTCAATATGACCGCACGACCACATGAAGAATGTTAAAACATTTCAGATTAAAATGTCAGTATGACCACACGATCACATGAAGAATTTTGAAAACATTTCAAATTAAAATGTCAGTATGACCCCAAGAAAATATGAAGAAAGTTTGAAAACATTTCACATGAAAATGTCAGCATGACCACACGACCACATGAAGAATGTTGAAAACATTTCAAATTAAAATGTCAGTATAACCCCAAGACCATATGAAGAATGTTGAAAACATTTCAAATTAAAATGTCAGTATGACCCAAAGAAAATATGAAGAAAGTTGAAAACATTTCATATTAAATGTGGAAGAACAATTTCTGTAAATAAGTAGCATTCAATACTTTCCATGTATAAAACATTTGAATTTAAGTTGTTCCCTCTCACATTACAAAATTTAATCGACGATTAGTTTAACTGAAATGGAGACCCAGAGACGCAGCGAATGTTTTCGTCTCGCTACAAACGGATTCCGATTTGCCTTTGCACGCGCCAGCCCCTTCCAATATTCTCCAAAAATATCATCACATATTACTGAATGCGTTCTTTGTTTAAACAAACCTGTATAGGCCATATAAACAAAATAAGCAGTTTTATTTCTGGTTACTTTGTTCGACTTGGCGCTGTATCACCGCTGAGAAATCATTTAATCAGCTCAGTTTCTCGACAATTCACTCCACTAGACTAAACCGATTTTATTTTTCCGTATAATACAATGCTCGCGGTTTTAAACCTCGAAATACAAAATGTCATTTTTTTAATAGTCGGAAAATTGTCGTTAAATAAAATTGGTGATCGTGCAATCATTACATTATAAGTAAAAGCAAATACGATTCCACGGGAGGATATTACCGCAGGAAAGAAGCACATTGTCACAATCTAAATGTTATGCACAGGTTGAAGAAGGATTCCATTAAAGCCTACTTATTACTCATATTTTCAAAATCAATAATGTCAAGCTCTGAAAATTTCTTCATTGATATGACTTTTTAAAATATTCAAGATATATCATTTTTTATAAAGTATCGACCTGGAATGACATAATTTTTGTAACTTACAAAACTACCACTTAAATCCTTTCGCCGCTTGAAAAGAGACTTTTATTTACCCGTTAAAGAGTCTCAAAAACATTTAAACAATGCTGAATGCATCCACAACAATATGCACAACATTTACAGCGTAACTGTATTTCCCGTTGTTACGTCTTATTTATGAATATATTTGGTTCTTTATGACCAACTATGGACTTTGATTACTGTTTGGAATAGAAACGCAGCACATTGCTTTAAACATTTGAAGTTTAAAACATTCACACAATATGCGAAACGTTTACAATATTTAAAACATTTACAACATTATAAAACATTTACAATATACAAAACATTTACAATAATAGTATTTCAGGTCTATCATTTATGAATACATTTGTTTGATTATGACCAATTACAGACGATGCAATACTTGCGTAGAACAATGTTTTAAACAATTAAAACAAACTTCAAAACATTTACGACAATAGTATTTCAAGTCTATCATTTATGAATACATTTTTTTGATTAATACCGATTACAGACGATGCAAAACTTGTAACATTTTTAATTATTCATGAAGGAAATAACTGTTTGAAACAGAAGCGTAGAAGATAGTTTTAAACATTTAAATCGAAGATCGAAACATTTACAATATGCAAAACATTTACAACATTATGCCAAACATTTACAACGATATGAAAAACACTTACAACAATAGTATTTCAAGTCTATCATTTATGAATACATTTTTTTGATTAATACCGATTACAGACGATGCAAAACTTGTAACATTTTTAATTATTCATGAAGGAAATAACTGTTTGAAACAGAAGCGTAGAAGATAGTTTTAAACATTTAAATCGAAGATCGAAACATTTACAATATGCAAAACATTTACAACATTATGCCAAACATTTACAACAATATGAAAAACATTTATAACAATAGTATTTCACGTCTAACATTTATGAGTACATTTATTTCATTATGGCCGATTACATACGATGCAAAATTGAAACAATGTTTAATTAGTTAGCAAAGGGAATGGAGACGTGGAGCCATAGTTTACAAGAGTTTTACTTGTCCACCGCATTTACATAAAGCTTAATGCCTCTAGATTTAGTAGTCAAGGAATACGAACCATGACATTTATTTTGAGGATATTTTAAGGTTTTTAACAAGGAACAAAATAATAAAGTGTCCTTAAAAACAATCTACAATACAAAATACAACAAAGATAAACCACAAAGTCCAGGCGTATACAAATTAAACTGTAACAAATTCTACATTGGGCAAACAGGTAGCAGCTGGACATTTATCATAACCTAGAAATCTTACACATCAACAAAAAAGGAGAACTCAACACACTAGATCAATATGAAATTTACAAACACACAAAATACAAACATATTAAACGAACAAATAATACATACTCTTTGATACTATCGAAAACCTGCTTTTAAAGACAGTCACCGCTTAACCTAACAACTCCAAGCAGAAGAGCGATCGAAAACGTTATGTCTCAGTAAGTTTTTACATAATTTAAGGTTAGGATAGTCATAAACTAATGTAAAAGTGATTAATTAAATTTTATTAAACGTAATGTACTAAAAAAGTCAAAAGCAATTTTTTTAACAAATATGTTTAACCTGGCTTTACACACAATCAAAGTTGTATAGATCCGGTTAGGATAAGTTTATTGTGTTTTTATGAAGGTATGACTCGCAGAAATATAAATATTGATCACAAAACTCACCAGCTCAAGAAGTGAATGATGACATCCACCTTGAGTGGGGTAATGCAACAACTTGACAAATTAGAACCACTTCACTTGACGATAGGTTAGCTTACGTCAGGAAACTTGTTTATCAATCTGTCATAACAGGATTTGTTAGCTTTATTGTGAAAAGGTTTTGGGTTTTATAAAGTGAAGTTTAATGTGTATTTCTTTAAATTTTGGAGCTCCGGGGGCCTTGTATGTCAGCGTGTGTGTGTGATCCGTAATGTATGTCTTTAAACATTGGTAAAATATGTCACACTTTGTCGCTATACCTAAGTTACTACATATTATAACATTGGTGACATTTAAGAACTGATAATTTTTAAGACATTTGTGTAGACGTAAAACTTCAAAAAAAAAAAAAATATAAATATATATATATATATATATATATATATATATATATATATATATATATATATATATTCATATTTTTGACGATTCTCATTGAAAATTTTGCAAGAGTAAATGTTGTCTCAATTTAAAATTACTGTAGACGTGGCTGTAAAGTTTTACGTCTACACAAATGTCTTAAAAATTATCAGTTCTTAAATGTCACCAATATTATAATATGTAATAACTTAGGTATAGCGACAAAGTGTGACATATTTTACCAATGTTTAAAGACATACATTACGGATCACACACACACGCTGATATAAGGCCCCCGGAGCTCCAAAATTTAAAGAAATACACATTAAACTTCACTTTATAAAACCCAAATATATATATATATATATATATATATATATATATATATATATATATATATATATATTGGCGTGTAACGCCAACAAATACCAACATCACGAACCGAACATCCGCACCAGAAAAATGGAGAAAAATTAATCAGTGATTCGACAATGGTCAAGTGACCGAAAGGTGCCTCATCACACAAGGTAAAATTATTGCTCTTAGTGGTGGATAAAAATATTTACAATAGTAATATATATATATATATATATATATATATATATTTCATTCAAATTTATACCTTTATTTAAGGAATGTATTTAATAAAGACTAATATTTACTGCAATTAACAATAAAATAACGCGGGTAACAAAAGTCATTCATTAGATGTTTACTGAATACAAATTATTTTCAACAAATTCATTTGAATTCAGTTCTTAAAAAGTATTAGACGCGCCTAAGAATATTTTCATTTGAAAAACTTATTTGATTAAAATTAACTTATTATAATCGTTATATTGGATTATTGTATTGAGATTTATGAAAATATAAATAAATTAATTCACTGACCAAAACTATGTAACATAACCTACGTGTAAAACAGCTGTTCCAAACATAACGAACACAAAATCAGCTGTTGCATGAAATCATATGTTATCACTTAATTGACTTTGAGGTGACTCATAGAGTAACCTGACGGAAATTATACTGATGCGATTGGTATGAACAAATATATATAAATAAATAAGTATATATTGCGATGTGCGTTATAATTTCACATTATATTGTGATATATGTTTAAGTTTTCCAATAAGTTTTCATTTTAAATATTTCAAAAAATTATTTTCGTAAAATTCAATTGGTTTTTTTTATTTTACAAAAACGACGTGAGGAAATGTCGTTCAGAACACAAAGCCAAGAGCAAACGTCTGATTATATGAAAGAGCAGGTGCAGAGAACAATAGGAAGTAATTGCGCCCGATTCCAGATTACGACCATTGCCCACATTAACAGCCTGCCGTTAAAATAAGCGATTACCGCACGAATCACTCATAATTTTACGCAGTTGAACTGTTTAAAGCGATGCAAATTGAGCGACGTACGCGCCTGTTGTCGCCGCTTTCAAGTCCTCCCAAGCCTCGTTGGCAGTAAATGAAACATGCCCAACTAATCTGCCGGGCGATCGAGATGGAACAACTTGTCGAGACCTGGGCTAACGAATTGTTTTAACTGAAATAGCGTCACCGTGTGTTCTCTTGCTCGGCGTTCTATCAAAGCTATTTTCGAATATTAAAATCACTTCCCTTTGCTGCAAACGTCGCGTCAATAAGTCAAAAGGTGCCAAGACAAAAATGCTTCGCTTAATCCTGTTTGAGTGGAAATCGCTGTCTTACACCGATAGTTTTACCAACTTTAAAAACTACAATTTATAACCTGTCAACCTTTATAATCCCCAGTGCCCCGCAGGTTCTAAACGGCACTACCCACGCACTCCCCCATTCTCAGCATCATAGGATCTGCCTTTTATTATCTCCCCTCCCCCTCGGTTCTCGTGACAAGTCGCCAAGGTAGGCAACCAAGAGTTTGAGGTTGGCTTCGTGGCTCCATACACTTATCCCGCAGTGTGGACTCGGGCGTGAACCATCATGGGCTAGTTAGGTACTACCCACGCACTCCCCCATTCTCAGCATCATAGGATCTGCCTTTTATTATCTCCCCTCCCCCTCGGTTCTCGTGACAAGTCGCCAAGGTAGGCAACCAAGAGTTTGAGGTTGGCTTCGTGGCTCCATACACTTATCCCGCAGTGTGGACTCGGGCGTGAACCATCATGGGCTAGTTAGGTACTACCCACGCACTCCCCCATTCTCAGCATCATAGGATCTGCCTTTTATTATCTCCCCTCCCCCTCGGTTCTGGTGACAAGTCGCCAAGGTAGGCAACCAAGAGTTTGAGGTTGGCTTCGTGGCTCGATACACTTATCCCGCAGTGTGGACTCGGGCGTGAACCATCATGGGCTAGTTAGGTACTACCCACGCACTCCCCCATTCTCAGCATCATAGGATCTGCCTTTTATTATCTCCCCTCCCCCTCGGTTCTCGTGACAAGTCGCCAAGGTAGGCAACCAAGAGTTTGAGGTTGGATTCGTGGCTCCATACACTTATCCCGCAGTGTGGACTCGGGCGTGAACCATCATGGGTTAGTTAGGCACTACCCACGCACTCCCCCATTCTCAGCATCATAGGATCTGCCTTTTATTATCTCCCCTCCCCCTCGGTTCTCGTGACAAGTCGCCAAGGTAGGCAACCAAGAGTTTGAGGTTGGCTTCGTGGCTCCATACACTTATCCCGCAGTGTGGACTCGGGCGTGAACCATCATGGGATAGTTAGGCACTACCCACGCACTCCCCCATTCTCAGCATCATAAGATCTGCCTTTTGTTATCTCCCCTCCCCCTCGGTTCTCGTGACAAGTCGCCAAGGTAGGCAACCAAGAGTTTGAGGTTGGATTCGTGGCTCCATACACTTATCCCGCAGTGTGGACTCGGGCGTGAACCATCATGGGATAGTTAGGCACTACCCACGCACTCCCCCATTCTCAGCATCATAAGATCTGCCTTTTGTTATCTCCCCTCCCCCTCGGTTCTCGTGACAAGTCGCCAAGGTAGGCAACCAATAGTTTGAGGTTGGATTCGTGGCTCCATACACCTATCCCGCAGTGTGGACTCGGGCGTGAACCATCATGGGTTAGTTAGGCACTACCCACGCACTCCCCCATTCTCAGGATCATAGGATCTGCCTTTTATTATCTCCCCTCCCCCTCGGTTCTCGTGACAAGTCGACAAGGTAGGCAACCAAGAGTTTGAGGTTGGCTTCGTGGCTCCATACACTTATCCCGCAGTGTGGACTCGGGCGTGAACCATCATGGGTTAGTTAGGCACGACCCACGCACTCCCCCATTCTCAGGATCATAGGATCTGCCTTTTATTATCTCCCCTCCCCCTCGGTTCTCGTGACAAGTCGCCAAGGTAGGCAACCAAGAGTTTGAGGTTGGCTTCGTGGCTCCATACACTTATCCCGCAGTGTGGACTCGGGCGTGAACCATCATGGGTTAGTTAGGCACTACCCACGCACTCCCCCATTCTTAGCATCATAGGATCTGCCTTTTATTATCTCCCCTCCCCCTCGGTTCTCGTGACAAGTCGCCAAGGTAGGCAACCAAGAGTTTGAGGTTGGATTCGTGGCTCCATACACTTATCCCGCAGTGTGGACTCGGGCGTGAACCATCATGGGATAGTTAGGCACTACCCACGCACTCCCCCATTCTCAGCATCATAAGATCTGCCTTTTGTTATCTCCCCTCTCCCTCGGTTCTCGTGACAAGTCGCCAAGGTAGGCAACCAAGAGTTTGAGGTTGGATTCGTGGCTCCATACACTTATCCCGCAGTGTGGACTCGGGCGTGAACCATCATGGGATAGTTAGGCACTACCCACGCACTCCCCCATTCTCAGCATCATAGGATCTGCCTTTTATTATCTCCCCTCCCCCTCGGTTCTCGTGACAAGTCGCCAAGGTAGGCAACCAAGAGTTTGAGGTTGGATTCGTGGCTCCATACACTTATCCCGCAGTGTGGACTCGGGCGTGAACCATCATGGGATAGTTAGGCACTACCCACGCACTCCCCCATTCTCAGCATCATAGGATCTGCCTTTTATTATCTCCCCTCCCCCTCGGTTCTCGTGACAAGTCGCCAAGGTAGGCAACCAAGAGTTTGAGGTTGGATTCGTGGCTCCATACACCTATCCCGCAGTGTGGACTCGGGCGTGAACCATCATGGGTTAGTTAGGCACTACCCACGCACTCCCCCATTCTAAGGGTTATAGGATCTGCCTTTTATTATCTCCCCTCCCCCTCGGTTCTCGTGACAAGTCGCCAAGGTAGGCAACCAAGAGTTTGAGGTTGGCTTCGTGGCTCCATACACTTATCCCGCAGTGTGGACTCGGGCGTGAACCATCATGGGTTAGTTAGGCACTACCCACGCACTCCCCCATTCTTAGCATCATGGGATCTGCCTTTTATTATCTCCCCTCCCCCTCGGTTCTCGTGACAAGTCGCCAAGGTAGGCAACCAAGAGTTTGAGGTTGGCTTCGTGGCTCCATACACTTATACCGCAGTGTGGACTCGGGCGTGAACCATCATGGGCTAGCTAAGTACTACCCACGTTCTCCCCCATTCTCAGCATCATAGGATCTGCCTTTTATTACCTCCCCTCCCCCTCGGTTCTCGTGACAAGTCGCCAAGGTAGGCAACCAAGAGTTTGAGGTTGGATTCGTGGCTCCATACACTTATCCCGCCGTGTGGACTCGGGCGTGAACCATCATGGGTTAGTTAGGCACTACCCACGCACTCCCCCATTCTCAGCATCATAGGATCTGCCTTTTATTATCTCCCCTCCCCCTCGGTTCTCGTGACAAGTCGCCAAGGTAGGCAACCAAGAGTTTGAGGTTGGATTCGTGGCTCCATACACTTATCCCGCAGTGTGGACTCGGGCGTGAACCATCATGGGCTAGTTAGGCACTACCCACGCACTCCCCCATTCTCAGCATCATAGGATCTGCCTTTTATTATCTCCCCTCCCCCTCGGTTCTCGTGACAAGTCGCCAAGGTAGGCAACCAAGAGTTTGAGGTTGGCTTCGTGGCTCCATACACTTATCCCGCAGTGTGGACTCGGGCGTGAACCATCATGGGATAGTTAGGCACTACCCACGCACTCCCCCATTCTCAGCATCATAAGATCTGCCTTTTGTTATCTCCCCTCCCCCTCGGTTCTCGTGACAAGTCGCCAAGGTAGGCAACCAAGAGTTTGAGGTTGGATTCGTGGCTCCATACACTTATCCCGCAGTGTGGACTCGGGCGTGAACCATCATGGGATAGTTAGGCACTACCCACGCACTCCCCCATTCTCAGCATCATAAGATCTGCCTTTTGTTATCTCCCCTCCCCCTCGGTTCTCGTGACAAGTCGCCAAGGTAGGCAACCAATAGTTTGAGGTTGGATTCGTGGCTCCATACACCTATCCCGCAGTGTGGACTCGGGCGTGAACCATCATGGGTTAGTTAGGCACTACCCACGCACTCCCCCATTCTCAGGATCATAGGATCTGCCTTTTATTATCTCCCCTCCCCCTCGGTTCTCGTGACAAGTCGACAAGGTAGGCAACCAAGAGTTTGAGGTTGGCTTCGTGGCTCCATACACTTATCCCGCAGTGTGGACTCGGGCGTGAACCATCATGGGTTAGTTAGGCACGACCCACGCACTCCCCCATTCTCAGGATCATAGGATCTGCCTTTTATTATCTCCCCTCCCCCTCGGTTCTCGTGACAAGTCGCCAAGGTAGGCAACCAAGAGTTTGAGGTTGGCTTCGTGGCTCCATACACTTATCCCGCAGTGTGGACTCGGGCGTGAACCATCATGGGTTAGTTAGGCACTACCCACGCACTCCCCCATTCTTAGCATCATAGGATCTGCCTTTTATTATCTCCCCTCCCCCTCGGTTCTCGTGACAAGTCGCCAAGGTAGGCAACCAAGAGTTTGAGGTTGGATTCGTGGCTCCATACACTTATCCCGCAGTGTGGACTCGGGCGTGAACCATCATGGGATAGTTAGGCACTACCCACGCACTCCCCCATTCTCAGCATCATAAGATCTGCCTTTTGTTATCTCCCCTCTCCCTCGGTTCTCGTGACAAGTCGCCAAGGTAGGCAACCAAGAGTTTGAGGTTGGATTCGTGGCTCCATACACTTATCCCGCAGTGTGGACTCGGGCGTGAACCATCATGGGATAGTTAGGCACTACCCACGCACTCCCCCATTCTCAGCATCATAGGATCTGCCTTTTATTATCTCCCCTCCCCCTCGGTTCTCGTGACAAGTCGCCAAGGTAGGCAACCAAGAGTTTGAGGTTGGATTCGTGGCTCCATACACTTATCCCGCCGTGTGGACTCGGGCGTGAACCATCATGGGTTAGTTAGGCACTACCCACGCACTCCCCCATTCTCAGCATCATAGGATCTGCCTTTTATTATCTCCCCTCCCCCTCGGTTCTCGTGACAAGTCGCCAAGGTAGGCAACCAAGAGTTTGAGGTTGGCTTCGTGGCTCCATACACTTATCCCGCAGTGTGGACTCGGGCGTGAACCATCATGGGTTAGTTAGGCACTACCCACGCACTCCCCCATTCTCAGCATCATAGGATCTGCCTTTTATTATCTCCCCTCCCCCTCGGTTCTCGTGACAAGTCGCCAAGGTAGGCAACCAAGAGTTTGAGGTTGGCTTCGTGGCTCCATACACTTATCCCGCAGTGTGGACTCGGGCGTGAACCATCATGGGCTAGTTAGGTACTACCCACGCACTCCCCCATTCTCAGCATCATAGGATCTGCCTTTTGTTATCTCCCCTCCCCCTCGGTTCTCGTGACAAGTCGCCAAGGTAGGCAACCAAGAGTTTGAGGTTGGATTCGTGGCTCCATACACTTATCCCGCAGTGTGGACTCGGGCGTGAACCATCATGGGCTAGTTAGGTACTACCCAAGTTCTCCCCCATTCTCAGCATCATAGGATCTGCCTTTTATTATCTCCCCTCCCCCTCGGTTCTGGTGACAAGTCGCCAAGGTAGGCAACCAAGAGTTTGAGGTTGGATTCGTGGCTCCATACACTTATCCCGCAGTGTGGACTCGGGCGTGAACCATCATGGGTTAGTTAGGTACTACCCACGTTCTCCCCCATTCTCAGCATCATAGGATCTGCATTTGATCGGCAATCGAGAATCGAAAGAAATGTTTGAGAATCGAAATCGGAATCGGAATCGAAATTTTCAAGTATTGGTCCATATATATTTATATTCATAGCATATATTTATACACAGAGTAGATTATAATGTCCTATGGAAAAGGCATACAACTCCTACAATACAAAACACAACTTTACTTATAAATATAAATTTATGTATTTAACTTTTAAAATTTATATTTTACATGTTACTATTTAAATTGTATTAAATAGGTCTTAATAAATTCAATTGAATAGTAAATATAACACAAGTCATTAACCCGTCTGTATATTCAATGAGTACGTGTACCGTTAAGCTATAAGGAATGTAAGTTATGTTGGACATAGACCTTAACTCGATTCAAACGTGCGGGACGACACATTAACTAAGAGCAATGCATACAGCTGTTGTAGGAAATCGTACACTCTAATGCACATCATTTCTGAATGTATATAAGAAATTATAATTGAAAATTATTTTAGCATAACCTCAAAGTGCAGACGTAAGCACCTGTTAGCAGCAGCCATGTTCGACCTTGGGACAAATTGTTTACTGTTGTACATTGACGTTACGCCTGTATTTCTAAAAGTTTAAGTTTTCCAATGTAAAAAATTTAAATATTAGGCGAGCCTATATGCGTGCACACTTGAAATATTTTGTGCAGCGCTTGGATTAATGGCTAGGATTTATATACAGCATGAAATCCTCCGAGTTTCGTGGAGCGTCTATAGGATACCGTACCTGATTACTTACTTTTTATTGGCCGTTATGTTTTATTATAAAAGATCGATAAAGGAAGGTAGGTGGAGCTTGGAAGAACTAAGTGACACACTGATCTCCTAGTTCGGACAATACGGGCATCCTGAGGGCAGGATCTATAGTGGACTAGCTTACAGCCTGGAAGAAAGAGGGTTCGGGCGCTGCCTAAAATCTGACCGACAATATCCTTCAACTACAGGAACATCAAAAGAAATATCTTGTCTTCGCTGTTTAGCGAAAGAAATTAGACCCTGAAGATATGACTAAAACCATAAATTATAAAAACGGATCATAAAAGCTGTTCTTGTGAAACGTTAACAAAAGGTATGAGAGCGACGTCAGAGGGAAATAAGTCCTGATGCCAGCAAGATAGTGTCACTTCTCAGTTACAATGAAACGGAATATTTCGTCAGCTTTTATTGTTGACGCAGCCTAGGTTGGCATAACTGAATGCAATCAGCTCTCCGTACCGCAGCGTTTCATAAAACCGTTGCATGGGTTTTTCTTGTTGAACGGCCAAAATGATCTCGATTCCTTATGAAAACCTTAAACTTATTTATAATTTAAAGAACTTAGATACCTACCTTATGGATTTCGATATGTAAAATGCATGCGTTCTATTTAGCCATAGTATATATACTGGATGTCAAGAAATGGGCAAAGAAATCAAGAACCGATTCTTTTTAAGGATTCGTTTCAAAGAACGAATCTTACAAATGATTTACCTAAGAATCACAACTCTTATTTTTTTCAATTCACTCCATTCCCGGGAATCGAATTAACAAAAAACAATGAATCCAATAGTGATTTTTTTAATTCAGGGGTACAAATAAAAGAATATACAAATATTTTAAAGACTAACAAGTAAATCGAGAACAGGTTCTTTTTAACGATTCACTTCAAAGAACGAATCTTTCAAATTATTCACCTAAAATAATCACAACTCTTACTTTCGTCAGTTCACTCCATTCCCGGGAATCGAATAAAAAAAATGTATCAAATCATGATTTTTATAAAAGTACATACGACTGCTTTATAGTCCAACAAGTAAATCGAGAACAATTTTTTTTAACGATTCACTTTAAAGAACGGATATTTTGAACGATTCTACTAAAAGAAGACAATCCTTTGATTCTTCGATTTACTCTATTTTCGGGAATCGAATGAAACGAAATGAAGCGTATAAATAACTAGAAAATACAAGCGATTTTTCGATCCAAGGGAATCAAATCTAGTATCCAAAAAGCCTTCATGTTATTTTTTGTGAAAATTAGAACAGAAAATCCAAAATACAAAAAAAAATGTTTTAAAAAATAATCGATTATCGATTTACTTCAGGAAGTGAATTTCGAGAAATACGAAAATGACCGGAACGTGAGTAACGTGGGGTTTTATAACGATAATTTGAGTCAAAAGTCGATATTCAAATAACCCAAATTGTTGTATTGCCATCCAAGACTAAGCTATGGTTAAAGGTTCCAGTATCTGGCTCTTTGGGGTATTAACCTGGATTTAATTACAAAATTTGTTCGGAACCGACATGTATATATGTTAAAATCAATCCTTACCTTAGGTCAATAGGGAAAAAGATTATTTTAGTTAATTTTTTTATTGAATTCAGTAAATATAAATATGTATTTAGACATGACATAATCACAATATTAAGTGGCAAAATAGAAAGCTAAATTAATTATTAAAATTAACTAATTAAATTAAAATTATGAATTAATATTTGAAAAACTCTAGTAACATCAAGTCTCATTGACTACAGGTTTAGAAAAGTGTATTTGAACTTGATTGGATGAACAAAAAGTATTTTCTTAACGATTGAAACTTTGAACAACTTAAATAAATATCTATAAAGAGACTGTGGGGTAATAGTAAGAATTGAAAAAGCGAGGCAATAAAGTATTAAAATGAAAGTATTTCTGAAAAAAATATAAACAAATAACACAAAACAAATCACCAGAAAAGCTGAAAGTTGTACGAACTTTCTAACTTACCTTCAACTGAGCTAAAGTAAATTTAATCTTAGCTGAAAATAATTAAAATTAATAAATTTTGCTGAAGTGCAATTCACCATCCTAGAACACAACTAGTTGCTAGATTACATTATACGCCCCTTTTCCAAAGCGAGCGTGCCTTAGTGGTATCACTAGACAAGAACAAAAGATGTGTAAACGTATCTACCAGAGATAGGCCCACGTTATACCATGTTACGTTCTACTTGTAAACAGTTTGAAATTGGTAAATAAATCTGTACTAGAATACAAATAATGCGTTTTGAAAGTATGTTATAGTGTACATAAATATTTTTTGTCAAAATTAAATCACTCGGACGCTCAAAACAGGGGCTTTGAAGACTACTCTACAAATATTAAAAAAAAACCCATCGGTTGTTTCGTTCTAAGAAACAAACACCATCTCCCATGCAGCTATTCACTAAGAAAGGCAAACTTGTAGAGCCCCTCCTGTACTGTAACGTCTTCCAGGGCTCAGGGTAGATCTGCTCGGTGTTGAACACGGTCCTTTACTTTGAACGAACGTTCAGACAATAATATTCGGTCCTGAAAAGGCGCCTGATAACTTACCTTAATCCCCAGACTTCCCTGTCGGCTCGTATAACCAACAGGAGACATCCGGGGACATTCGAAGATTACTGAATGAACGCGACTCAGAACATTATTGGGGCTCTAGCAGTGAAACCTTACTACATCACGTGACTAAGTAACCAAATCAGCTGTGGGAGTAACATTCGTGTACTATGAATAAACCTTTTCTTTGCAAAGAGTAGTAATTTCCGCTGCTATAATTTCACAGTTGGTTCAACGAACGGTTTAGCAGTGTTTTTTTTTTATCTAGGATTAAAATAAAACTAAAAGTAAGCATGCCTAACGGGATTGTGGCGAAGAAGCAAGGCATGAAAGCCTGACAGCCAACTACTAGTGCCCAGACGGGATTGTTGGTGAATGTGGCGAAGAAGCAAGGCATGAAAGCCTGACAGCCAACTACTAGTGCCCAGACGGGATTGTTGGTGAATGTGGCGAAGAAGCAAGGCATGAAAGCCTGACAGCCAACTACTAGTGCCCAGACGGGATTGTTGGTGAATGTGGCGAAGAAGCAAGGCATGAAAGCTTGACAGCCAACTACTAGTGCCCAGACGGGATTGTTGGTGAATGTGGCGAAGAAGCAAGGCATGAAAGCCTGACAGCCAACTACTAGTGCCCAGACGGGATTGTTGGTGAATGTGGCGAAGAAGCAAGGCATGAAAGCCTGACAGCCAACTACTAGTGCCCAGACGGGATTGTTGGTGAATGTGGCGAAGAAGCAAGGCATGAAAGCCTGACAGCCAACTACTAGTGCCCAGACGGGATTGTTGGTGAATGTGGCGAAGAAGCAAGGCATGAAAGCCTGACAGCCAACTACTATTGCCCAGACGGGATCCAGAGGAATTATTACACCACAACATAGACATAAACGTTATAAAATCAATGTTTGTTTCCATACAATACAGCCCTACATCACACAATATAATTACATACAAATATAGCTACATTACACTATAGCTGCAACACACAATATACCTACATTGCAATATAGCTACATTACACTACAGATACAAATCAATGTTTGTTTCCATACAATACAGCCCTACATCACACAATATAATTACATAGCAATATAGCTACATTACACTATAGCTGCAACACACAATATACCTACATTGCAATATAGCTACATTACACTACAGATACAAATCAATGTTTGTTTCCATACAATACAGCCCTACATCACACAATATAATTACACAGCAATATAGCTACATTACACTATAGCTGCAACACACAATATACCAACATTGCAATATAGCTACATTACACTACAGATACAAATCAATGTTTGTTTCCATACAATACAGCCCTACATCACACAATATAATTACATAGCAATATAGCTACATTACACTATAGCTGCAACACACAATATACCTACATTGCAATATAGCTACATTACACTACAGATACAAATCAATGTTTGTTTCCATACAATACAGCCCTACATCACACAATATAATTACATAGCAATATAGCTACATTACACTATAGCTGCAACACACAATATATCTACATTGCAATATAGCTACATTACACTACAGATACAAATCAATGTTTGTTTCCATACAATACAGCCCTACATCACACAATATAATTACATAGCAATATAGCTACATTACACTATAGCTGCAACACACAATATACCTACATTGCAATATAGCTACATTACACTACAGATACAAATCAATGTTTGTTTCCATACAATACAGCCCTACATCACACAATATAATTACATAGCAATATAGCTACATTACACTATAGCTGCAACACACAATATACCTACATTGCAATATAGCTACATTACACTACAGATACAAATCAATGTTTGTTTCCATACAATACAGCCCTACATCACACAATATAATTACATAGCAATATAGCTACATTACACTATAGCTGCAACACACAATATACCTACATTGCAATATATCTATATTACACTACAGCTACAAATCAATGTTTGTTTCCATACAATACAGCCCTACATCACACAATATAATTACATAGCAATATAGCTACAACATACAATATACCTACATTGCAATATAGCTATATTACACTACAGCTACAACACCCAATATAATTTCATAACAATATAGCTACATTACACTATAGATCCAACGCACAATATACCTACATTGCAATATAGCTGCATTACATTATAGCTACAATAATAAATAGCTAAATTACAATATATCTACAACATACAATATAATGACATGCAATATAGCTACAATACAATATAGCCGCATTGCAATATAACTACATTGCAATATATCTACATTACAACATAGCTTCATTACATTATAGCTACAATAATAAATAGCTAAATTACACTATATCTACAACATACAATATAATGGCATGCAATATAGCTTCGTTACAATATAGGTACATTATGATTTAGCTACAATACAATATAGCTGCATTGCAATATAGCTACATTATGATTTAGCTACAATACAATATAGCTGCATTACAATATAACTGCATTACAATATAGGTACATTATGATTTAGCTACAATACAATATAGCTGCATTGCAATATAGCTACATTACAATCTATCTACAATAATATGTAGCATAAAAAAATATATAGCTAAATTACAATGTAGCTACATTATGAGAGATGAATATCGACTACTCTGCATTGCAAGAAGTGTATGGTATAAAAGGGTAGACGAGATGAGGTATAAGTGAGAAAGGACACCATGATTAAATGGTACAGGGGACTCCTATGATCCATTCACGGTCATCATTGCTTGTTACACCCTTAGTTATGTTGGTAAACATACTGTCTCTAATTAGAGTAAAATGTTTTGCACAATTTATACAAAAACTTGAACGAAAGATCTTGACGTGTGGCAGAAATTAAAATTTTGTCAACACTTCCTAAAGTATTCATAACTTCGATCTTGAAAATGATAGTGAGTTACTTGTATTGCAAAGAAATAAAAAAAGATTTAATAATACAGTTTTTAGAAATTCCTAAATCAGTTAGAAAAACACTTCTGTTACCCATCGCCACTCCTTACAACCTTAAGGAATTCAACGGATTTCTTTGTTTCTTTTTCTTTTCAGTCATAACGTGCTGTAGGCTGTATATTGGCCACTTGTTGCTTTGTTCTCCCCCTCCGCCCCTCACCCCTTGCCCTATTGTCCCGTTAGACACCTGTTTACTTAAGTCTTATTTTAGTCCCGGCTTGATAAAGCGAACAATTCACTCTGTAATTGATACCGTTATTTTACTTCATTATTCCAGTTATGGAAGATGTGCACTTGTGGATGAGGTGGAAGCCAATGGCGATTCCCTCAGCTGTTATACAGCGAAGATTGTGACTCATACGCCACTGTTTTCATTTCAGTGTCTATTATTGCGTAAGGATTAGTAGAGGATTGTGAATATTGTAGGGATAAAGTAGGGACACAACTCCAGTAGCATAGGTTACGTGTACAGGGCCTGGTGGCGTAGCCAGAACGATGTTTTTCTTGAGGGGCACAACCCGGGGGAAGGGGGATGGTGGAAGCCCTCTCGGGAAAATTGCTAACATTTTTATCACTAAAAATCATATTTTGCTATTTTGGGCTAAAAATTACACAATTGTTGGGTCATCGGAAAGCTGTTTTGCTAAAACCCCCATAGCGCTGTTTTTTCTGCTTTTTAACCTGGTAAGGTTAATATTTTTCTGCTGAAATGAATTAGTTTTGGGGAGCACGTGACCCTTCCTGGCTATTCCCCTCTCTAAGAGAGACGTAAAGAGGTGCATATACGTTATCCCACCTCCGGCCATCCTTAAAGGAAGGGCTGCTCGTCTTTCCCTCATAATACATGACTCTAACATGTCCCGTCCTGGTGGCACGAAACATGCCTTTATGAGGTAACAATAAAAATTGAAAAGGGTAAATGGTAAATTTTACAAGCGAAAAAAGCATACAAATCAGACTGTAGTTGTCACCCCAGGTCATCTATAGGTAAAATTTTAAAACGTGGGGCTGCAGGCCTTGGCGAGAGACCGGGGGGGGGGGGATGGTGGAGTTGCTCGCAGGCTATTTTCAAAAAACATCGACCCTTGAACTTCCACTGACTCGTAGTGGTTGACTCATTATTTTGTTACTTATTAATACCTTTTAATGCATAGTATAAATAACAACAAATGTAAATAAGGCGCTCACTGCAGCGTGCTAATTAATAGGATTGTCTACGGGTAGATCGCGATGTGTGGCCCCGATGTTTCATAGACGACGAATACACAATTTCTACCTAGGAGCCAAATGCCAGCTTATGAAAAAAATTTGACCTCTACCCCTAAACAATTTGCGAATAACTTTCAAGGTTTTGAATTTTCCCAAAAAATTACATGATATAATCAAATAAAATGCTCAAGTTGGAATATAGATTAAGATTAACAATTTCTGTGAAATTAAAATTTATTAAAAATTAAAACGATAAAAAACAAAAAATACTAAACTGATAAACACGACAAAATGATTGCACAACATATCTCTATCATTTTCCCCGTCCAAAGCGTGGGAAAAGGATGGAAATCAGGTTTAATAGATATGGCTTTAAATCTAACCCCGAGAATCTAAGCGACATCTATGTTTAGCTCAGAGGTAAACTCATTTATATAGCTCAATGATTTTAAAAGATCCTTGTACGCCTAAAAGTTGTACGCTTTTTTCACCTAAATTTTCTGACGTCATAGCTTACCCTCGTCATCTGTCAAAACTTGATCATGTACGCATCTTTCGTGTATTTCCCGACCCAACCTGTCATAACCTGTGGTCAAAGTAGTTTATTGTCTTCAGGGCGCAAATTCCTATTTTTTGTGCGTAGCTATTCTGAACTTTAAATATAAAAAAAATAATATTAAGCCTATGTAATATAAGTACTGATTGGTAGGTGGTAAAAAGGTCATAGGCCTATAGTATTAGGTTATTTAGAGCTTAGCCAGTGAGAACGTAAAATATAACCAAGGGTAGAAACCTCTATGATATTCAAAAAGAACCAAATGATTTGGAAATGTAATAAGGGGTTCCCAGATTTACAGCCGTCTTTGTAGCACGAGCAAGAATCGGACACATTGTGACTGAGACCTATCTCTTCAGATTTAATCTGAGTGAATCTCCACTCTGCCCTAACTGTGGTAAAGAGGAGGAGACTCTAGACCATATCCTCTTTCGATGCTCCTCACCAATATCACCAAGAGCAGCTCTGCTGTCTGCGCTGGGAAGCCAGGGAAACATCAAAACAATACTGATCAATAAACAGTTTTGGACCTTGGCTGCAGCAACTTATTATGGACATCGGACCATCGGAGTCACATGACCCTGGACGTCCGCAGCAAAAAGTAAGTAAGTAAGTAAGCCAGTGAGAACAATTGAGAACGTTAAAAATTAAAACACTTTACTAACACACTAGTTTCGGCTTTATCAGTGCTTGGCTACTACTAATACTGATAAAGTAGTGGTAGCCAAGCACTGATGAAGGCGACATCGTCGTCGAAACTAGTCCGTTTTAATAAACTATGTGTAGTGAGATTTAGAGTAAACTGTTTTAATTTTTACCGCTAAACTTATTGTGGTAGCCAAGCATTGATGAAGGCGACATCGTCGTCGAAACTAGTCTGTTTGTTTTTATAAACTAATGTCAAGAGAGATTTAGAGTAAACTGTTTCAATTTTTACCGCTAGACTTATTGTGGTAGCCAAGCATTGGTGAAGGCGACATCGTCGTCGAAACTAGTCTGTTTGTTTTTATAAACTAGTGTCAAGAGAGATTTAGAGTAAACTGTTTCAATTTTTACAGCTTATTGTGGTAGCCAAGCATTGATGAAGGCGACATCGTCGTCGAAACTAGTCTGTTTTTATAAACTAGTTTCTAGAGAGATTTAGAGTAAAATGTTTTAATTTTTACCGCTAGACTTATTGTGGTAGCCAAGCACTGATGAAGGCGACATCGTCGTCGAAACTAGTCTGTTTTTATAAACTAGTTTCTAGAGAGATTTAGAGTAAAATGTTTTAATTTTTACCGTTAGGCCTATGTTGGTTAATTTTTCAGAGCAGTATCATTATAGAAAATCAATTCTATTCAGCCCAGACATGATTTAAAGACAGTGCCCCCCTTCATATACCATATATAATTGTTGTATTGTATTTTACGTATTTTTATACAAATAATTAAAAATAAAAGAATTCTGTAAACCTGATGGGTAAGATATCTTAATCCGTGTGAAGGGCGGAAGGTCAAAGTAATAAACTACAGTATTGTAAGAACGAATACACGAAAGATGCGTACACCAGGAATACTGCGAAAGATGCGTACAGGATCAAGTTTTGCAAGATGACGAGGGTGAGCTATGACGTCAAAACATTGTGACAGGCGAAAAATGCGTACATCTTTTAGGCGAACACAGATCTTTTAAAATCATTGAGCTACATAAATGAGTTTACCTGTGTGCTAGATGTCTGAAAATAGGTGAAAATAATGGGACTCGTAACGGATACTGGGAGCATGGGAGCATTATATAACTCGCATAGATCGTTTGGGTGAAGGGAAGTCTGTGGCCGGGGTATTGCAATTAAAGCCACTTAGTACAACTACTAATCCGTCCCTACCCAAGGGATATAAGCAAGGTGGCGTGCTGCCTAGCCGTCCCTACACAAGGAATATAAGCAAGGTGGCGTGCTGCCTGGCCGTCCCTACCCAAGGGATATAAGCAAGGTGGCGTGATGCCTGTCCGTCCCTACCAAAGGGATATAAGCAAGGTGGCGTGCTGCCTGGCCGTCCCTACCCAAGGGATATAAGCAAGGTGGCGTGATGCCTGTCCGTCCCTGCCAAAGGGATATAAGCAAGGTGGCGTGCTGCCTGGCCGTCCCTACCCAAGGGATATAATCAAGGTGGCGTGATGCCTGTCCGTACCTACCAAAGGGATATAAGCAAGGTGGCGTGTTGCCTATCCGTCCCTATCCAAGGGATATAATGAAAGTGGTGTGTTCTTGTCTGACTTACACAAGGGATATAAATGAACTGAATTTCAGAAAAAGAGAATCTCATACTTTTATTTTATTTCATCTATCCGATCTAATTTATAAACTCATTTATTTGTATGCCCTATTTTAATATTGAAATTAACTTGCTTCATCTAAATAATGTTTTTAAACCTTTAAATAAATAAATTCATACAAGCGAAATAACTACTTCTAACAAAGCTCAGACAAAAATATGAGAACATTATTCAAGGGCTAGAAAATTTCTGTCCTCGAATCGGCGCCGAACAAGTGGGCTAAATATCTTCAATGTCCAACTTGTGCACCAACAATTACAGATTCATTTCTGTATATCTCTCCTAACGTGTGATCGGTACAATGTCGAAGTGACCTTTGCACAACCTTATTACTGTTGAAAGATGGAACAACAGCCGTTGTTGGAATTAATTTCGTTGATGGCGTTTCGGAATTAATAAAACGAAGGTCTGGCCAGGAGTATTACGGCTTCCAGCGGATAGTGTATTAAATTTATTAAACTTCTTGGATAAAAATTATTACGGACGTATGGAAAAGCATGCCCTAACTCCGGGGAATTTCCACTCGCATTATACGTGCAAACTTGAAAGCAACGTCAGCGTCAGGAACTCTCTATAAACCGGCGTTTTTGTCAAAGACGGTAGATGTAAACTTAACATTTATATATTTTCACTGCATGTCGATGTCAGTGACTATGTGCAGCCTAGCTCTAGTTGTGTAAACGATTTCGAGCCGAGTCTTGTTGGAATAGTTTTGTACAGTTCCTGAAGTGCAAGTAGCTTTTTGTGTTTACCGTTAAAGATAATGTAACCTTTTATTGCAACGTAGAGACTAGTACATCCATTCAAGTACAGTGCACGACAATTTTCTTTGATTTTGGGTAATAGGCCTACACATAAATATTGTACAATATACGTTGTATTTTTAATCGAACCACCATTAATTCGGCGTTTTCAGTAATCGGGCAGTATCCCAGCTCCATATCTGCCGGATTAGTGAGGGTTTACCGTAAATTGTAGATGTGAATCTGAAAATTAAAATGAATTCGTGACAGTTTTAATAAGTAAGACCAGGAGGGAATGAATTGGAACGCTGGAACCGCGGACCAAGGTTTCATCACTACTAATAGCGGTCTAAACCAAATTCTAAATTATTTACTCCTAAATGCTGAATTCATTTCTTACGAGAAAACATTACACAAATATACCATTTTAGTTTCGTATCCAATCACTTTTCATGCTTATTAACATGTGATTTGACCTGTGAGTAATTGGCAGTTAACTGTTAATACTGGCCATGAATAAACAAGACTGAATAAACTACATGGGCCACCTTATTGTAAACACTAATTACTTAAAACATATGACAAATTATGCTAAAACAAACAGACGTTCTAACTAATTTCCAAAATGTTTTGGTTTTTGTGCTACATAATTCGTTTATTAAAATTCAAAACGAAATTTCTATGGAACGAAACGAATTTAAACCACTGACTACCAAATCATAAAACACCGGCGACTGAAAGCAGTGTAAAATATTTAAAAAAATCATAGACAATCTAAAAAAACTATAAAATATCCAACTACCCTGGAGGCAATACAGTCTACAAATATGTCAAATATACACGAGGCAATATAGTAAACACGTATTATAATGACACATGATACAAATATTTTACAAATATTCACGAGGCAATATAGTTTACAAATATCACAATTATTCACGATGCAATATAGTTTACAAATATCATGAAGCAATATAGTTTAAAAATATCACGAGGCAATATAGTTAACACGTATTATAATGACACATGATACAAATATTTTACAAATATTAAGGAGGCAATATAGTTTACAAATATCACAATTATTCACGATGCAATATAGTTTACAAATATCATGAAGCAATATAGTTTAAAAATATCATGAAGCAATATAGTTTAAAAATATCACGAGGCAATATAGTTTACAAATATCACGATGCAACATAGTTTAGAAATGTTACAAATATCCACGATGCAACATAGTTTAGAGATATCACAAGTATCCTAGATGCAATATAGTTTACAAATATCACGAGGCAATATAGTTTACAAATATCCACGGTGCAATATAGTTTACAAATATCACAAGGCATTATAGTTTACAAATATCACGAGGCAATATAGTTTACAAATATCACGAAGCAATACAGTTTCAAATATCACGAGGCAATATAGTTTACAAATATCACAAATATTCACGATGCAATATAGTTTACAAATATCACGAGGCAACATAGTTTAGAAATATTACAAATATCCACGATGCAACATAGTTTAGAGATATCACAAGTATCCACGATGCAATATAGTTTACAAATATCACAAGGCATTATAGTTTACAAATATCACGAGGCAACATAGTTTATAAATATCACAAATATCCACGATGCAATATAGTTTACAAATATCACGATGCAACATAGTTTAGAAATATTACAAATATCCACGAGGCAACATAGTTTATAAATATCACAAATATCCACGATGCAATATAGTTTACAAATATCACGATGCAACATAGTTTAGAAATATTACAAATATCCACGATGCAACATAGTTTAGAGATATCACAAGTATCCTAGATGCAATATAGTTTACAAATATCACGAGGAAATATAGTTTACAGATATCACGGGCCAATATAGTTTACAAATATCCACGGTGCAATATAGTTTACAAATATCACAAGGCATTATAGTTTACAAATATCACGAAGCAATATAGTTTACAAATATCACAAATATCCACGATGCAATATAGTTTAAAAATATCACGAAGCAACATAGTTTATAAATATCACAAATATCCACGATGCAATATAGTTTACAAATATCACAAGACATTATAGTTTACAAATATCACGAGGCAATATAGTTTACAAATATCTCAACTATCCACGATGCAATATAGTTTACAAATGTCACGAAGCAATACAGTTTCAAATATCACGAGGCAATATAGTTTACAAATATCACAAATATTCACGATGCAATATAGTTTACAAATATCACGATGCAACATAGTTTAGAAATATTACAAATATCCACGATGCAACATAGTTTAGAGATATCACAAGTATCCACGATGCAATATAGTTTACAAATATCACAAGGCATTATAGTTTACAAATATCACGAGGCAACATAGTTTAGAAATATACAGCATACAAATATAACAATTATAAATGATGTATTGCAGCCTACAATTGTCTCAAATATCCACGACTTGATAAAGCCCACAAATATCACGAGGCAACATAGTTTAGAAATATACAGCATACAAATATAACAATTATAAATGATGTATTGCGGGCTACAATTGTCTCAAATATCCACGATTTGATAAAGCCCACAAATATCACGAGGCAACATAGTTTAGAAATATACAGCATACAAATATAACAATTATAAATGATGTATTGCGGGCTACAATTGTCTCAAATATCCACGACTTGATAAAGCCCACAAATATCACGAGGCAACATAGTTTAGAAATATACAGCATACAAATATAACAATTACAAATGATGTATTGCGGGCTACAATTGTCTCAAATATCCACGACTTGCTAAAGCCCATAAATATTAGTCTACAAATAAAGATATGGCAGTCATGGAACTGACCGGCAGAAGTGAAAACTTGAATGAAAAATATAGTTATTTGGATTATATAGTGCTCAAAAATATCCTGATTCAAGGATCTCAATTCCACTTCATGTCGCACGAGTTCGAGACGTTTTCTCTTCAGACATTTCAATAAAAACGTTACTTTATTGCCAATCTATTGTAGCTATAATAAAATGTATCGAAATGTTAATATTTTTTGTAACTGATAAAAGATACTGAATAATAAAATTTCAGTTTGATGTACACTACAGAAAGTAACATTCATGCTATAAAAATGTTATTTTAGACATTCATACTTTGTCACTAAATATAGAGGAAACTGTATTAAGCATAACCTCCAAATAACCTCTAAAACCAGAAGACAATGGCTAAGTCAGTTAAACAAATACAGAAGATCTTTAACAGAGATTTAATGTCCGGGTGCGTTCTGATACCGTCCACACTCTTCTGAATGAATGAATGCATTGTTCCAGCGCCCCCAATGAACTAACCCGCCACAAGTAGGGCTGTTACAATGTCAATGAGTCGCTACCAGACACATTCACTGACAACGCGCCAAATTAAACACGTCCGTAAAACTAATAATTTTGAGATTTGTCACACATCGGACAGCGGCCTCCTAAATTGAACGCGCCCAAACAAAACGCGCTTGATTCATGACAGAACAAGTGTACAATCCCCAATAAACTCGACATTTTAGAGGTTCTATCAACAGTTCGGCCTTCAGTAACGTTTTTTTATTGCATATTCGATAAAATATTTAATGTCAGGTAAATGCATACTAGAAATGTATTTCTTCAGCATATATTCAACATAAAACTGTCACTTTTTCTTCATTTGTTCTTTGCTTCATTCGTCCTTAAAACTGTAGTCAGAGTCATCTCTGCTGGCGGAAGTACTACGAGTGGATAATGTTATTGATAAGGCGGATAATGTTATTGATAAAGTAGAAACCTATTTCTAGATAAGGTAGATAATGTTTTTGATACAGTGAAAACCTATTTATTGATAGAATGGATAATGTTTTTGATAAAGTAGATAGTGTTGAATCCTATTTATTGATAAGGTAAAAGTCTATATATTGACAAAGCGGATATTATTATTCATAAGGTGGATGAAGTTAATGATATAGTGGATAATGTTATTGATAAGGCGGATAATGTTATTGATAAGGTGGATAATGTTATTGATAAGGTAAAAGTCTATATATTGACAAAGCGGATATTATTACTCATAAGGTGGATGAAGTTATTGATATAGTGGATAATGTTATTGATAAGGCGGATAATGTTATTGATTAGGTGGATAATGTTATTAATAAAGTATAAGCCTTTTTATTGATAATGTGGATAATGTTATTGATAAAGTAGAAACCTATTTCTTGATAAGGTAGATAATGTTTTTGATAAGGCGGATAATGTTATTGATACAGCAAAAACCTATTTATTGATAGAATGGATAATGATTTTGATAAAGTAGATAGTGTAGAATCCTATTTATTGATAAGGTAGAAGTCTATATATTAACAAGGCGGATATTATTATTCATAAGGTGGATGAAGTTATTGATATAGTGGATAATGTTATTGATAAGGCGGATAATGTTATTGATAAGGTGGATAATGTTATCAATAAATTAGAAGCCGTTTTATTGATAAGGTGGATAATGTTATTGATAAGGTACATAATGTAGAAACCTATTTATTGATAAGGTGGATATTATTGATATAGTTGCTAATGTTATTGATAAGGTGGAATGTTATTTATTGAAAAGGTTGAAAATGTAATTGATATATTGGATAAAGTTATTGATAAGGTGGATAATGTTACTGATGAGGTAGAAGTCTATATATTGATAAAATTTGATAATGTTATTGATAAAGTAGAAACCTATTTATTGATAAGGCGGATAATGTTATTGATAAGGTAAAACCCTATTTATTGATAAGATGAATAGTGTTATTGATAAGGCGGATGTTATTGACAAAGCAAATAATGTAGAAACCTATTTATTGATAAGGAGGATAATATTATTGGTAAAGTGGATGTTATTGATAAGGTGAGGTGTTATTTATTGAAAAGGTGGATAATGTTATTGATATATTGGACAACGTTATTAATAAGGTAGATATTGTTATCGATAAGATGGATAATGGTATTGATAAAGTCGCTATTGGTATTGATAAGATTGATGTTATTGATCAGGTGGAATATTGTATATTCCAAGTGGGTATTCCAAGTGTATTCCATAAAGTGGGTTTATTGATAAGGTGGTTAGTATTATAAGATGAAAATGTATTTATCGACAGTGTGGACAGTGTTATTGATAAAGTGAATAAAGTTATTGAAATAATATTGAAAAAGGAGGATAATTTTATTGGTAAGGTGGATAATGTTATTGATAAGGTGTAATCTTATTTATTGATTAGATGGATAAGGAGGGCAGACTAGTTGTACATATTCTTCTATGAACCCGCTTCCCTGACGACAAAACTTGCCGTATACATTTACTTCGATGTAAAGTGACGGTGGACACATTCACATTAATAGGTTTTCCAAAAGTGGCATCCATTTAATTGGTAGCAATCAACACGGGATAATACTTCGACATGTCTTGATAAATTCATGCAAATTGCTTCAGATCAGCGATTCTTTCGAGCGGTGTGGCATTGCCGATCAGCATTTGAAACAGATTGTATAATTCGAAACTGTTTCATACGGAGCAAGGATTCATCGAGCTATTTGGCATTTATTTCACGAAGGCTTGTTTTGGGCCGTGACACCATTGAAGCGTCAAGGTCGACGCGTCTGCACCGATGCGATGTTCGGCTCTGGTATTACGTCATTCGACCATCGACGGTTTTGGTAGGGTATCTGAACGCACACGGTACAGCAGGGCTATAGCTGATCATTAGTAACGACATACTAATTTATAAAGATTTTTACTCAACTTAAAACAAATCTCATGTTTTAAGACACCCGCATGAAAGTTCGTGACGGTTGGTAAGCGAGTCAAATCAATCTATTTATTTTAAGGACGTTTCCACAGCCTATTTGTTGTCCTTATCAAGCTAATTTACAAAATATTTATAAAATTACATTCTTGTATATTAATACCAACTTTTGAGTATTTTAAAATGCAAGTTATTATATCTATGGTTCTTGTGTTTATGTGATGTGACTGCTTTTCACACGAATTTTTCTTTGTTTATATTACTTTGTTATTGACTCTAACTACTTCGAGGGGTTTTATTGTTTTACGTTCTTCTTAGGATTAACATTTTTAATAATGTTTGAGCGTATCCGTTCACACAGATAGGCTTTTATAATTAATTTTTAAACCCTATTCAGACCTAATAAGGACAGCAAATAAGTTGTCGAAACGTTAAAACAAATACATTTCACTCGCTTTAAACGCTATATTAATATTGTTTTCATCTTTAACCTGTTACAGTGCACTCCCGAATGGTTTAACATACATTAATATGTTATGGAGTACACTTTCGCAAAGGTACAGGAAATAAAATAGAATTAAATACGTAGACACAGCGTACTGTCTAAACGGCGTGTATTTCCGAAACATGTTAGTTACCATGACGTCACACTAAGTGACTTTAGTCTGGTTGTACCTTTTCTATCCTCATATCCCTCGGTTTGTGGCTTGTGTTCGCACGGTGGCGTGGACTTCCGTGGCATGTAACGTCTCACGGGGACAAGGAAGTGTGTACCAGTTACTCTAGACGTAGACGGACGGGGAGGAATAGATGGGCATAGTAGTACCCGATAATGCAAGGGAGTAGAGAGGTGTGGAACACGGGGGCATAGAAGCGTGTACAGGATACACCCAGACGTAGAACAGGGAGGAATAGATGGGCATTATAGTACCCGATAATGCAAGGGAGTAGAGAGGTGTGTACCACAGGGGCATAGAATGTGTGTACCGGATACACCCAGACGTAGAACAGAGAGGAATAGATGGGCATAATAGTACCCGATAATGCAAGGGAGTAGAGAGGTGTGTACCACAGAGGCATAGAATGTGTGTACCGGATACACCCAGACGTAGAACAGAGAGGAATAGATGGGCATAATAGTACCCGATAATGCAAGGGAGTAGAGAGGTGTGTACCACAGGGGCATAGAATGTGTGTACCGGATACACCCAGAAGTAGGACAGAGACGAATAGATGGGCATAATAGTACCCGATAATGCAAGGGAGTAGAGAGGTGTGTACCACAGGGGCATAGACGTGTGTACCGGATACACCCAGACGTAGAACAGGGAGGAATAGATGGGCATAATAGTACCCGATAATGCAAGGGAGTAGAGAGGTGTGTACCACAGGGGCATAGAATGTGTGTACCGGATACACCCAGACGTAGAACAGGGAGGAATAGATGGGCATAGTAGTACCCGATATTGCAAGGGAGTAGAGAGGTGTGTACCACAGGGGCATAGAAGTGTGTACCGGATACACCCAGGCGTAGAACAGAGAGAAATAGATGGGCATAATAGTACCCGATAATGCAAGGGAGTAGAGAGGTGTGTACCACAGGGGCATAGAATGTGTGTACCGGATACACCCAGACGTAGAACAGAGAGGAATAGATGGTCATAATAGTACCCGATAATGCAAGGGAGTAGAGAGGTGTGTAGCACAGGGGCATAGAATGTGTGTACCGGATACACCCAGATGTAGAACAGAGACGAATAGATGGGCATAATAGTACCCGATAATGCAAGGGAGTATAGAGGTGTGTACCACAGGGGCATAGACGTGTGTACCGGATACACACAGACGTAGAACAGGGAGGAATAGATGGGCATAATAGTACCCGATAATGCAAGGGAGTAGAGAGGTGTGTACCACAGGGGCATAGAATGTGTGTACCGGATACACCCAGACGTAGAACAGAGAGGAATAGATGGGCATAATAGTACCCGATAATGCAAGGGAGTAGAGAGGTGTGTACCACAGGGGCATAGAATGTGTGTACCGGATACACCCAGACGTAGAACAGGGAGGAATAGATGGGCATAGTAGTACCCGATAATGCAAGGGAGTAGAGAGGTGTGTACCACAGGGGCATAGAAGTGTGTACCGGATACACCCAGGCGTAGAACAGAGAGAAATAGATGGGCATAATAGTACCCGATAATGCAAGGGAGTAGAGAGGTGTGTACCACAGGGGCATAGAATGTGTGTACCGGATACACCCAGACGTAGAACAGAGAGGAATAGATGGGCATAATAGTACCCGATAATGCAAGGGAGTAGAGAGGTGTGTACCACAGGGGCATAGAATGTGTGTACCGGATACACCCAGACGTAGAACAGAGACGAATAGATGGGCAAAATAGTACCCGATAATGCAAGGGAGTAGAGAGGTGTGTACCACAGGGGCATAGACGTGTGTACCGGATACACCCAGACGTAGAACAGGGAGGAATAGATGGGCAAAATAGTACCCGATAATGCAAGGGAGTAGAGAGGTGTGTACCACAGGGGCATAGAATGTGTGTACCGGATACACCCAGACGTAGAACAGGGAGGAATAGATGGGCATAGTAGTACCCGATAATGCAAGGGAGTAGAGAGGTGTGTACCACAGGGGCATAGAAGTGTGTACCGGATACACCCAGATGTAGAACAGAGACGAATAGATGGGCATAATAGTACCCGATAATGCAAGGGAGTAGAGAGGTGTGTACCACAGGGGCATAGAAGTGTGTACCGGGTACACCCAGACGTAGAACAGGGAGGAATAGATGGGCATAATAGTACCCGACAATGCAAGGGAGTAGAGAGGTGTGTACCACGGGGGCATAGAAGTGTGTACCGGATACACCCAGACGTAGAACAGGGAGGAATAGATGGGCATAATAGTACCCGATGATGCAAGGGAGTAGAGAGGTGTGTACCACGGGGGCATAGAAGTGTGTACCGGATACACCCAGACGTAGAACAGGGAGGAATAGATGGGCATAATAGTACCCGATGATGCAAGGGAGTAGAGAGGTGTGTAACACGGGGGCATAGAAGTGTGTACCGGATGCACCCAGACGTAGAACAGAGAGGAATAGATGGGCATAATAGTACCCGATGATGCACGGGAGTAGAGAGGTGTGTACCACGGGGGCATAGAAGTGTGTACCAGTTACTCTAGACGTAGACGGACGGGGAGGAATAGATAGGCATAATAGTACCCGACAATGCAAGGGAGTAGAGAGGTGTGTACCACAGGGGCATAGAAGTGTGTACCGGATACACCCAGACGTAGAACAGAGAGGAATAGATGGGCATAATAGTACCCGACAATGCAAGGGAGTAGAGAGGTGTGTACCACGGGGGCATAGAAGTGTGTACAGGATACTCCCAGACGTAGAACAGAGAGGAATAGATGGGCATAATAGTACCCGACAATGCAAGGGAGTAGAGAGGTGTGTACCACAGGGGCATAGAAGTGTGTACTGGATACACCCAGACGTAGAACAGGGAGGAATAGATGGGCATAATAGTACCCGATGATGCAAGGGAGTAGAGAGGTGTGTAACACGGGGGCATAGAAGTGTGTACCGGATGCACCCAGACGTAGAACAGAGAGGAATAGATGGGTATAATAGTACCCGATGATGCAAGGGAGTAGAGAGGTGTGTACCACGGGGGCATAGAAGTGTGTACCAGTTACTCTAGACGTAGACGGACGGGGAGGAATAGATGGGCATAATAGTACCCGACAATGCAAGGGAGTAGAGAGGTGTGTACCACAGGGGCATAGAAGTGTGTACCGGATACACCCAGACGTAGAACAGAGAGGAATAGATGGGCATAATAGTACCCGACAATGCAAGGGAGTAGAGAGGTGTGTACCACGGGGGCATAGAAGTGTGTACAGGATACTCCCAGACGTAGAACAGTCAGGAATAGATGGGCATAATAGTACCCGACAATGCAAGGGAGTAGAGAGGTGTGGACCACGGGGGCATAGAAGTGTGTACCGGATAAACCCAGACGTAGAACAGAGAGGAATAGATGGGCATAATAGTACCCGACAATGCAAGGGAGTAGAGAGGTGTGTACCACGGGGGCATAGAAGTGTGTACCGGATGCACCCAGACGTAGAACAGAGAGGAATAGATGGGCATAATAGTACCCGACAATGCAAGGGAGTAGAGAGGTGTGTACCACGGGGGCATAGAAGTGTGTACCGGATACAGCCAGACGTAGAACAGGGAGGAATAGATGGGCATAATAGTACCCGATAATGCAAGGGAGTAGAGAGGTGTGTACCACGGGGGCATAGAAGTGTGTACCGGATACACCCAGACGTAGAACAGAGAGGAATAGATGGGCATAATAGTACCCGACAATGCAAGGGAGTAGAGAGGTGTGTACCACGGGGGCATAGAAGTGTGTACCGGATACACCCAGACGTAGAACAGAGAGGAATAGATGGGCATAATAGTACCCGACAATGCAAGGGAGTAGAGAGGTGTGTACCACGGGGGCATAGAAGTGTGTACCGGATACACCCAGATGTAGAACAGAGAGGAATAGATGGGCATAATAGTACCCGACAATGCAAGGGAGTAGCGAGGTGTGTTCTGCGGAGGGAAAAGAAATGTGTACCTGTAAGTTTAATATTTGCTCCTAAAAAGTGGGATTGTTCGAACTTACACTGTAAAAAAGTAATGTTAGCGACAATGATATTGATTCCAAGACATTGAGCGTCCTTGTAGTTGTGCTGTGGGCGACGTATTAATCATTCTAGTTCTGTTTAAAGTTGTATACATATTTTGTCACCACTATGGACAGTATTTGTAAACAAGTTGTTCTAGTGTTTTATAATATTGGCTCTGCCTAGACTAGCCAATGCCACACAGCTCATTTTACATTTACCGGTTAACCATTTTGATCCTGAAACTTTAGACCATGGGTTCTCAAACTGGGTTGCGCGCGTTTTCAAGAGGATGCGTGGATTAGTGCACTGAAACTGCCTACTGACGATTCTGTTCCTCCACAATTATAGTAATGCAAAACGCGAGGACAAGGTCGAACTGGGCCTATGGTCGAATCATCCCTTGGCGGAGCCGTAATCTAAGGGTCGGGGTTGAATTGGGCTCCTGGTCAGTCGGGCAACATTAGTTTTGTTAAGTGATCAGACATTTGTTTTATTTTCATGTGAAATAGAATTAAAAACTAAACATAATGGAAGCAAAATAAGTACAATAAAACTTCACTAAAACATGAAGAAATATAAAATTCATTAAAAATACTGTACTTTCAGCTTTAAATTATCATTTAAACTTATGAATAACCCTACTCAATACCGTAGTGCCGCCAGGTCAAGCGGGCTTTCTATTACGTATCCCTTAGTTAACCCTATAACGGTGTCATGCTGAACCGTTCCAATGGTGTAGCAAGGGGGTTTTATCATTTTGTCCACATATAACATAAAATATTATTACCCGACTATACGTTTTTACGACCCTAACAGACCGTGGGCCCAATTCGACATCACCCAAATGCCAGTTCCCCTGAACGCCAAGTAGTCTCACTCACACAAAGGCAGAGGATTAGGACGGGCCGTATTCCTTCAGGTGCTCTGTTTATTAGTCACCTAGTGGTGCTTCCTTGATCGAACTCTAATTTATTTAATTTAATAACACACCTCAGAAAGTTTAGCTTAAACTAATTCTGCACATCATGACGAGAGAATTGATACCAAACAATGTACAATTTATTGTCACTGTTCATGAGGGGATACCATGAAATAAAAATGTGTAACTGTATTGGTATTGCAATACGTTAAAGTGACTAATAGCTACTTAAGTAAATCCTGGGTTGTTTGGTTTCATTTTTCTTGTAATTTTAAGTAGAATCAATATTTATTACTATTTCTAGTAAAATTATAACTTAAACAGTTAGATTTGTTTGTAGAACATACCACTAAATGACCAATAGGTCTCGGGTCTGTCCTAATCCTCTGCGCCCTTGAGGGTGAGTGTGCGTGCGTGCAGAGAAACTGACCTGCTTACTGACTACGTAGAATGTCTTGGTAGACCCTTGTTACCGAGTTACGACTTCTGCTCAAGGATGACATCTACAATTTTATTTGTATCAAAACATTTGTTAGTCAACGGAATAATAATTTTCTCATAAACGTTATTTAGTTTCATTAACATTTCGTTTGTACGTCATCGTATCTTCCAGCACATCGCAATGGTCTAGTGGTTGTCGGAAACTATAATGGGCACTTTTCAGAAGACACGTGCCGCAAGAAAGATCGTGGCACTGAAAGATTTGAACTAGTTATAGGTATCGCGACTAGGATTTGTATGGTATCCCACGGCTAGTATCCCACATCCCCCTACGGCCCTAAGGGATCACCACATCCCTTTCTTGGCCCTAATCATCAAACGTGTCCACTTATACATCCTTATTCCACTGAGGATGTACGTTGGCTAGTCCACGAGTGCGTCAGAGACGGTATGCGACCACTTGCTGTTATTTCCTGTACCCCCAAATCAGGTCAGTTTTTGTCCCTTTCATTAATCCTACCTTTTATTCAAAATATCCAGATCAGGGACGTTTTTCATTTCTTCCTGAATCCTGAATATTATTTAAAAATAACCAAGGACGTTTTTTTTCTATACCTTAATTCTTACTATTATTATAAATATCATATTATTAAAACATATTTAGCTTATTACTAAACAAAATCCCAGATCAGAAAAGATTTTCCTCCACATTAAACTCTCCTGTATCTCAAATCGGGAACATTTTTGATACCTACCTAAATCCATACTATTGTTCAAAATATCGTACATTAAGGGTGTTTTATGTCCGCCTATTTTGGTTATTATTAAAATTATCCCAGATCAAGAAAGTTTTGACCACCTCATAAACCCTCCAATTATCCCAAATCGGGAACATTTTTGATAGCTATCTTAAACTTTCTTATTGCTAAAAAAATCACATGTCAAGGATGTTTTTCATGTTACACTCTATATTGCTTATTATTAAAACTATTCCAGATCAGGAAAGATTTGACCTCCTCATTAACCCCTAGCATTGTTCAAAATATCCTAAATTGGGGACATTTTTGGCCGCTACATCAAACTTTCCTATTACTCAAAATATCAAACATCAAGGATGTTTTATGTTACACTCTATTTTGCTTATTATTAAAACTATCCCAGATGAGGAAGGTTTTTACCTCATCATTAATCCCTCGTATTATTCAAAATATCCCACATTGGGGACTTTTCTGGCCGCTACATCAAACTTTCCTATTACTCAAAATATCAAACATCAAGGATGTTTTATGTCACACTCTATTTCGCTTATTATTAAAAATATCCCAGATCAGGAAAGTTTTGACCTCCTCATTAACCCCTCGTATTGTTCAAAATATCCCAAATTGGGAACATTTTTTGGGCGCTACATTAATCCTACTTATTGCTTAAAATCTTTTCACATTCATTCCAAGCAATCCTTACACGAAACCATGGTTAGAGCGATTGTTTAGTTAACGTTGTGTGTAATTACATTAATGTACTTTAGCCAAGTTACAAACACAGTCTGGTTTTATTAGATTCCAATTTTACCTGCTGCTATTTATTATTTTATTTGATATCGGAAGAGATTAGGACTGCCTCCCGTGGCTATGCTGGCAATACGGCCATTTCGTTGTTTTCGTAATTATTTAATGTAGATAAATAAACTATTATCTTTACGTAAGCTTTTACTTAAATATTGTGATGTATAAATTATGTAACTGTTTACACCATTACAGAACAGATGGAGCACTACAAATAATCCCTTTTACAAGACGGCAGTCCATATCTTGCGGCCATTATTAGCTTGTATTGTTGATTAGACAAACTGGCGGGAATATTAGAGATCACGGGAATAAACATTTCCCGTTCCTTACTGATGTGAGTTGAGTCCCAGAATTAACTACAATTAATCAGTCTTATTAAAATAAAGCCTTCTAGCGTATTTAGTTGAAGTTACTTGATAAGTCTTTAGGCCAAACTTTACAGAGCAATGGTTTCCAGGGTCGTTCTGGAGCTGATTCAAGCTAGATGTTATTATTATTCTTAAATATTAAGAATAAAAAAGTTAAATATTGATAAGGAAGTCAAAAAAACGTTAAAAAGGAAAAACGTCTGATTTTTGCATCTTTGACGATCATACCCTCGTGGTTATGTGAGAATGCAAAGGGACGCTGGATTGTCGCTGCAGATGGACCCGCTTTGGAAACTATACTTCGAAGGGAGTGAAATGAATCGATTATTTCGTTCTTGGAAATTTTGGTTAACCGCAAGTTAAAGAACCGAAAACGAACGCAGTCGCTTAAAGACTCGCTAACCGATGGACATATAAGTACTTTCTTCGATTCATTCGTTGCTTGAATCAAATCGTTCGAAAGAACCAGTTCTCGATTTATTTGCCGTTCTTTGTGCTGAAGTTTTTCGCTAATTTTAAAATCACTGGGGGCGTCTGGAAACATCTCAAATCTTTTCAAATATGGCCTCATATTAATACAAAGTCAGAAGTAGATTAAAAAAAGTGGGAAGTAGATTCGTAAACTGGGAAGTAGATTCGAAAAACTGGAAAGTAGATTCAAAAACGGGAAAGTGGATAAAAAAATGGAAAGTAGATTCAAATCAGGAAAGTGGATGAAAAAAATGGAAAGCAGATTCAGAAAAGTGGAAAGTAGATAAAGTAGATTCAAAAACGGGAAAGTGGATAAAAAAAATGGAAAGTAGATTCAGAAAACTGTAAAGTAGATTCAAAAAACTGGAAAGTAGATTCAAAAACTGGGAAGTAAATTTAAAAAACTGAAAAGGGAATTCTAAAAACCTGGAAAATATATTTGAAACACTGAGAAGTAGACTCGAAAATTGGGAAGTATATTCGAAAAACTGAGAAATAGATTCGAGAAACTTCAAAGTATAGGAGACTGGCAGAATTAGTTTTGTATTGTCTGGCCGACTAAGAAGCCTATTTCTCATAAAGCAGTGCGCACTCCTATATCTCTTTGAAAAGTAGGTCTCATTACTCTATATCCCATGCCAGTAAGTTTTATGCCGTTATGGCAATCATTACTAATTGAACAACAATCTTTTTCATATTCTTCAAAGGCGAGGCTACTGCAATATTATACCCCTATTTGTGTGAATGCCCCTGCAGTATATAGCTGTTCACGCCTAAGCTGGCGCGCGATCGATCGGTAGAAAACAAAAAGCTAGCCCTATCCGAAAAAAGTGTTTTTTTAATGCATTGAAGGCTATCGTTAAGAAATTGTAGGCGTTGCGGTCCTTTAGAAGACTAAAACTTTGTTCAAAACCTTATGTAAATGATCTGGTTAATATAATAAATCAAATAAAATAATATTTATAGCGGCATTTCAGCTTTGTCAAATCTACATTATAATGATAAATACTATACCTCGTATTATAATGCCTGTGGAACGGTCTTTTACTTCGCCCCCCCCCCCCAAGAGCTAGCACTTCCGAGGTCACGCGCCAGCTTACGTGTGGCCAGCTATACGCACCAGCTCTCCATGTTGCTAAGGCCAGGTGTCAGGGAAGCCCACAACCACCTTGACACAGTGAGATGTGGGATGTAGCGATAGAACACAGAATCGTAATGCTATTAGTTACGTCTTACAATAAACGCACGAAGGGTCAAATGTTTGCACGAAGCTTCCGATCAGAGCTACATCCCATTAAAGCCAAATCTTCGCCCAAAGCTTCCGACCAGAGCTACATCCCATTAAAGCTAAATCTTCGCCCGAAGCTTCCGATCAGAGCTACATCCCATTAAAGTCAAATCTTCGCCCAAAGCTTCCGATCAAAGCTACATCCCATTAAAGCCAAATCTTCGCCCAAAGCTAGATCCCATTAAAGCCAAATCTTCGCCCGAAGCCTCCGATCAGAGCTACACCCCATTAAAGCCAATCCTTCGCCCGAATCTTCCGATCAGAGCTACATCCCATTAAAGCCAAATCTTCGCCCAAAGCCTCCGATCAGAGCTACACCCCATTAAAGCCAATCCTTCGCCCGAATCTTCCGATCAGAGCTACATCCCATTAAAGCCAAATCTTCGCCCAAAGCTACATCCCATTAAAGCTAAATCTTCGCCCGAAGCCTCCGATCAGAGGTACATCCCATTAAAGCCATATCTTCGCCCAAAGCTTCCGACCAGAGCTACACCCCATTAAAGCCAAATCTTCGCACAAAGCTTCCGACCAGAGCTACACCCCATTAAAGCCAAATCTTCGCCCGAAGCTTCCTACCAGAGCTACATCCCATTAAAGCCAAACCTTCGCCCGAAGCTTCGGAGCAAAGCTACACCCCATTAAAGCCAAATCTTCGCCCAAAGCTTCCGACCAGAGCTACACCCCATTAAAGCCAAATCTTCGCCCGAAGCTTCCTACCAGAGCTACACCCCATTAAAGCCAAATCTTCGCCCGAAGCTTCGGAGCAGAGCCACATAATATAAAAGCCAAAACATTTCACCCAACAATTGCGATTCCGTTTGGTCGCGCAAAATTCTTTAAAGTAAAAATACTCGCTATGTTGCCCTACAATCATTAGACTCACAAACGCGGGGGGTGATTCTATTTGACAAGATTAATTTGTTTGCTGACACGCTGGAGCCCGCTTTTAAGCAATCAGATCCAGACTTTACAGACAATGTTTAATGAAACGCAACAATCCACTACCCACACACTTGCAATCAATAAATAAAACCGTCGAAAAAATTGGGTGGGCGAATTCGCAAAGCGCAGAGCAATAACAATATTTGAAACGCGCCGCTCTAAAGGGACTTAGATATTCTACAAAAACAAGTGACGACACACAATTTGTAGAGATTTTGGAAGGAAAATCTCGTCTTATATCCTGATTTGCCAAAGTACAAAAGCAAAGCCCTGCAAATACGTTAGCTGGATGCTACGAGCAAGGCAACAACAACCGTCATAATCCTGCTTGTATTCAAAATACGTCCCTACGCTTCAAAGGCAAACTTAATTGAGGGCCTTAAAAAGAGATAGTTTTATAAACAGATTAAACTAACTCCAAAATTAAGCCTGTAGCATTGTTGAATAGCAAAATTACTATACCTTGTACAGTTTCAGATGACCGATGTGCACTCAGGCAGCCGGCCGTCCCTTATAACCTATCGCTAACCTTCTTCCCACGGCCTGGCCTGGTTGTGTACTTCAAAATGAAAACCTACCTTATTTAATCGCAAAATTATTGTTTTGTTAAAAGCAGAATAGAAAATAAAGTAAAAATAATACCAAACACGAAACAATTTTATCAAAAAATCAACTATATAGGGTTTTAAATGGTTTGAACTATTATTTACATAAATACAAATATATAGTTGGGGTCTTAGTGAAAGGGTTTCGTGTTTGGTATAATATCCCTGTTTTTTTCGAAAACTAAAATTATATTATTTTTTTGGGAATAAATTTAATAGGTTTTCATCTTAAAGTACACAATAATTAACTAATCACCAGACCAATCGGTGTTCACACGAGTTATAAGGGTCGGACTCAGCGGTCTTCTGAAACTGTACGGATTATACAAGCTAAATCTAGAAAAAAACTGCGCCTTAAAAAGAAATAAAACGTTTTAAAAACGGATAAAACTACACCACACATTAAGCCTTTTAGCATTATTGAATAGCCAATTTACTAACACTATAGTCTATATAGTTTTAGAAGACCGCGGAGGCAACCGGCTGGTCCTTACAGAACCTTGCAAACCTTCCTCCCGCCACTTGGCCTGGTTGTGGTTGTAGCCGCCTATTGTGTACTTCAAAATGAAAACTTACTTTATTCGTAAAAATATTATTACAATTGTAGAAACATTAAAAGGAAAAAACATGTAAAATGATACCTAACGCAAAAAATTTTATTAAGCAGTTAACTGAATAGGATTGTTTATTTGTTGTTCTCCTTTGCTTACAGTATTATGTTCTAGACATTTATATAATATTCTCACTTTAGCTTAAAGGTACTAGCTGCCGCTGACCGGCAGCGACTGCTCCGTGCAGTAGATAATAAAAAGCCAGTTCGAACAGCTGTGCATTCAGGTCAGGTTTTCAATATGAATAACAAATTTAGTAGTTTTTTGAAGTTAGTATTTTGAATATCAAAACTATGTCTGACAACATATAAACGATCAATTAAAACAAATAACGGAACAGTTTTGGAATAGTTGCGCATTAAGCTCCCGCAAAACAGTGGATCAACTAAAAGACTATTCCACTATATTATTAGCGATTGTAGACGCAAACTACAAATTTATTACTGTTGATGTGGGTTCGTTTGGGAAGGAAAGAGACAGCGGTATATTAAAAAGATTATTTGCAGTCAATTTAATGTGCTGTCAAAAAATAAAAGTATAGTAGGTACTTGTTTTATTGAGTTCCCTTCCAAAATGCTCCCCCACATTATCTCGAACACTGTTCTTATAGGTTTAGAGTCGATAATCGTAAAGCTGCGGACTTGTTGCTATTACTTCTACTAGAAATTCGTCAATTTCATCGGTAAAGGGCTCCATTACGACAACAACAACAAACTCGAGCTGGCAAACAATTTTGAAATACGTGTAGACACATCGGATGCAGAAGCCGTTGATGTGTAGAACATTCTAAATATGTAACATGTTATAAGAAGTGGTAGTACACGAGAAATCTTGAGGCTAAGTGCATGGTTATGGGTCCACACTATACGTTCCTACACTACAGTACGAAAAGACTATAAAAAGTAGCTGAAGCGTTCATGTGTGAAGCAAAAACCGTACAAAGACTTCCGGTTCGTCTAGGCAAGGGGGCGGAAGTGCGACTCCATTTCCTTTCGCAGTTGCGTTTCTGGGAAGCTATAAAAGATACTACAAATCATCCGCGTAAGATTAAGTAAACATTACACACTTATTCATTATATTACACTTTATATGAAGAATTACTAAATAAATTAGTTCGATCAGGTTATCCATTTGCCCTAAACACGAACAGTGAACAGTGTCTGGTAACAGGATTGTTGTAGGGCAAACAGATCCAAACGCACAGATGCTCTTAGCGTGAGATAATCTTGCGTCACACGGTAAATGTACGTATATATGAAATAAGCTGCCAAACTACCTCTACCACCGCCGAAGACATTCAACCAAGAGATACCGAATCCGGGATGTGCGAAATAACCGACTAAGCTACCCTTCCACTACCCCTACATAAATTCAAGTTCATTCCAACGGGAATTCCCCCCTGTAAAAACCAGAAATGATGAGTTAGAGTTTTTTTTTATTTGAACGTTGGGTGGAAAATAAGCAAAATGTTATTCAAAAATGGAACTGTAACAATAGGCGTAAATCGAACCACAAATTCAGTTGAACTTCGGAAAAATAAACTTAATAGCATGTTTCAAAAACACACCACAGAAACAAAGAACTTATCCATCGTTTGAAGACCAAAGCTGAAAACTCAGCATGCATGTTTATGACATTACAGTTGAACTTGGAAGGGAAACGAGGAAAGCTGAAGTATGAGAGAAAGTGGCTACAACTGTGGAAGAAAAACAATGAAGAATTGTGAAGAAAATGGTGACATAAAGCCTTGTCGTGTACTCTCTCCTGCCTTCTAAACCTGGATTTAGTTGACGATCGTAAAAAAGAGAAACATACAAAAATACAGAAATAAATATAAACTTATGTGAATACTTTTAAAAAATATTATAAAACGTTACAAAAATTTATAACAAACAAAAATCATTTACTATCATTTAGCCCAGGGGTCTTAAAAACACACACACACACACACACACACACACACACACACACACACACACACACACACACACACACACACACACACACACACACACACACACACACACACACACACACACACACACACACACACACACACACACACACACACACACACACACACACACACACACACACACACACACACACACACACACACACACACACACACACACACACACACACACACACACACACACACACACACACACACACACACACACACATTAAAATCAGTTTATTTATACATACTTTTACAAGAAACATGATATACCATTTCAAGTTTTAATTTCCATGGTAAATTTTAACTAATAAGATAAAAATCTGTTAGTGAGATGCTTGAGACTGCATATTTTACACTAGCTCGCTACGTGAGGTTGTATTTTAGAAAGGGCACAATCCAAGTAATTAGTAACATCAAGTTTTTTTCCTATAATATTATACATATTTCATTTATCTTATTACGTTCCAACTGGTCTCGCGCCCCGATTATCCGAATTCTGATAACCGAGTTCCGGACTAACCGAAATATACAATAAGTATACATTTACGCTCTCGGCATGGTTAGAGTAACGTCTTAAAATACGATTTCAATTTTGCCGCTGCAAAAACATCTCCGAAATTGTAAAGTGTAAGAAAAGAAAAGTTTTACGAAAGTACACAATTAGTGACCAATAAACATGGTAAGGGGTTCGAAACTAGTGACATGGGATTATAAGAGTGGATCGGCCGGAAGCCTGAGGTCATAGCGGTCTTCTTAAACTCAACAGACTATATGCAATAGACCACCAGGTTCAGCGTCTTTCGGGGATAACAAAATCTATAGCGCGGAACAAGTAACCGTGCACTAGACCTTGAGAGATTGCAGTAGGTAAGACGGGAAGTAGAAGGATAGTATAAATAGTTTCCTACAAACATGATAAGAACTGTCAAAGCACCGAGTTGCATGAGAGTCGATATTAGATAAATTATCTTTGGTATGATATAACAATCTTGAAATATGTGTAGACATATCGGACATCGGAAGCTGTTGGATGTATAGATTATTCTGAATAAGTACACCGTTTCAGAAGTGGTAGTACAGGAGAAATCTCGTGCAATCTCTCAGGACCAAGTGTACGGTTACGTGGTCCGCGCAGAAAACTGCGTATATTACTTCATCAACAGTAGGCCTTCAACGGTAAGAGACTGCGTTTGGGGACCACGAAAGATACGAATTGTTCACCACCAAGTTGGCAAGCTTGCACCCCAAAGATGCATCTGTCTTACTCGCGTCTTGTCCCGTTCTGCGACAGTCATGCAGTAATTGAGACACGCAATCGCCTCCACGTTAATGGATGGAGTTTCTGTCACATATTTGGCACTTGGCGGAACCGCGACGTGTTTATTGTAAACACGGAACATGTGACTCGGGTCTGTACAACGTTGATGTAGATAAAGTACCTTATTACCACAACAAGTGATTGGCGGTCACAGCTTCAAGATACGCCTGCTTGCAATTATAACATGTCTAGGATGTCATGTTATGTAGCTTCAGGTTGGACAATATCGTACAAAGCAACACAAATAATACCGACATGAAATTCAGTAGCACGACCAGGAATGCCAACTGCGCGGAGGGTATGAACACTAGACCGGAGAGAGACTCTTTGTGGCCCACTTAAGTATTAAACGTTTAAACAAAAAATAACACCTCAATAGCATTCTTTAGTAGAATATCTGTCAATACTGTTCCCTCAGACAGATGGGAGCAATCGCTCTTTGTGGTGACCGCATCTAGAGCCAGTAGCAGCTCCAGCAAGAAGGCCCGGGCGACCCAACCCTTTATCTTTATTTGTTTAAATCCTTCTTTATGGTCAATAACTTACAGAGATAAAAGTTAGCTATCTAAGATCAAAAGAAATGCTCATAATATAGTAGTGAAATTTAGAATGCACCCAGCAACAATAAAATAGCAAATAATGTCTCATTTGTTTCGCTTGTTTACCTATTTACCCTGGGAGCAAAGTTTCCCTCAAACACGCCATTTAAACTTTTAACAATATCTATGGAAGGGTGCTAGACCCCCTCCCGTAGCCATGACTACCCTAAACTGTGCCCACCCAAAAAGTTAATCCTGATGCAGCCCCTGCCTAGTAGGCTTAAGGTAAACATATGAGTTCTCAATGTAACTGCGTATCGTAGCGTTTCCCCAGTGCCGAGAACAAATTAGATCTCAATGTAACTGCGTATCGTAGCGCTACCCCAGCGCCGAGAACAAATTAGTTCTCAATGTAACTGCGTATCGTAGCGTTTCCCCAGTGCCGAAAACAAATTAGATCTCAATGTAACTGCGTATCGTAGCGTTTCCCCAGCGCCGAGAACAAATTAGTTCTCAATGTAACTGCGTATCGTAGCGTTCCCCCAGCGCCGAGAACAAATTAGTTCTCAATATAACTGTGTATCGTAGCGTTTCCCCTGCGCCGAGAACAAATTAGTTCTCAATGGAACTGCGTATCGTAGCGTTACCCCAGCGCCGAGAACAAATTAGTTCTCAATGGAACTGCGTATCGTAGCGTTTCCCCAGCGCCGAGAACAAATTAGTTCTCAATGGAACTGCGTATCGTAGCGTTACCACAGCGCCGAGAACAAATTAGTTCTCAATGGAACTGCGTATCGTAGCGTTACCCCAGCGCCGAGAACAAATTAGTTCTCAATGTAACTGCGTATCGTAGCGTTACCCTAGCGCCGAGAACAAATTAGATCTCAATGTAACTGCGTATCGTAGCGTTTCCCCAGCGCCGAGAACAAATTAGTTCTCAATGTAACTGCGTATCGTAGCGTTACCCCAGCGCCGAGAACAAATTAGATCTCAATGTAACTGCGTATCGTAGCGTTCCCCCAGCGCCGAGAACAAATTAGTTCTCAATGTAACTGCGTATCGTAGCGTTCCCCCAGCGCCGAGAACAAATTAGTTCTCAATGTAACTGCGTATCGTAGCGTTCCCCCAGCGCCGAGAACAAATTAGTTCTCAATGTAACTGCGTATCGTAGCGTTCCCCCAGCGCCGAGAACAAATTAGTTCTCAATGTAACTGCGTATCGTAGCGTTCCCCCAGCGCCGAGAACAAATTAGTTCTCAATGTAACTGCGTATCGTAGCGTTCCCCCAGCGCCGAGAACAAATTAGTCCCCCCAGAGATGCACAAGTGACGAGGGTTAATATCTACTCTTAAAATGCCGGGCTCGAAAATGATACAAAACACATATGGTTTATCGTGTTCATTGTTTAATTTAGCAGTTTGTAATAAGTTTTATTAACCTACACTAAAGTAAACTTCGGATCGTTTGGTATCATTTTCCTTGTAATTATGAGAAGAATCTACATTTATAAATTATTTTCAGTTAAAATAAATGGGATAATGCAGCGGAAATACGGCTGGTCCTGGGACCGTCCCAATCCTCTGTGCTTGTACAAGTTAGGGGTGCAGTGGCTTTTGGTATGTGGTGGAGTTTCCGGTCAACAAACCCAAAAGCTACCTCTCCCACCCCTCCTAACATTCTTAATAACCCGTTAAACCAATTTAACTTTTGTGAATTCCAATTCGGTTGTCAAAACTGTCATATTTGCCAGGTATCCCGCTCGGCGCTGGGGAGACGGAATCGTTGAACATTCTTATGTGTCTAGTTGAAGGAAACCTTTACCAGGTCATAAAAAACCTATTTTCTTGTTTTTAAGTTATAAGTTAAATAAACTATGCAGAAATTATTGTTTATGGGACTCGCCCCTTGGAAATGCGTGGTGGTTAGGCTAAGCTTTAGTGGCGATGGTAACCTTGTATTTTCCGCAAGAAAAAGTAAAAATAATGTCATAATAATTATAACATAAAATGTTGGAAAGCTCTCAACCAAGACGGTCGATTTCCTCACAACAAATACGCTGTTCCTATCGTGAACTGTCCCAAGTAGCGCCAGATGCTTGTTCGGTAGTAGTTCGAGTTGAAAATGTCACGCATTTGCCGAAACGAGTCCCCATACAACACATACGTATCGAGCCGTTTATATTTGTATGGCAATTACTCTGCTTTGCCTGCGACTTTGGCACACTACAGAACCGCCTGTCCAACCTTTTTACGTATAAACCCGCATCTGCCTCAGCGAAGGTCCCATGTGACATAATAGTCATGTTAACAATTATAACCATACGAGGGCATTTTGGTTTCCAGAAAAAAATTTTCAGTGGGGGAAATGACACAACAGGTTTTCATAAACACCCAGACTCAAATATTAGTGCATACATATTTTTTTTAATGTTACTATACTCACACAAGTGATAATTTTTAGACCAGGTATAAACATTTTCCAACAAAATTTCGTGTAGAACTCATATAATTTCAATAAAAATATTAAAAAGAACCCCAATACCACAAAAATAATCAAAAATAACAAATAAAACAAGTTACTTAAGATTAAACCCTTATGTACATTTCGATGACCATGTCACCATCATCAGAGGGTCTTATTACAAAATACAATCTAGCACACAAGAAGTTACAAACTAGAATGATACTTGACAATTGTTGTTTTAAACTCGCACAGATTTGGCAATAGAAATAATAGACTGCTGTTTTGCTGGTCAAGTATAACATTTCATTCTGTTATGGGGACGTTTCGATATCTAGATCGTCTTCATCGGGCGTTGAAATGGTATATTTTCTTTGAATTTGCAAGTAATATTTCATCATTTTACAACAATCACGTCCATATGTTCAACACGGACACCCAAGTCCGACGTGAGTGCTGTAAAACGATGAAATCTTACATGCAACTTCAAAGAGAGTGTATTATTTCAACATCCAAAATGCCTGATGATGACGATTTAGTTATCGAAACGTCCCCATAACAGAGTAAAATATTATACTTGAAACTGCCGTCATTTACTTATATTACCATATAATTTGAAGTAAAAAAATATATAGGTTTGGGATATCGAAAAGAAAATATCTATATTAGATATTATCAAATAAATATAGTACCAGTGAATATCGATATCTAAAAATTATCGTTAAAACTATCGACATATCGGTATAAAATAATGTAAAAAATCCAATTTATTATAAACGCAATTAAAATCAGGAAACAAATAAGGAAAAATTGATGTTTTTTTAATTGTGTAAAAATGCACGTTTAAGGAATTAAAATTTACATTTACAAATATATACATTGTTTGTTTTATTTACAAAATGAAAATTGTTTTACCCAAAATTCCCTTCCCAGAAAGATCAGCATATTTGCATGATTGGGGTTTAGTCTGCTCCTTTCTGCCCATAAAACCTAACCAGCAACGAATGTTTCAACAACTGACATATTTCTAGCCAAATGATGGAATGTGGGGACGCGTTTGGGAGACGTCCCTCAAGTCCCCCAAGCGACTTCTACACACTTAGAATGGAAGTATGATGCATGGAACATGTTCCTACTCAACTTAATTTATTTTATTCCCATCATATTTTAAAAGAATAACATCTGCTAATAACAGGCGCGTAGTGCTTCTATTAAAGTATTTGTGGCAAGTTTGCATTTACTTTTACTATACTTGTAGATATCAAGGTTAAACCGATGGATAAAAAATGTTTACATGTTCAAAAATTATGAGATTAAACCGTTCTGTGTCCCGTGATTTTTAAGTTATTTTAATCTCAAGATATAGCAAAAAGTAAGCTTTAGTTACTTTATATTTCAAGTGTAAATATATCGCCTCGAAATACTGATGTTCTCGATATATCGAGTATGACAATATCGGTAGAAAATATCGTCAGTCCACACATATATCTATGTTTCAATGTTTCATCCTCGCAAAAATGAATAGGCCTAAATTTAATTAAAGGTGTTAAAATTTATGAAGAATGATCGAAAAAAATTAGTTTTGTAATAAATTATTACAATTTTTAAAATATGTACATAGTTTTAATTTGGACAGTGTTTTCGACCCCAGAGAATACGTTTCAACTTGTACAAGGGCGCCAAATGCACGGCCCATTGGACGGACCTGCTATAGACGGCAGTAATTTATTAATGATGTATGATTTATTTGTGCCAGTTTTACGTACGTTTGCCAACATTTGCATATACACGCAATACCCAAACGTTTCGAGTGTCTCACAATCAAGGACGAACCTGCGCCGTAAACTCGTTTTGGCCTTTGTCATATTATTTTATTATTTTAAAGTTCCGAAATCTTTGATGTATATTTTTTCTGACATGTAAGTCTGATGTAAACAGGTTTACTGTCTTGTCTTGACCGACTGCCCATTACAACTTACCATGTTTAAACCATCTCCCCGATAAGACAGACTTTCTAGTATTACCTTACACCCTCCCTAAATATATTTATATATGTTGTTGAAATTGTAAATAGTTAATAAAATTCTTTTTATTCATCCAAACAACTTCAAATACATTTTTTTAAACTTGCAGTGAATGACACTTAATGTTAATACAGTTTTTGCAAATATTAATTAAATTAATGAATTTTTATAATAATTTTCGCTTTATAATTTGCCACTTAATATTGTGATTCTGTCATATGTATATACATATTTATATTAATTATAATTATGTAATAAACAGTAACAAAAATTTTAATAATTTTTGTTGACCTAAGTAGGAATTGACTTGAATTTTTTATTATTTTGCTTGTGTTTTGATCTTTAAAAGCATTTGCACATTTATAAAACTCACAAATGTTCAAACCAATCTTTACGGGATAATGAATTTGTTTAGAATCACAAGGATAACAAATTTTCAAGTAAGGCTAGAAAAAATTGGTTTTTAAAAATTTTTTAGTCTGTTTACAATTTTTTTTAAAATTGTAATTCAGTTTGAAAGTATAATTTATTCCCCAGGGCGAAACCGTGGACTTCAACTCAAATTTTGCACTCTCCCATGGGCTAGACTTGAAAATTAATAAATTGTAATAAAATTAAACTCGTTTTATTATTGATAACATATAAATAATAAATAAAATCAAATATTAAAACTCAAATAATAATTAATTAAATAAAAATATTAATACATTTATAACTTAGATAATTTATATTAATTATGCTAAATTATAAGGATGCATAATCCATTGCATGCGCCCTTGTTGTTGGCTTTGAACTTTAAAAGTATTTTCATAATTATTAAAACCCACAAATGTTAGGTGAATCTTGGGGTTATGTTCAGGAAAAATTATTTTATATTTTTAATCCATTTTAATATATTTCAAAAATATTTATTCAGCCTGAAGAAAGAATAAGACACAGCCATGTAGGTTTGCACTTGATAACAAGAGTTGATTCATACACTTGAAACCCGGAGAGTAATGACTTGTAGATAGACAAACGTTGGCAAACAGCCAAAATATAACAAGTTATAGACGGTTTAACATGGAAGGGGGAGCTTGAAGCCTGGGTAAAAACAGCGATCGGTCAATAAATAAAACATCTTTTGAAGATTATTTTTTAAAACGTTAATGCTGAAAATCTAATAAATATTCTTGATTTTTATACCTTTACGCGCCCCTTGACGGCTTTCGCTTGCCTCGTTTAAAGTTGTCATTTTATATGTTAATTTGATAAATTTAAAAATAACTAATAATTTATAATGATTATGGAATGGCGGTTTTCTCTAAGAAGTTATACTAACTACAGAATAGGCATATCCTCTAAAATTATACATTCCCTGTGCATTTCATATGGGGCTTTTATACTTTCCACGGAACTTTGCAATTTTTAACCATGAAAATCAACATTTTGCAAAATCATTTTATTGTGCGTCTATGTTATGAAGGGAATGTACCCTGAAAATTTCAAGTCTCTATCTTTTATAGTTTCGACTCCAAGTTGATTCTCAGTTAATTATAAAGGACAACGATTTTTATATACGATATATATATATATATATATATATATATATATATATATATATATATATATATAGAGAGAGAGAGAGAGAGAGAGAGAGAGAGAGAGAGATATTAGTAGAATTACTTGGGAAATGATACCTATATTACTCAGCATATTTGAAGAGAATTATCTGCCTTCCTGCCAATACCACCATGATATCTCCAAATATCACTCTGGCCTTCTGTCAATATCACCATATCTCCAAATATCACTCTGCCATCCTGCCAATACCACCATGATCTACAAATATCACTTTGGCATCCTGTCAATACCACCATGATATCTCCAAATATCACTCTGGCTTCCTGTCAATACCACCATGATATCTCCACATATCACTCTGGCTTCCTGTCAATACCACCATGATATATCCACATATCACTCTGGCTTCCTGTCAATACCACCATGATATCTCCACATATCACTCTGGCCTCCTGTCAATACCACCATGATATCTGCACATATCACTCTGGCTTCCTGTCAATACCACCATGATATCTCCAAATATCACTTTGGCTTCCTGTCAATACCACCATGATATCTCCACATATCACTCTGGCCTCCTGTCAATACCACCATGATATCTGCACATATCACTCTGGCTTCCTGTCAATACCACCATGATATCTCCAAATATCACCTTGGCTTCCTGTAGATACCACCATGATATCTCCAAATATCATGATATAACAACATCCATAGGATTTTAAATTCGACGTTTTCACTGCATTGTCACAATGTCTGGAATGAACACGAAAGTTGCGTATAACGAAATAGGCGTACCAGGAATCTTACGGAAGATGCGTACAGGGTCAAGTTTTGACAGAGGGTGAGAGCAAGCTAAGACGTCAGAACATTGTGACATCCGGAAAATGCGAACACGGACCTTTTAAAATCATTGAGCTACATAAATGAGTTTATCTCTTGAGCTACACATGATGTCGCTTAGTTTCTCGGGGCTGGAGATGTTTTAAAACTTCGTCTATTAAACCAGATTTCCATCACACTTTGCTCTTTGCGTTTTCTCTATGCTTTGGATATGCATAGCCTAGATAATCCACCATAGGTTTCCCCTTAGTAATAGACGTCACCTCCATATTCACTAAACACAAAACCCATTGAAGTGAAGTTTAAATCTAACTTATCACCACGACAGATAAAAGCAAAGTGGAAAACCCTTTTCACCCATTTTAACTGGGAAAATCCCAAAACGTGAAAGTTATTAGCAAATAGTTTAGCGTTAGATGACCTGGAGAGACAACTCAAGTCAGTTTGTACGCTTTTTTCGCTTATCCAATTTACTACTTACCCTCGTCAATTGCTATTGATTCCTCATGTACGCATATCTCGCCGTACGCATTCTTCGTGCCACCGCTGCAATCACCGAAGGGAATGTATTTACTACCTGTTGCAGAACGATGTGTGGGAGACATTATTTTGAATAAATGTATTCGAACTTTCACGGACTATCAAACTATAAGAAAAGTACGTTGGTAAACGTCATAAAGTACGCGCCTTATTTTCATAGTTACATCTTTTTATTGGTACTATTGTAATCGTCTTTGAAAATGTTTTTATTAGGTTTAAAGACTTTTTAATTTTATTAAATATTTACGCCTTTAGTACTTTATCGATACAGGTTAGGTTTAAATTTATTAATCAAGTTCATTGTTTCGATAAGGTCCAGTGTAAAAGGGCCTTACTTTTTTTAGGAAACTACTAGAAATTTTATCACTCTATAATATGTGACACCAATTCATAAGACGGACTGTTGTCGGCTTGCCTTAGGGTTCGTAAACTGTGGCGAAGTGAATTGGGCGACACAGAGCATGTAAGGACACTGAATTGGGCGACACAGAGCATGTAAGGACACAGATCACGGAGTGATGAGCGCTGGTCCAGAGGCTTTAAAAGCCTTCATCCTAAATAGGGACGGGGCCGATATCAAAAATTTTCCATTCAACAATTTTGTTTTTAAATCTTGATTCTCGAGTTTATAGGTTATACAGGCCTACATGATATTCCCTCGTAAGTAATATTGTCAACATCTTGGTCGTATAGTGGAGCCTTTTAAAAGTTCCGTTTATAATGTAATAGGCCACACAAAACGTTCGGCCTTGATTTATGAATAGGAATTTCTGAAAGCATGACAAACATATCGGATGAAAGTAAGGATTTATATAAAATTACAAATATGAACTTCAGTCGCAATTACAATATAACTTCAGTAATAGGCACTCCTGTTTGTATAACTGGAGAAATTGGAACTACCTTTTCATTTTACTTTGTTTCGACATCTATGTATGTAGTGGTGGCGGCCAGAATGAGAGAGAATATAGCCTTCCCGAGTGAGAGTGAGACAGAGCGAGAAAAGCGGTGACAAACGGACCAGAAATGCTTCCGATCGTCTTTGTTGTTGCGTCACAAACAATAATATTTTCGTTATCTCAAACAGACATTAGCTTTAATCGTTTAATTCATTTAAAGCAACTAATACATAAATAAGGCATATTTAGTTATTTCCTCCAACAAATGACATCGCACGCGTATTTTAACAGCAATAAAAACAAAAAACTGTATCGGGCCTTTAATCAATGAAGAATCGAGTATCGTTGATCCCTCGATACCATTAGAACCGACGACGCCTGGAATCGTTAATAGGAATCTTTATTAGCTTGAATATTTTCGTTTGTTCATGGTTTCAAGTTGACCAGTCAGAACGACTGCTGAAGCTCGAAGGAGAGGATAGGGATAAGGTGGGGACAAACGGTGGACCTAGTGGACCTACTCTGTGCCGTAGTCATAAAGAATGGTTCCCAGTTACACCCCCTTGTTAGAAGGGTACATGGAATTGGGTTCCATCAAGGGGAGGACGTAATGCCCTACCTAACCCTTCGGAATAGGGGAGAGTTATGGCTCACGTGGCCATGGCCGCTTACTCCCTACAGGATCTCACCCGCTTAGGTTTCCGTGTAATCTCGGCCATTTAATCTCTCACAATATTTACGACCCGTTATATAATCGGCCTACAATGCCAATACGTTCAACAGTTTTTATTTCATGTTATCCCCTCATGAACAGTGACAATAAATTCTATATTGTTTGGTATCAATTTCCTCTTAATGTTGTGCAGAATTACTCTATGCTAAACTTTCTGAAGTGTGTTATCAAATTATACCTATTAGAGTTTGATCAAGGAAGCACCACTAGGTGACTAATAAACAGAGCAACTGAAGAAATACGGCCCGTCCTAATCCTGTGTGTGTGTGTGTGTGTGTGTGTGTGTGTGTGTGTGTGTGTGTGTGTGTGTGTGTGTGGTGTCTGTGTGTGTGTGTGTGTGTGTGTGTGTGTGTGTGTGTGTGTGTGTGTGTGTGTGTGTGTTGTGTGTGTGTTGTGTGTGTGTGTGTGTGTGTGTGTGTGTGTGTGTGTGTGTGTGTGTGTGTGTGTGTGTGTGGGGTGTCTCTGTGTGTGTGTGTGTGTGTGTGTGTGTGTGTGTTGTGTGTGTGTTGTGTGTGTGTGTGTGTGTGTGTGTGTGTGTGTGTGTGTGTGTGTGTGGGGGGTGTCTCTGTGTGTGTGTGTGTGTGTCTGTGTGTGTGTGTGTGTGTGTGTGTGTGGTGTGTGTGTGTGTGTGTGTGTGTGTGTGTGTGTGTGTGTGTGTGTGTGTGTGTGTGTGTGTGTGTGTGTGTGTGTGTGTGTGTGTGTGGTGTGTGTGTGTGTGTGTGTGTGTGTGTGTGTGTGTGTGTGTGTGTGTGTGTGTGTGTGTGTGGTGTGTGTGTGTGTGTGTGTGTGTGTGTGTGTGTGTGTGCGTGTGTGTGTGTGTTTGTGTGCGTGCGCGTGGTGTGTGTTGTGTGGGCGCGCGTGGTGTGTGTTGTGTGTGTGTGTTTCTGTGCGTGCGCGTGGTGTATGTGTGTGTGCGCGCGCGCGCGTGCGTGCGTGTGTGAAAATATATGTATATTCTGCACACTAGAAACTAAAATATATTTGTTACCAACCTACTGACACTGAAAGTTTTACAGCCGATATCAAAGGATTCAATATAATTAACAAAAACCACAATAACAAACTATAGTCTATCCATTTTGGGAAGGCGGGTAAAAGATTAAGTCACCGCCCGAGCTCCCAACAATAGCTTGGGTCAGGCGCTCGGCGGCCGGCCGCCCGCGCTAATGAGGCGTAAAAAGCACTCCACTCCAAAATATTATCACATAAAAGTATGCGTATTTTTTAATTTTTTATTACAGTTTTGATGTCTACGTGTGATTTCATGAAAAACTAGTCCAAACACGACGGAGTTATGTCAATTAGTAAAATTGTACTCACTACAATTTTTTGTAACCACTAATTTTACTAATTGACATAACTCCGTCGTGTTTGGACTAGTTTTTCATGAAATCACACGTAGACATCAAAACTGTAATAAAAAATTAAAAAATACGCTTACTTTTATGTGATAATATTTTGGAGTGGAGTGCTTTTTACGCCTCATTAGCGCGGGCGGCCGGCCGCCGAGCGCCTGACCCGAGCTATTGTTGGGAGCTCGGGTGGTGACTTAATCTTTTACCCGCCTTCCCAAAATGGATAGACTATATACATAAAACAAGTTTACAATGCAATGTCTAATTAAACATTTATGTACATTTTGATGGCATTATCAGAGTGATATTGCGTTACCCCCTAATGATGACATTGTGGTCGCGAGAAACGAACATAGGTGTTTCATTAGACATAACTTTATATATTTGGTAATACTTAATTTATCTTTGATTACAGTGTTATCGGGGACGAACCCAGGGTTTGGTATAGGGGGATATCCAACGAATACACGAAAGATGCGTACACCAGAAAACTTGCGGAAGATGCGTACAAGATCAAGATGGTGAAGGTAAGCTATGGCATCAGAACATTTGGAACAGCGAAAAATGCATGCAACTCTAAGGCGTAGCGGATCTTTAAAAATCATTGAGCTACATAAATGAGTTTACCTCTGAGCTAAACATAGATGTCGCTTAGATTCTCGGGGTTAGATTTAAAACTGTATCTATTAAACCTGATTATCACACTACGCCCTTTTCGTTTTGTGCAAAGTTTCGACATGCATAGCCGAGATAATCCACCTTAGGTTCCCCTTAGTAGGAGACGTCACCTCCACCCTTAGTAGGAGACGTCACCTCCACATTCACTAAACACAAAACCTACTGATGTGAAGATTAAACCTGATTATCACACTACGCCGTTTTCGTTTTGTGCAAAGTTTCGACATGTATAGCCGAGATAATCCAGCTTAGGTTTCCCCTTAGTAGGAGACGTCACCTCCACATTCACTAAACATAAAACCCACTGATGTGAAGATTAAACCTGATTATCACACTACGCCCTTTTCGTTTTGTCCAAAGTTTCGACATGCATAGCCGAGATAATCCAGCTTAGGTTTCCCCTTAGTAGGAGACGTCACCTCCACCCTTAGTAGGAGACGTCACCTCCACATTCACTAAACATAAAACCCACTGATGTGAAGATTAAACCTGATTATCACACTACGCCCTTTTCGTTTTGTCCAAAGTTTCGACATGCATAGCCGAGATAATCCAGCTTAGGTTTCCCCTTAGTAGGAGACGTCACCTCCACCCTTAGTAGGAGACGTCACCTCCACATTCACTAAACATAAAACCCACTGATGTGAAGATTAAACCTGATTATCACACTACGCCCTTTTCGTTTTGTCCAAAGTTTCGACATGCATAGCCGAGATAATCCAGCTTAGGTTTCCCCTTAGTAGGAGACGTCACCTCCACCCTTAGTAGGAGACGTCACCTCCACATTCACTAAACATAAAACCCACTGATGTGAAGATTAAACCTGATTATCACACTACGCCCTTTTCGTTTTGTCCAAAGTTTCGACATGCATAGCCGAGATAATCCAGCTTAGGTTTCCCCTTAGTAGGAGACGTCACCTCCACCCTTAGTAGGAGACGTCACCTCCACATTCACTATACATAAAACCCACTGATGTGAAGATTAAACCTGATTATCACACTACGCCCTTTTCGTTTTGTCCAATGTTTCGACATGCATAGCCGAGATAATCCAGCTTAGGTTTCCCCTTAGTAGGAGACGTCACCTCCACATTCACTAAACACAAAACCCACTGATGTGAAGATTAAACCGAACGTATCACCACGACAGTTAAAGGCAAAGTGGAAAACCTTTTTTTGGTCAATTTTGACAGGGAAAATAAAAAACCTTGAAAGTTATTAGCAAATAGAGTGAGAAACATATTGGATAAAAGTCATGGTTTGTTTAAAATTACAAATGTGAACTTCAGTCACAAGTACAATATAATTTTCTGTTTGTACAACTGGAGAAATTCTAACTACCTTTTATTTGTGGTTTGTTTGGACATGTATGAAGTGGTAGTGGCCAGAATGAGAGAGAAAGAGAGAGAGACAGTAGAGGGAGAAGATAGGTTACTTGATCGGTTACTTACAAACGATTAACTTAGAAACGGATCAGAAATGGTTCCGAACGTCTTTGATGTTGCGTCATAAACAATTACTTCTTATCTCAAATAGGTATCGTTTAATAGGTATGGCTGTAATAGTTTAATTCAGTCAAAGCGGCTGATACGTAAATAAGACGTAGTTGATTCCAATAAATTAGCCCGCACACGTAGGCTTATTGTAACAGTTATAAATACAAGGTTCGGATTAGGTCCTTTATTAGCAATGGATAATCGAGTATCGGCGATCCCGGGAATTGGCCCATCCCTCACCCTAAATATACCATCTACGATCTACGCCAATGTTAACCAATAAAAGAAACTATTAAATGCTAAAACAAATATTCTTTGAGCTTAGCTTGTGAGGTTATGTTAAAAACAAATAAAAACATACACAAAACTCACAAATTATTCATTTATTTACTCATACGCGTTTCAATGACCAAGTCATCATCATCAGTAAGTGTTACTACTATAAACTCTAACTTACAACTCACTGATGATGATGACTTGGTCATTGAAACGCGTATGAGTTAATAAATAAATAATTTGTGAGTTTTGTGTATGTTTTTATTAAATGTTTGTTTTAAAAACCTACTCCTAGCCGCTCGATCCCAACGGAATTTATAGTACTGTCACATAATATTACAAAACTTTATTTTTATGATTTTTCTGTAACATTGTCAACAAGTGTCGCACATTTCCTGCGCTTCGAAGAGAATTTCTCAGCGACCACACATTCCTTCAAACCATGTACGGGTGATAGGGCCTATTCTGCAGTTCTGTCCTGTGGTGAAGTCACATATTTTGGGTAGGACCTATTCTGCATTTCTGCCCTGTGGTGAAGTCACATATTTTGGGTAGGACCTATTCTGCATTTCTGCCCTGTGGTGAAGTTACATATTTTGGGTAGACCTATTCTGCATTTCTGTCCTGTGGTGAAGTCACATATTTTGGGTAGGACCTATTCTGCATTTCTGCCCTGTGCTGAAGTTACATGTTTTGGGTAGGACCTATTCTGCATTTCTGCCCTGTGCTGAAATTACATGTTTTGGGTAGGACCTATTCTGCATTTCTGCCCTGTGCTGAAATTACATGTTTTGGGTAGGACCTATTCTGCATTTCTGCCCTGTGGTGAAGTTACATATTTTGGGTAGGACCTATTCTGCATTTCTGTCTTGTGCTGAAGTTACATATTTTGGGTAGACCTATTCCGCATTTCTGTCTTGTGGTGAAGTTACATATTTCGGGTAGGACCTATTCTGCATTTCTGTCCTGTGCTGAAATTACATGTTTTGGGTAGGACCTATTCTGCATTTCTGCCCTGTGGTGAAGTTACATATTTTGGGTAGACCTATTCTGCATTTCTGTCTTGTGGTGAAGTTACATATTTTGGGTAGGACCTATTCTGCATTTCTATCCTGTGGTGAAGTTACATATTTTGGGTAGGACCTATTCTGCATTTCTGTCCTGTGCTGAAATTACATGTTTTGGGTAGGACCTATTCTGCATTTCTGTCCTGTGCTGAAATTACATGTTTTGGGTAGGACCTATTCTGCATTTCTGCCCTGTGGTGAAGTTACATGTTTTGGGTAGGACCTATTCTGCATTTCTGCCCTGTGCTGAAATTACATGTTTTGGGTAGGACCTATTCTGCATTTCTGCCCTGTGCTGAAATTACATGTTTTGGGTAGGACCTATTCTGCATTTCTGCCCTGTGGTGAAGTTACATATTTTGGGTAGGACCTATTCTGCATTTCTGTCTTGTGCTGAAGTTACATATTTTGGGTAGACCTATTCCGCATTTCTGTCTTGTGGTGAAGTTACATATTTCGGGTAGGACCTATTCTGCATTTCTGTCCTGTGCTGAAATTACATGTTTTGGGTAGGACCTATTCTGCATTTCTGCCCTGTGGTGAAGTTACATATTTTGGGTAGACCTATTCCGCATTTCTGTCTTGTGGTGAAGTTACATATTTTGGGTAGGACCTATTCTGCATTTCTGTCCTGTGCTGAAATTACATGTTTTGGGTAGGACCTATTCTGCATTTCTGCCCTGTGGTGAAGTTACATATTTTGGGTAGACCTATTCTGCATTTCTGTCTTGTGGCGAAGTTACATATTTTGGGTAGGACCTATTCTGCATTTCTGCCCTGTGCTGAAATTACATGTTTTGGGTAGGACCTATTCTGCATTTCTGTCCTGTGCTGAAGTTAAATTTGTTATGCACTGTGTACAATAATAATTATGGCACTTCATTACTATATTCATGCTGGCAGACGCGTGCGTGCGTGAAGGAACTCCCCAAGCCTCTGCAGCAATCTTCTTGATTTCCTTTAAGGCTACTTGAAACTGGTCTGTTTTCATTTCATGTAACTAAAATGTCTAAAAATGTTTTTCAGTCTTCAGTTCACACTCTTCCTCTATATATTATATATACCTACCTTGTTCAAATTTTCAATAGGTAATAAAATACGTTCTATTCATCCACTCAAGTTGAAATACACTTTTCTAAACTTGCAGTGGATGTCACTTGATGTTATTACAGTAGGCCTATTTTCAAATATTAATTCAATATTTCAATTTAATTATATAACTTTAATAATTAATTTCGCTTTCCGTCTTGACACTTAATATTGCGATGTTGCCATATGTATGTAAGCTAAATATTTATATTAATTGTAATTATTCATTAATGAACTAAAATAAAAATTTTCTTTGTTCACTTAAGTAGGAATTGACCTTATTTTTTTACATTACTTGTTTTAAATATTATTTCGTTTATTGTTAATACATGGTTTTGTGTACATAAACACGACATATATTATCCTTAAGATATGTACGTATTATTTTAAACAATTTTCTAGTAAAGGGGAAAAATAACACATACAAACTGAATGTAGGCCGAGTAAACAACTCAAGAGCATATATATAAAACAATATCTTCTGAGGTTAAATGTGTAAACATTTGAAAGTTCTTTTTTTTACCTGTCCCAACCCCGGCAGAGAACAGACCTACATCAGGTAATCAGCCCTGAGAAGAATGTGATTCAATCATTTCTAAGCCACTCTGCCCTATCCCAACCCCGGCAGAGAACAGGCCTACATCAGGTAATCAGCCCTGAGAAGAATGTGATTCAATCATTTCTAAGCCACTCTGCCCTATCCCAACCCCGGCAGAGAACAGACCTACATCAGGTAATCAGCCCTGAGAAGAATGTGATTCAATCATTTCTAAGCCACTCTGCCCTATCCCAACCCCTACAGAGAACAGGCCTACATCAGGTAATCAGCCCTGAGAAGAATGTGATTCAATCATTTCTAAGCCACTCTGCCCTGTCCCAACCCCGGCAGAGAACAGGCCTACATCAGGTAATCAGCCCTGAGAAGAATGTGATTCAATCATTTCTAAGCCACTCTGCCCTATCCCAACCCCGACAGAGAACAGGCCTACATCAGGTAATCAGCCCTGAGAAGAATGTGATTCAATCATTTCTAAGCCACTCTGCCCTATCCCAACCCCGACAGAGAACAGGCCTACATCAGGTAATCAGCCCTGAGAAGAATGTGATTCAATCATTTCTAAGCCACTCTGCCCTATCCCAACCCCGGCAGAGAACAGGCCTACATCAGGTAATCAGCCCTGAGAAGAATGTGATTCAATCATTTCTAAGCCACTCTGCCCTGTCCCAACCCCGGCAGAGAACAGGCCTACATCAGGTAATCAGCCCTGAGAAGAATGTGATTCAATCATTTCTAAGCCACTCTGCCCTATCCCAACCCCTACAGAGAACAGGCCTACATCAGGTAATCAGCCCTGAGAAGAATGTGATTCAATCATTTCTAAGCCACTCTGCCCTATCCCAACCCCGGCAGAGAACAGGCCTACATCAGGTAATCAGCCCTGAGAAGAATGTGATTCAATCATTTCTAAGCCACTCTGCCCTATCCCAACCCCTACAGAGAACAGGCCTACATCAGGTAATCAGCCCTGAGAAGAATGTGATTCAATCATTTCTAAGCCACTCTGCCCTATCCCAACCCCGGCAGAGAACAGGCCTACATCAGGTAATCAGCCCTGAGAAGAATGTGATTCAATCATTTCTAAGCCACTCTGCCCTATCCCAACCCCTACAGAGAACAGGCCTACATCAGGTAATCAGCCCTGAGAAGAATGTGATTCAATCATTTCTAAGCCACTCTGCCCTATCCCAACCCCGGCAGAGAACAGGCCTACATCAGGTAATCAGCCCTGAGAAGAATGTGATTCAATCATTTCTAAGCCACTCTGCCCTATCCCAACCCCGGCAGAGAACAGGCCTACATCAGGTAATCAGCCCTGAGAAGAATGTGATTCAATCATTTCTAAGCCACTCTGCCCTGTCCCAACCCCGGCAGAGAAAAGGCCTACATCAGGTAATCAGCCCTGAGAAGAATGTGATTCAATCATTTCTAAGCCACTCTGCCCTGTCCCAACCCCGGCAGAGAAAAGGCCTACATCAGGTAATCAGCCCTGAGAAGAATGTGATTCAATCATTTTTAAGCCACTCTGTCCTATCCCAACCCCGGCAGAGAACAGGCCTACATCAGGTAATCAGCCCTGAGAAGAATGTGATTCAATCATTTCTAAGCCACTCTGCCCTGTCCCAACCCCGGCAGAGAACAGGCCTACATCAGGTAATCAGCCCTGAGAAGAATATGATTCAATCATTTCTAAGCCACTCTGCCCTATCCCAACCCCGGCAGAGAACAGGCCTACATCAGGTAATCACCCCCGAGGAGAAGGTGATTCAATATTGACCTATTTCCAGTCCCATGGGATCAAAATGCGGTATTTCCTAATAGCCATATCCTGTGACGTAATCGGTTGCCGATACCATGGGACCTATTGGCCTAAACACTAGTGACGCAACTATCCCTGGGCACGTACAGCAAGACTAGTCACCCTCTGCACGTTCCTGCTTAGAGTGATTCATAATTTTGTGTTACAATTTCAAGAATATAATAATTAACAAGCGATGTAAAAACAATTTAGTCAATCCCTACTTAGGTCAATAAGGTAGAATTTTATTTTAGTTACTTTCTACTAAATAATTACAATTAATATAAATATGATAGAACCACAATACTAAGTGGTAAAATAAAAAGCGAAATTATTAATTAAAATTAATTTATTAAATTTAATCAATGAATTAATACTTGAAAAACTTTTAACATCAAGTGTCATCCATTACAAGTTTAAAAAAATGTATTTGAACTTAAGTGAATATTTAATTAATGATATATAAATACATAGGAGAATGTGAACTAATAGGAAGTGAAAAATGATGGAAACTTGCTTTTCAACTCTCTTGTGGACTCTGCTCACCCAGAACCGGGCAGAAAACTGAATTTTGCAGTTCTGTGTTTGTACAAAATTAAGCGGCTTGCTAAGTTTCCCCATCTGCATCCATTACTCGAATTGTAACATTAAAAGCAATCAGAACTCAGCGCCTAATCGTCCAACGCAATAAAACAGCCATTCATAATTTTCGTAAACTAACTAAACAAAAAAAACCAATAACCATAGTAAAATGAATTTATTCACTATAAAATCTGGAAGATAGAGTGACCTTGGTACATATTGTACATCAAGTGTTGTACATAAACTATTTGAATTTTAATACATACAGGTACTTGTCCATAGAAGTGCCTCTTAAACAGAGGTTACATAAAGCGGTTTCAGCTAAATGTAGAACTTTTTGCATAATAATGTATTGTCTTCTTTTTGTAGTTTTATAGTGACAAGTACTGGGTTGTGTAAAAGCAGAGTAAATAATTCCTCGAGGACGATAGAAGAAAGGTCTGCATAACAGGTACACTGTAGGCCTTTCTTATATCGTCCTCGATGAATTATTTACTCTGCTTTTACACAACCCAGTACTTGTCACTATAAAACTACAAAAAGAAGACAATACATTATTATGCAAAAAGATTCTACATTTAGCTGAAACCGCTTTATGTAACCTCTGTTTAAGAGGCACTTCTATGGACAAGTACCTGTATGTATTAAAATTCAAGTAGTTTATGTACAACACTTAATGTACAATATGTACCAAGGTCATTCTATAGCAGTGTAGCGTAGACCTACACAGAAAGGTCTGCACAGTAGGTCAACTGTGCAGTGTAGCGTACCTGAAGCAGAAATGCTCTCTACGGGACGAGAGGGAGCCTCGGATATAATCCTCCTCCCATTGGGAGATTTGGTCCTATGGAGCAGTCTGACACTCATGGAGTAAAACTGCTTTCTACGGAACGAGGGAGAGTATCTGATATAATTTTCCCCCATTGGGAGATTTGGTCCCATAAAGTAAACATGCTTTCTACGGGACGAGGAAGAGAATCAGATATAATCCTCCGTCCACTGGAAGATTTGGTCCTATGGAGCAAAGTCTGACACCCATTGAGTAAATCTGCTCTCTATGAGACAAGGGAGAACATCAGCTATAATTCTCCCCTACAGAAAGATTTGGTCCCATGGAGCAACTCTGGGATCATGGAGTAAATATGCTTTCTACGGGACGAGGGAGGACATCAAATATAATCCTCCATCCACTGGGAGATTTGGTCTTATGGAGCAAAGTCTGACACCCATGGAGTAAATATGCTCTCTACGGGATGAGGGAGAACATCAGCTATAATTCTCCCCCTTGGGTGATTTGGTCCCATGGAGTAAATATGCTTTCTACGGGACGAGGGAGAATATCAGATATAATTCTCCCCTACTGGGAGATTAGTTTGACACCCATGGCGTAAATCTGCTTTCTACGGGACGAGGAAGAACATCAGATATTCGGTCCCATGGAGTACAGTGAGACACCCATGGAGTAAAGCCACCTACCGTAGCTTTTACCGCAGAGATGTGTATCTTTATTCTAGATAAAACTATTTAAATGCTTCAGCATGATTGCATAAAATAAAGAACATTAGTGTATGCTCGTACCTATAGTCTTACTTTGCAGTTGTTAATACGACTACAAGAAGGCTGAAACATGGCGTGTTGACTCTATTAACATTAACGTACGCAGAATTTTACTAAAGTTTTTAGAAATCGTGTTTATATTAAATGAAAACAGACCGGCTTGAATAAGCTGTAATGGAGATTGAAGATTGCTACTGGGGCTTGGGGAGTTCCTTCACGCACGCGTCTGCAACATGAAATATAATAATTATCGTATCCGGTGCATAATAACTCCAGCACGGGACAGGAATGCACATATGTATCACTGGGAAACTCTCCATACTCGTTACATGTTAAGGATGAGAGAAGAGGCCGTATACCCCGTATCCGGTGCATGATAACTCCAGCACGGGACAGGAATGCACATATGTATCACTGGGAAACTCTCCATACTCGTTACATGTTAAGGATGAGAGAAGAGGCCGTATACCCCGTATCCGGTGCATAATAACTCCAGCACGGGACAGGAATGCACATATGTATCACTGGGAAACTCTCCATACTCGTTACATGTTAAGGATGAGAGAAGAGGCCGTATACCCCGCCACCTGATTTTGTTTTATAGGAACACAGCTAAGGAGACATAGTTTTGTTAGGTAATTACTCTTTTTCACAAATAATTGAATGTCCGACATATAAATGGTCCGACGTGCCAGGAAATCTCCTAATTAGATGGTTTAGTCACAACTTGCTCAGCAAAGACCATTTCACAACGGCGATGAATGACATTAAATTTTTGGAATAGTTACAAAACTATATTTTCTCTTATTAAAGGGACTTAACCTCGTAATATATTGCATCAATTTTACGCAACGAAATCGCGTTTAACGAATCGCGTCCTGCCATTAGCTACGGGTGGCAAAATACACGGACAGTATTAAGTCCACGTCTCCCCCCAGTCTTTTCTGCCAGATAGCGTCTCCGCTACAAACTAATAGTGAAAATCAACCCCCACGACCTCATGCCTAGAAAATGTTTTACGCTTCTCTTGATCGCTGCGATTTCAGAACTTGGATGGACAGTTTGGTAATGATTCTTCATTGCATGATCATGGCCATTCTAAACTCATTCTTTGCCAAAACTCTGGGCTCAAGTTGTGGCGGTACAAGGCCTACACAGAGTAAAAATAAAATAAAGAAATTATGTTATTGTGCCCTGATACTGGGGAACAGAAAAATTACACGGCGAGACGAGAAACTTACTTGAAATACACTTGGTCCCAACAGGGGGTGATGAAAGGTGACTGCCTGTTTTATCCCCTAAATAAGGGTAGGTAGAAAGTAATAAGGCAATTGCGTCATAGTGCCCTGGTAATATTTATCACGTGCCCAGGGTGATACATAACTCGCTTATCCGCCAGCCCAGGTGACGTACAAAGCTAAAACCCCCTCGAAGCGTGACGTACTCAAGTCTGAATTAGATGAACACAAAATCGATCGATAAAATGGCGATCCGTAACTAGCAATTTGTTTCACCGAATTCTATTTTCGCCATTCCATAAAGCACCTTAGCAAGTAAAACCCTACTGGTTTCAAACAATAAAACCACTGGAATAGTAGAAAATGCTTTTAAAGTTGGCAAGGAAAGCATTTGCGTCGTGTCGAGCTAAACGGGACATGCCGAGTACCCATGATTGAGCGATATGACTATGTTTTTGAGATAGACTATAAACTAAAACTAGGCAGAACAAAAGCAAGGGAAAGGAGAAGCTACCCTCTGCCACGTTGCCATACTGCTCGCCCTTCCCAACTCGAGCTATAAAAACCTGTTGACACACGCACGCACGCATTCACACTCTCCCTACACACTTTCTAATAAGAACAAACTTATAATGAAAATAACAGCTACTATAATGAAAACAGTATTGCGATAAAATACAGTTGCATTTTCCAATGTTAACGCAACTTGATAAGTTTGTTTGATAACTTTAAAACATCAACGATATATTTATGTGACCTTCGTAACACACGAAATTGCAACCTCAAAGATACATGAAACTGGAATCTCAATACTACGTGTATTCGTAACGTAAGGATGCTCGAATTTATAACATCAACGATATCTTTATGTGACCTTCATAACACACGAAATTGCAACCTCAAAGATACATGAAACTGGAATCTCAATACTACGTGTATTCGTAACGTAAGGATGCTCGAATTTATAACATCAACGATATATTTATGTGACCTTCATAACACACGAAATTGCAACCTCAAAGATACATGAAACTGGAATCTCAATACTACGTGTATTCGTAACGTAAGGATGCTCGAATTTATAACATCAACGATATATTTATGTGACCTTCATAACACACGAAATTGCAACCTCAAAGATACATGAAACTGGAATCTCAATACTACGTGTATTCGTAACGTAAGGATGCTCGAATTTATAACATCAACGATATATTTATGTGACCTTCATAACACACGAAATTGCAACCTCAAAGATACATGAAACTGGAATCTCAATACTACGTGTATTCGTAACGTAAGGATGCTCGAATTTATAACATCAACGATATATTTATGTGACCTTCATAACACACGAAATTGCAACCTCAAAGATACATGAAACTGGAATCTCAATACTACGTGTATTCGTAACGTAAGGATGCTCGAATTTATAACATCAACGATATATTTATGTGACCTTCATAACACACGAAATTGCAACCTCAAAGATACATGAAACTGGAATCTCAATACTACGTGTATTCGTAACGTAAGGATGCTCGAATTTATAACATCAACGATATATTTATGTGACCTTCATAACACACGAAATTGCAACCTCAAAGATACATGAAACTGGAATCTCAATACTACGTGTATTCGTAACGTAAGGATGCTCGAATTTATAACATCAACGATATATTTATGTGACCTTCATAACACACGAAATTGCAACCTCAAAGATACATGAAACTGGAATCTCAATACTACGTGTATTCGTAACGTAAGGATGCTCGAATTTATAACATCAACGATATATTTATGTGACCTTCATAACACACGAAATTGCAACCTCAAAGATACATGAAACTGGAATCTCAATACTACGTGTATTCGTAACGTAAGGATGCTCGAATTTATAACATCAACGATATCTTAATGCAACCTTCATAACACATGCAATTGTAACCTCATTGATACTGGATACACGAATTTGTAACGTATAGATGATCGAATTTGTGACATCCATGATGTATTAATGTAACCTTCATGATGCATGAATTCCGAATCTGTTAAGTACAGTTGTTCGAATGAAACCCTCAAAGGTACGCGAATTACAATGTCTATACGTGTGGTCTGAACCCTGGATCTAGCACTATCAGTGAGTCATCTTCTACTTGGATATTATTATAAGATTGTTTCCTTGTAGTAAGATTTCTTACAGATGAATCAGCGACAGCCGTAGACTCCAGCGCCCAACCAGACCTTTATAGAGCATAAAGTCCCCCCCTCCTTTACTGAATTTCACTTCGCAAACATAAGTACTCTGATTTACGTACAAAAATCACTCTCATATTAAGTTACTAAACACTGCAGCAAAAAGGAAATATCTAATTGCTTTCGGCAGTTGTACATTAGCCTGGACCCTAAGATTGCTTTATCTGTTAATGTAAACATGAGTTAGGATATTGTGGATCCGTGTATCTAGCTATTTTATCCGACCCATTTTATTTTTCTATTATTTATATTTTAACACAACTAAAAATTAGAAACGTTCTCGCTTCGGTTTTACTCAATTTCCGATTAAAAAATCGGAATTCTAAATATAAGAAACTTAAATTAACTGATATATTTTACTTCAGAATTTTTTCTAATAAAAATTTATGATATAAATTTTAAATACAAATGTTAAAATCTTCGTTTTAAAAATAAGTAACGTCTAAATACACTATACAAAATATTATATTTAATTTTTATCTACATAAATAAAATTATACAAATTGATCTTTTATTAAAAAGGTTTCCTGTTAGGTATATTTTATAATTTATTTTTCATTCACCTTCCAACGAAACTACCATGTTATTGATATTTTTACGTATAAATAAAATACGTTTTCACTTTGAAGTACAAAAGCGCCTAATTGCCAGGCCAAGCGGTAATAATTAGAGTAAAACCAAACCTATTAGCAAAGTTCATCATTTTCCTTATTCTATGCACTGGGGGGGGGGGATGTTATATCCCCTCCTTATGTGTTATCCTTAACCTCCCTATACCCTGGTATAAAGCTCAGTCACCTGCACATGTAAACCACACTATAGCCCATACTTATCCCTCTTCTTTTTTATCCTCCTTATGCCCTGGTATAAAGCTCAGCCATCTGCACACGCGAACCACACTATATACCACCCTGATCCTGCTATACCTTGGTACAAAGCTCAGCCATCTGCACACGCGAACCACACTATATCCCACCCTGATCCTGCTATACCTTGGTACAAAGCTCAGCCACCTGCACACGCGAACCACACTATATACCACCCTGATCCTGCTATACCTTGGTACAAAGCTCAGCCACCTGCATACGCGAACCACACTATATACCACCCTGATCCTGCTATACCTTGGTACAAAGCTCAGCCATCTGCACACGCGAACCACACTATATACCACCCTGATCCTGCTATACCTTGGTACAAAGCTCAGCCACCTGCACACGCGAACCACACTATATACCACCCTGATCCTGCTATACCTTGGTACAAAGCTCAGCCATCTGCACACGCGAACCACACTATATGCCACCCTGATCCTGCTATACCCTGGTACAAAGCTCAGCCACCTGCACACGCGAACCACACTATATGCCACCCTGATCCCTGCTATACCCTGGTACAAAGCTCAGCCACCTGCACACGCGAACCACACTATATACCACCCTGATCAGTGCTATACCCTGGTACAAAGCTCAGCCACCTGCACACGCGAACCACACTATATGCCACCCTGATCCCTGCTATACCCTGGTACAAAGCTCAGCCACCTGCACACGCGAACCACACTATATACCACCCTGATCCTGCTATACCTTGGTACAAAGCTCAGCCATCTGCACACGCGAACCACACTATATACCACCCTGATCCTGCTATACCTTGGTACAAAGCTCAGCCACCTGCACACGCGAACCACACTATATACCACCCTGATCCTGCTATACCTTGGTACAAAGCTCAGCCATCTGCACACGCGAACCACACTATATCCCACCCTGATCCTGCTATACCTTGGTACAAAGCTCAGCCACCTGCACACGCGAACCACACTATATCCCACCCTGGTCCTGCTATACCTTGGTACAAAGCTCAGCCACCTGCACACGCGAACCACACTATATGCCACCCTGATCCTGCTATACCCTGGTACAAAGCTCAGCCACCTGCACACGCGAACCACACTATATGCCACCCTGATCCTGCTATACCCTGGTACAAAGCTCAGCCACCTGCACACGCGAACCACACTATATGCCACCCTGATCCCTGCTATACCCTGGTACAAAGCTCAGCCACCTGCACACGCGAACCACACTATATGCCACCCTGATCCCTGCTATACCCTGGTACAAAGCTCAGCCACCTGCACACGCGAACCACACTATATACCACCCTGATCCTGCTATACCCTGGTACAAAGCTCAGCCACCTGCACACGCGAACCACACTATATGCCACCCTGATCCCTGCTATACCCTGGTACAAAGCTCAGCCACCTGCACACGCGAACCACACTATATGCCACCCTGATTCTGCTATACCCTGGTACAAAGCTCAGCCACCTGCACACGCGAACCACACTATATACCACCCTGATCCTGCTATACCCTGGTACAAAGCTCAGCCACCTGCACACGCGAACCACACTATATACCACCCTCATCCTGCTATACCCTGGTACAAAGCTCAGCCACCTGCACACGCGAACCACACTATATGCCACCCTGATCCTGATATACCCTGGTACAAAGCTCAGCCACCTGCACACGCGAACCACACTATATACCACCCTGATCCCTGCTATACCCTGGTACAAAGCTCAGCCACCTGCACACGCGAACCACACTATATACCACCCTGATCCTGCTATACCCTGGTACAAAGCTCAGCCACCTGCACACGCGAACCACACTATATGCCACCCTGATCCCTGCTATACCCTGGTACAAAGCTCAGCCACCTGCACACGCGAACCACACTATATACCACCCTGATCCTGCTATACCCTGGTACAAAGCTCAGCCACCTGCACATGCGAACCACACTATATGCCACCCTGATCCTGCTATACCCTGGTACAAAGCTCAGCCACCTGCACACGCGAACCACACTATATACCACCCTGATCCCTGCTATACCCTGGTACAAAGCTCAGCCACCTGCACACGCGAACCACACTATATACCACCCTGATCCTGCTATACCCTGGTACAAAGCTCAGCCACCTGCACACGCGAACCACACTATATGCCACCCTGATCCCTGCTATACCCTGGTACAAAGCTCAGCCACCTGCACACGCGAACCACACTATATGCCACCCTGATCCTGCTATACCCTGGTACAAAGCTCAGCCACCTGCACACGCGAACCACACTATATGCCACCCTGATCCCTGCTATACCCTGGTACAAAGCTCAGCCACCTGCACACGCGAACCACACTATATGCCACCCTGATCCTGCTATACCCTGGTACAAAGCTCAGCCACCTGCACACGCGAACCACACTATATACCACCCTGATCCCTGCTATACCCTGGTACAAAGCTCAGCCACCTGCACACGCGAACCACACTATATGCCACCCTGATCCTGCTATACCCTGGTACAAAGCTCAGCCACCTGCACACGCGAACCACACTATATGCCACCCTGATCCTGCTATACCCTGGTACAAAGCTCAGCCACCTGCACACGCGAACCACACTATATACCACCCTGATCCCTGCTATACCCTGGTACAAAGCTCAGCCACCTGCACACGCGAACCACACTATATGCCACCCTGATCCTGCTATACCCTGGTACAAAGCTCAGCCACCTGCACACGCGAACCACACTATATGCCACCCTGATCCTGCTATACCCTGGTACAAAGCTCAGCCACCTGCACACGCGAACCACACTATATGCCACCCTGATCCTGCTATACCCTGGTACAAAGCTCAGCCACCTGCACACGCGAACCACACTATATACCACCCTGATCCCTGCTATACCCTGGTACAAAGCTCAGCCACCTGCACACGCGAACCACACTATATGCCACCCTGATCCTGCTATACCCTGGTACAAAGCTCAGCCACCTGCACACGCGAACCACACTATATGCCACCCTGATCCTGCTATACCCTGGTACAAAGCTCAGCCACCTGCACACGCGAACCACACTATATGCCACCCTGATCCTGCTATACCCTGGTACAAAGCTCAGCCACCTGCACACGCGAACCACACTATATGCCACCCTGATCCCTGCTATACCCTGGTACAAAGCTCAGCCACCTGCACACGCGAACCACACTATATGCCACCCTGATCCCTGCTATACCCTGGTACAAAGCTCAGCCACCTGCACACGCGAACCACACTATATGCCACCCTGATCCTGCTATACCCTGGTACAAAGCTCAGCCACCTGCACACGCGAACCACACTATATGCCACCCTGATCCTGCTATACCCTGGTACAAAGCTCAGCCACCTGCACACGCGAACCACACTATATGCCACCCTGATCCCTGCTATACCCTGGTACAAAGCTCAGCCACCTGCACACGCGAACCACACTATATGCCACCCTGATCCCTGCTATACCCTGGTACAAAGCTCAGCCACCTGCACACGCGAACCACACTATATACCACCCTGATCCCTGCTATACCCTGGTACAAAGCTCAGCCACCTGCACACGCGAACCACACTATATACCACCCTGATCCTGCTATACCCTGGTACAAAGCTCAGCCACCTGCACACGCGAACCACACTATATGCCACCCTGATCCCTGCTATACCCTGGTACAAAGCTCAGCCACCTGCACACGCGAACCACACTATATACCACCCTGATCCTGCTATACCCTGGTACAAAGCTCAGCCACCTGCACACGCGAACCACACTATATACCACCCTCATCCTGCTATACCCTGGTACAAAGCTCAGCCACCTGCACACGCGAACCACACTATATGCCACCCTGATCCTGATATACCCTGGTACAAAGCTCAGCCACCTGCACACGCGAACCACACTATATACCACCCTGATCCCTGCTATACCCTGGTACAAAGCTCAGCCACCTGCACACGCGAACCACACTATATACCACCCTGATCCTGCTATACCCTGGTACAAAGCTCAGCCACCTGCACACGCGAACCACACTATATGCCACCCTGATCCCTGCTATACCCTGGTACAAAGCTCAGCCACCTGCACACGCGAACCACACTATATACCACCCTGATCCTGCTATACCCTGGTACAAAGCTCAGCCACCTGCACATGCGAACCACACTATATGCCACCCTGATCCTGCTATACCCTGGTACAAAGCTCAGCCACCTGCACACGCGAACCACACTATATACCACCCTGATCCCTGCTATACCCTGGTACAAAGCTCAGCCACCTGCACACGCGAACCACACTATATACCACCCTGATCCTGCTATACCCTGGTACAAAGCTCAGCCACCTGCACACGCGAACCACACTATATGCCACCCTGATCCCTGCTATACCCTGGTACAAAGCTCAGCCACCTGCACACGCGAACCACACTATATGCCACCCTGATCCTGCTATACCCTGGTACAAAGCTCAGCCACCTGCACACGCGAACCACACTATATGCCACCCTGCTCCCTGCTATACCCTGGTACAAAGCTCAGCCACCTGCACACGCGAACCACACTATATGCCACCCTGATCCTGCTATACCCTGGTACAAAGCTCAGCCACCTGCACACGCGAACCACACTATATACCACCCTGATCCCTGCTATACCCTGGTACAAAGCTCAGCCACCTGCACACGCGAACCACACTATATGCCACCCTGATCCTGCTATACCCTGGTACAAAGCTCAGCCACCTGCACACGCGAACCACACTATATGCCACCCTGATCCTGCTATACCCTGGTACAAAGCTCAGCCACCTGCACACGCGAACCACACTATATACCACCCTGATCCCTGCTATACCCTGGTACAAAGCTCAGCCACCTGCACACGCGAACCACACTATATGCCACCCTGATCCTGCTATACCCTGGTACAAAGCTCAGCCACCTGCACACGCGAACCACACTATATGCCACCCTGATCCTGCTATACCCTGGTACAAAGCTCAGCCACCTGCACACGCGAACCACACTATATGCCACCCTGATCCTGCTATACCCTGGTACAAAGCTCAGCCACCTGCACACGCGAACCACACTATATACCACCCTGATCCCTGCTATACCCTGGTACAAAGCTCAGCCACCTGCACACGCGAACCACACTATATGCCACCCTGATCCTGCTATACCCTGGTACAAAGCTCAGCCACCTGCACACGCGAACCACACTATATGCCACCCTGATCCTGCTATACCCTGGTACAAAGCTCAGCCACCTGCACACGCGAACCACACTATATGCCACCCTGATCCTGCTATACCCTGGTACAAAGCTCAGCCACCTGCACACGCGAACCACACTATATGCCACCCTGATCCCTGCTATACCCTGGTACAAAGCTCAGCCACCTGCACACGCGAACCACACTATATGCCACCCTGATCCCTGCTATACCCTGGTACAAAGCTCAGCCACCTGCACACGCGAACCACACTATATGCCACCCTGATCCTGCTATACCCTGGTACAAAGCTCAGCCACCTGCACACGCGAACCACACTATATGCCACCCTGATCCTGCTATACCCTGGTACAAAGCTCAGCCACCTGCACACGCGAACCACACTATATACCACCCTGATCCCTGCTATACCCTGGTACAAAGCTCAGCCACCTGCACACGCGAACCACACTATATGCCACCCTGATCCCTGCTATACCCTGGTACAAAGCTCAGCCACCTGCACACGCGAACCACATTATATGCCACCCTGATCCCTGCTATACCCTGGTACAAAGCTCAGCCACCTGCACACGCGAACCACACTATATGCCACCCTGATCCCTGCTATACCCTGGTACAAAGCTCAGCCACCTGCACACGCGAACCACACTATATACCACCCTGATCCCTGCTATACCCTGGTACAAAGCTCAGCCACCTGCACACGCGAACCACACTATATGCCACCCTGATCCCTGCTATACCCTGGTACAAAGCTCAGCCACCTGCACACGCGAACCACACTATATCCCACCCTGATCCTGCTATACCTTGGTACAAAGCTCAGCCACCTGCACACGCGAACCACACTATATGCCACCCTGATCCCTGCTATACCTTGGTACAAAGCTCAGCCACCTGCACACGCGAACCACACTATATGCCACCCTGATCCCTGCTATACCTTGGTACAAAGCTCAGCCTCCTGCACACGCGAACCACACTATATGCCACCCTGATCCCTGCTATACCCTGGTACAAAGCTCAGCCACCTGCATACAAGAACTCTTACTACGTTCCACAGAAAGACTCTTATTGTCCTTACTCTAAATGTATTTTTATTTGGTCTTTTTCTATTCCTAAGCAATAGCAATTTATTCTAGGTCGTCTCAAAACATACAAACCAGAGGGAAAGTGATTTCGGGACCCTACGAGAAGTCCTCGTATGTAGGACTTATCTTTAGAGAGAAGGAACGCTGTGACCCTCCCAAAGCGTGGAGCTTCTCACATTGACCTCCTACTTCACCACACCCTCCCACATCCCTTCCGAATATATTCGAAGCCCATAAGATATCCTAAGCGCACTATTAAGGTTCTTGTCTATCAGCGAGGTCATTGGAAGCTCGGGAACATCACGCATTGTTTTATACACTCATGTTTCCGCTTCAAAGCCCGGTGACCAGAGCAAATATTGCACAAGATGTGGTGCTGTAATGCAAGTGCTTTGATTCTTTGTAACATATGCTGTAGCACGTCTCACGCGGTAGCAGATGCCCGCACAGAAGCCGGTGCGGTCTCACGCCCGTCAGACTTTGTGGCCATCTGCGTTCCGCGCGCGATATCTCAAGGCAAGGGCTAAATTAAAACGATTACTTCACATTGTTTTACCGTAAAGGTTTCGAAACTGATTTACTCCAGTATTTTGTGACTCCAGTATTTTGTGTCGGAAATTTCAAAAGTTTTCTCTAAACTCTGTCTTTCGCTCCATATGTTTCCTCCGTGAAGGATGCTTTAAAATTAACATGAAAATAATAATTGTTTGTCGTCCAATTCTAATTATAACGTCGACAATGGAATCACATGTAAAACTATTATTCCCGTGTATTAATGTTAAATAGAGTATCAATGGATCACTCCTTTGATTTAATGTAGCTTCGAAATACACATTTCATAGCAAATAGTTCAATTAAAAACAGCGTTTAAAGGAGAAATTTAATGCTTTTTTTCTCATCATCACCAAAAGTGTTGGAAACTTTAATATAAAAAGAAAATGAAGTTTGTAAAGCTTTGAAAGAACTTCAAGAACTCCATTAAAGGTACTAGAATAGGCCGATACTTAAAATTTTCATTTCCAATTTCTAAAATTTATTTTCGATTCTCGATTCATTTAGGTTATAAGGCCTACATAATATTCGCTAAGTAATTTAATTAACATCTTGGTCGTATGGTGGAGCCTTTTAAAAGTTCCGTTTATAATGTAATAGGACACAAAACGTTCGGCCTTGATTTATGAATAGGGATTTCTGAAAGCATGACAAACATATTGGATGAAAGTAAGGATTTATTTAAAATTACAAATATGAACTTCAGTCGCAATTACAATATAACTTCAGTAATAGGCACTCCTGTTTGTATAACTGGAGAAGTTGGAACTACCTTTTCATTTTACTTTGTTTCGACATCTATGTATGTAGTGGTGGCGGCCAGAATGAGAGAGAATATAGCCTTCCCGAGTGAGAGTGAGACAGAGCGAGAAAAGCGGTGACAAACGGACCAGAAATGCTTCCGATCGTCTTTGTTGTTGCGTCACAAACAATAATATTTTCGTTATCTCAAACAGACATTAGCTTTAATCGTTTAATTCATTTAAAGCAACTAATACATAAATAAGGCATATTTAGTTATTTCCTCCAACAAATGACATCGCACGCGTATTTTAACAGCAATAAAAACAAAAAACTGAATCGGCCCTTTAACCAATGAAGAATCGAGTATCGTTGATCCCTCGATACCATTAGAACCGACGACGCCTGGAATCGTGAATAGGAATCTTTATTAGCGAGAATATTTTCGTTTCTTCATGGTTTCAAGTTGACCAGTCAGAACGACTGCTGAAGCTCGAAGGAGAGGATAGGGATAAGGTGGGGACAAACGGTGGACGTAGTGGACCTACTCTGTGCCGTAGTCATAAAGAATGGTTCCCAGTTACACCACCTTGTTAGAAGGGTACATGGAATTGAGTTCCATCAAGGGGAGGACTTAATGCCCTACCTAACCCTTCGGAATAGGGGAGAGTTATGGCTCACGTGGTCATGACCGCTTACTCCCTACAGGATCTCACCCGCTTAGGTTTCCGTGTAATCTCGGCCATTTAATCTCTCACAATATTTACGACCCGTTATATAATAGGCCTACAATGCCAATACGTTTAACAGTTTGTATTTCATGTAATCCCCTCATGAACAGTGACAATAAATTGTACATTGTTTGGTATCAATTTTCTCGTAATGTTGTGCAGAATTACTCTATGCTAAACTTTCTGAGGTGTGTTACCAAATTATACCTATTAGAGTTTGATCAAGGAAGCACCACTAGGTGACTAATAAACAGAGCACCTGAAGAAATATGTGTGTGTGTGTGTGTGTGTGTGTGTGTGTGTGTGTGTGTGTGTGTGTGTGTGTGTGTGTCTGTCTGTCTGTGTCTGTGTGTGTCTGTGTGTGTGTGTGTGTGTGTGTGTGTGTGTGTGTGTGTCTGTCTGTCTGTGTCTGTGTGTGTCTGTGTGTGTGTGTGTGTGTGTGTGTGTGTGTGTGTGTGTGTGTGTGTGTGTGTGTGTGTGTGTTTTTGTGTGTGTGTGTGTGTGTGTGTGTGTGTGTGTGTGTGTGTGTGTGTGTGTGTGTGTGTGTGTGTGTGTGTGTGTGTGTGTGTGTGTGTGTGTGTTTAGTAAGGGGACCCAAGAAGACATTTAGTAAAAACAATATTTTTATGCAAACAATCATATTGAACTGAAAGTATTTTTTGTACTTTTTAATTAGAAACTGAACCAAAATGCTATTTTTAGTAGCTAGTTACTTCCTGATGTAGTTTTCAAGTTTCGTACAAATAAATCAACAACAGTAACAAGTTCAAATATAAATTGTATGTTTTTTATAATGAAAATGAGCTAATAATTCGACATTTTATTGCTAAATAAGAACACGGTATGTGTTGAATGTCAGGACACCTAGAACACCCTCCTGCAGGTACGTTCTTGGGTTCTATGGAATTTCTCCTTAGGGAAAAAAGATCTTATCCGGAAATGTGGCCCGTGTGTTTTTTCAAACCTTAACGGCAAACCTTTGCACATGAATCCACAATGAGGAGGAATATTAGCCCAAGCTGTAGGTCATCCTAATACATGTATTACACTCAGTCTATGTAACTAGCCCACCTTACGGAGCCTACGTGCTCATTGTAGGCTTAGGACATCGAAAAGAAATATCTATATTCGATGTTGTCGATTAAACTATCAGTGAAAATCGATATCTAGATATGATCGTTAAAACCAATCGATATGCCTGTACAAAATAATTATAAAAACTTCTCATTCATTATAAAGGAATATGTAATAAAGGAAAGTCAAATCAGTAACCAAATGGAGAAAAATTATTTTTTCCTAAATTGTGTAAAAATACATTAAGGAATTAAAAATATTTACATATACAAATATAAACATTTTTTATTTACAAAATGAAAATTATTTCACCCAAATTTCTCCTCCCAGAAAGCCCAAGAATATCAGCATATTTGCATAATTGGGATTTAGTCTTCTCCTTTCTGCCGATAAATCCTCGCCAGCAACGGATGTTCCAACAACTGACATATTTCTATCCAACTGATGGAATGTGGGGACGCGTTTTGTGTGAAATATTCTTCCAAATCTAGAATGGTTTGTCCCCTAGACGTCCCTTAAACCCCCCCCTCCCCGAGCGACTTCTACATACGTAGTATGGAAGTATGATACATGGAACATGTTCTTACTCAACTTAATTTATTTGCAATATATTTTAAAAATTCTGAAATTAAACAGTTCTGCGGCACGTGATTTTTAAGTTATTTTAAGCTCAAGATACAGCAAAAAGTAAGCTTTAGTTACTTTATATTTCAAGTGTAAATATATCGCCTCGAAATACTGATGTTCTCGATATATCGAGTATGACAATAGCGGTGGAAAATATCGTCAGTCCATCTCTCATATATCATTATATCGCTTTTCTATGTCTCAACTTTGACCCATTGTAAAGGCAAAATCCATCTCGGATGAATCCTCACGAGTAGGGCAAGCAAGAAACATTTGCTGACTCTAGAAATCGTTTCAGCAAAGATTAAATTTCTATCTCGAACCTCCGATTAAACTCAACTTCCATTTACACATTGCAATAGCTAATTTTCCGCTTTTCATATTTTATCTTGCCACTAAACGGTAGTTTCCAGGTTTCATCATCTTAGCACCACTCTAATCCGTCCCTTATTAGTTTTTTTTTAATGTGTACCACATATATTTCTTTCCAGTTACGACAAAATGGTATAAAAGACGTTTTTACTAAGGAGGTTATGAGGCTTTATCCATATGCATGGTGAGCCGATAGTTTATCGATTCGGAAACAGTGGCCAGGACGTATTTTATTGTTTCCCAACTTTTTATGAAAAGTATGATCTTTTCACAAGTGCTAAAGTAATAAGTAATATATATATATATATCCTCTAAAATATTAATGATCTATACAGTTGATCGTCCCATCAGCTTGGAGGTGATTCTAGATATCTGTTTCAATACATATTTTTTTTTAAAAAAACTATTTTATGAATATAGAATAAATTTCCTACAACACTTTTTTGTTTTAATTTTCATCATTTAATTCTTAGAAAAGATATGTAAAAAGAAATATACACATTTTCAATTTTCTACGACTGAAATCAAGAGTTCTAATTATTTTTTTTATTTTTAATAAGTAAAACATCTCAACCATAAAACCTTCTATTAAAATCCTTGTGTACATTTAGATTAAAAAGCAACAATTTTCATATAAAATTGTTACAATAATACCCTAAAAACTTGAGTGTACCTTGTAGTAGTTCCTCTGAAGATGAATGCTCTGCAATCGAAATGTACATTAGGATTTACATACGTTTTTGCGATCAACAGGTTGTATTTATTTTAGATAAAAAATTGTACCACAGTTGCTACAAGTTATGTAATTTCTTTGCATTTCATACTTTCTACATTTTCGTAAAATACATTTATATGTAATATATACTTATTTCTCTATATTATACAACATTAAGTTTTTATGAAACACGGGGGAAATTATTTTATATTTTTTACCTATAATGCATCTAACGTAAAATACGTAGTACGTCAATTCCTCTTGAAATTACATACTGTAATATATGAATTAAAATCTATCCTCCATAAATAGTTTACGAGACTAAAAAAAATATTGCAGCAAATTTTACTTACTTCTGAAATTTGAAACATTGTAAAATTTATTGTTTCCCATTTACCCCAATAATACGAAAAAGCTATTAAGGGAAATATATTTATATACATTATTCTATTTTGTGTGTGCGTGTGTGCGCGCGTGCTGCATATTAACTGAATTGGTCTTTTTTTCATTTAATGTATCTACTGCACGCACTAAAAACAACTTTTCATTATACAGGGCAAACTCCTGCCAGATATAGGGCTAAAAATTGAATAAGAAATGTAATTTTATTTTTGTATATTTATAAGTAAACTTATGTTGTATTTCAACTCAAATCTTATGTAACAAATCAGGTTAAAAACATATAACACAGTGTATATTATTTTGAATTTATTTTTGATTATTCGCATATTTTATTGCTTAAAACAAATAAACTGTGATAAATAAAGGCGCAGTAAAAATATTTGGTTCTGGCACTCGGGGGGGAAATTTCATAGCCACGTGTGCAGAAACCTCGTATTGAGAAAAACAGTTAATCTCGCGTAATGAGAAATTACCTACATATTTGGTATAATATAACAAACAATAACACAGATTTTTTTAACATTTAACACCAAAGTTTGAACAACAAATAACAAATTAGAGTTGATAGTTTCGTAAAATTTCCAACTAAAATCGCAGAAAAAATGAATTTATTAATTTTCATTAAACTTTTATCTCTAGAGGAATGTAATTAATAAAGACAATATTTATTATAGTTAATGATAAAATAACTGAGGCAACAAAAAACTGTGCTTACATGTTTACTGAATACAGCATTTTTTTGACAAATTCAATTGAAATCAGTTGATTTTCAATTAATGAAATGAAAATATAGGCATATACATATTAATTTTATAATAAACAATAATACAGATTTTTAATATTTAACAATAAAACTTAGCAAAAACAAAATTGTCTGATAGTTTTGCAAAATTTCCAACTAAAATCGCCGAAAATATGAATTTATACATTCTTTATTAAACTTTTATATCTACTTGAGGAATGTAATTAATAAAGACTAATATTTATCACGTTAACAATAAAATAATTGAGGCAACAATAAACATTTATTATATGTTAACTGAATACAATAATTTTAAACAAATTCAATTGAAATCTGTTCTTAAAATGTATTAAACAATGTTTTATTTTAAAAAACATATAAAAATGTTTATTTCAAAAATTAGATCAAAATACAAAACTTATTATTACAGTTATATTTAATTTATCGTATTGAGATTTATCAAGATTTAAATAAATTAATAGGTTTATTAGGTAATCGAAACTATTTAATATTTTTTCCTTATCAATGTTCAATAAAAAATGTAACATAACCTACGTGTAAAACAGCTGTTCTACAAAATAGCCTAAAAGAAAATCATCTGTTGCATGGAATCATATGTTGTCATTAAATTCACTTCACGAGGTGATGAAGTAATTCATTCATATATTCATGAAGTGATTCATAGCGTAACCTGCTGGGAATTATACTGTAGCGGAATTGTAAGTTTATGTCTATCCAACACGTTTTTGTAAGCGTCGCTGTAGCAGCTTTCACTTCACGAGGTGATGAAGTAATTCACGGGGTAATTCATTCATATATTCACGAAATGATTCATAGCGTAACCTGCTGGGAATTATACTGTAGCGGAATTGTAAGTTTATGTCTATCCAACACGTTTTTGTAAGCGTCGCTGTAGCAGCTTTCACTTCACGAGGTGATGAAGTAATTCACGGGGTAATTCATTCATATATTCATGAAGTGATTCATAGCGTAACCTGCTGGGAATTATACTGTAGCGGAATTGTAAGTTTATGTCTATCCAACACGTTTTTGTAAGCGTCGCTGTAGCAGCTTTCACTTCACGAGGTGATGAAGTAATTCACGGGGTAATTCATTCATATATTCATGAAGTGATTCATAGCGTAACCTGCTGGGAATTATACTGTAGCGGAATTGTAAGTTTATGTCTATCCAACACGTTTTTGTAAGCGTCGCTGTAGCAGCTTTCACTTCACGAGGTGATGAAGTAATTCACGGGGTAATTCATTCATATATTCATGAAGTGATTCATAGCGTAACCTGCTGGGAATTATACTGTAGCGGAATTGTAAGTTTATGTCTATCCAACACGTTTTTGTAAGCGTCACTGTAACAGCTTTCACTTCACGAGGTGATGAAGTAATTCACGGGGTAATTCATTCATATATTCACGAAATGATTCATAGCGTAACCTGCTGGGAATTATACTGTAGCGGAATTGTAAGTTTATGTCTATCCAACATGTTTTTGTAAGCGTGGCTGTAGCAGCTTTCACTTCACGAGGTGATGAAGTAATTCACGGGGTAATTCATTCATATATTCATGAAGTGATTCATAGCGTAACCTGCTGGGAATTATACTGTAGCGGAATTGTAAGTTTATGTCTATCCAACACGTTTTTGTAAGCGTCGCTGTAGCAGCTTTCACTTCACGAGGTGATGAAGTAATTCACGGGGTAATTCATTCATATATTCATGAAGTGATTCATAGCGTAACCTGCTGGGAATTATACTGTAGCGGAATTGTAAGTTTATGTCTATCCAACACGTTTTTGTAAGCGTCGCTGTAGCAGCTTTCACTTCACGAGGTGATGAAGTAATTCACGGGGTAATTCATTCATATATTCACGAAATGATTCATAGCGTAACCTGCTGGGAATTATACTGTAGCGGAATTGTAAGTTTATGTCTATCCAACATGTTTTTGTAAGCGTCGCTGTAGCAGCTTTCACTTCACGAGGTGATGAAGTAATTCACGGGGTAATTCATTCATATATTCATGAAGTGATTCATAGCGTAACCTGCTGGGAATTATACTGTAGCGGAATTGTAAGTTTATGTCTATCCAACACGTTTTTGTAAGCGTCGCTGTAGCAGCTTTCACTTCACGAGGTGATGAAGTAATTCACGGGGTAATTCATTCATATATTCATGAAGTGATTCATAGCGTAACCTGCTGGGAATTATACTGTAGCGGAATTGTAAGTTTATGTCTATCCAACACGTTTTTGTAAGCGTCGCTGTAGCAGCTTTCACTTCACGAGGTGATGAAGTAATTCACGGGGTAATTCATTCATATATTCATGAAGTGATTCATAGCGTAACCTGCTGGGAATTATACTGTAGCGGAATTGTAAGTTTATGTCTATCCAACACGTTTTTGTAAGCGTCGCTGTAGCAGCTTTCACTTCACGAGGTGATGAAGTAATTCACGGGGTAATTCATTCATATATTCATGAAGTGATTCATAGCGTAACCTGCTGGGAATTATACTGTAGCGGAATTGTAAGTTTATGTCTATCCAACACGTTTTTGTAAGCGTCACTGTAATAGCTTTCACTTCACGAGGTGATGAAGTAATTCACGGGGTAATTCATTCATATATTCACGAAATGATTCATAGCGTAACCTGCTGGGAATTATACTGTAGCGGAATTGTAAGTTTATGTCTATCCAACACGTTTTTGTAAGCGTCGCTGTAGCAGCTTTCACTTCACGAGGTGATGGAGTAATTTACGGGGTAATTCATTCATATATTCACGAAATGATTCATAGCGTAACCTGCTGGGAATTATACTGTAGCGGAATTGTAAGTTTATGTCTATCCAACACGTTTTTGTAAGCGTCGCTGTAGCAGCTTTCACTTCACGAGGTGATGGAGTAATTCACGGGGTAATTCATTCATATATTCACGAAATGATTCATAGCGTAACCTGCTGGGAATTATACTGTAGCGGAATTGTAAGTTTATGTCTATCCAACACGTTTTTGTAAGCGTCGCTGTAGCAGCTTTCACTTCAAAAAAAAAATGTTTGCAATTTGGGCTTAGTTTGGAAAATGAACTAGATGTTTTCTAAACGTGTAGTAATGCAACCGTTGAGACCAAGAAACTAGCACCCCTCTACAATTACCCCTACTGCCATGCTTCCCTCCTTGTCCATAAAACCTGTTGAAAGTGCACCCCCCGGCTACGTTTCCTAGACCCTAGACGTTAGGAGCGCAGTCTGGGCCAACTATTTTTGGGGAAGTTATGTTCTGAGGGTCAGTTGGGTCGACGCATTAAGTAAGACTCCTTCCAGTGGCGAAGTAAACATTTGAATAATGATAACGTATACACATTCCATCCGTACTTACTAATACAATGCTATTATTTTGAATCCATTCCTTCCATGATTGTTTCCGTACTTACTAATACAATGCTATTATTTTGAATCCATTCCTTCCATGATTGTTTCCGTACTTACTAAGGCAATGCTATTATTTTGAATCCATTCCTTCCATGATTGTTTCCGTACTTACCAAGGCAATGCTATTATTTTGAATCCATTCCTTCCATGATTGTTTCCGCACTTACTAAGGCAATGCTATTATTTTGAATCCATTCCTTCCATGATTGTTTCCGTACTTACTAAGGCAATGCTATTATTTTGAATCCATTCCTTCTATGATTGTTTCCGTACTTACTAAGGCAATGCTGTTATTTTGAATCCGAAACCTCATCAAGGTACTGTGATAGTTGCCTTTTATCGCGTAATCTGTATTTACTACACAAAAAAATACATAGCGATGGAGAATGTCTTCAGGAAAAAATAATGAAACTGGTATGATGTTAACAATATTTAAAATTTTGAAAATGTGTAGCTTTGTATGATAAGAAACACAACTTTATAAAATCAATGGTTTTTACAATTTATACTGTCAGTTCACAGTCGCCCTATATATATATTTATGAATCTTGTTTCAAATTTTCAATCGTTAATACAATCGTTTTATTCATCCACCCAAGGTCAAATATATTTTATTAAACAAGAAGTGGATGACGCTTATGTCACTTGTTGTTATTACAGTTTTCTCTTTTCAATTATTACCATTATTTCACGCTCTCTCCATGTATATATAAATCGATAAAATTTTTAAACATTAATAAAATATTTGCCACAAAATATTGTGATTCCGTCATATCTATATACATATTTATATTACTTGTAATTGTTCAATAAAAAGGAATTAAAATGAGTTTTCGTTTTGACCTAAGTAGGAACTGACTTTAAATGTTTATTAAACAGAGCCGTACGTTAGGATATAACTGCAAAGCAACAGGTTAGGAGAGATGTTATTCTTTACTATTTCTAAGGGTAAGCAGTTGAAAGCGCCATACATGGGCTCCTTGGTCCGTGTGGATGTGCAAAAACCTGTATGAAAACAGAAGCCACTTCACTCGTCAAGTTAACTTATCCTAGAAAACGGATTCTTGTCTGTTTTTAAAATTCCAAATTGAATTTTTAATAAATTTAAAAAACGCAAAACACCCTCTAAACACAATTTTTATAAACCTTACGTGGATCTAATTCCTTAGAAAAGTAAATCGTCAAAGACACACAATACAAACTGTTTTCAATTGGAATTATTTGTTCCCTCTAAGGATGGTTTTTTTGCAACCTAAACGTACTTGAGGACACAAATTTCCGTCCCAATGGAGTTCTGCCCCCCAAATGTTAAGAAAAAAAACAAATAAACTATATATACACACACACAAGAATCGTTGTCCTAAGAGACTGACTGAGAATCAACTTAGAGTCGAAACTATAAAAGGTAGAGACTTGAAATTTTCAGGGTACATTCCCTTCATAACATAGACGCCTATTAAGAAATGGTTTTGCAAAATGTTGATTTAAAGGCTAAAAATTGCAAAATTCTGTGGAAAGTATATAAGACCTATATGGAGTGCATAGTGAAAGTAAAATTTCAGAGACTATGGCTGTTCTACAATTAGTATAAGTTCTTATGAGAAAACAGGCCAGTACCAGATGTTTAGATACAATAGGGGTGGGGCTTATGTAAATTTATATACTTTTTTTCTATTGTTCTGCTCACGTACAAATTTTCAATTTTTAAAAATGAATTACAAATAATTGTATGCAATATATATATATATATATATATATATATATATATATATATATATATATATATATATATATATATATATATATATACCCATATACACACACACACACACACACACATATATATATATTATTTAAAACAACATAGGTTATTCAAATACAAGAATATTTATTAATTTATATTCAAAGCTTTTCGTTGGTAAACAGTACCAACATCATCAGGAATGAAATTTACAATAATGTAAGCTATAGGCCTAAAACATATGTTAAATTAGAAATAGAATTGTTGCTAAATTTATACAAATTGTCAAATTTATTTGTATAAATTTAGCAACAATTCTATTTCTAATTTAACATATGTTTTAGGCCTATAGCTTACATTATTGTAATTTTCATTCCTGATGATGTTGGTACTGCTTACCAACGAAAAGCTTTGAATATAAATTAATAAATATTCTTGTATTTGAGTAACCTATGTTGTTTTAAATTATTAAACAAGAAAACGTATTTTATATTTACATATACACACACACACACACACACACACACACACACACACACACACACACACACACACACACACACACACACACACACACACACACACACACACACACACACACACACACACACACACACACACACACACACACACACACACACACACACACACACACACACACACACACACACACACACACACACACACACACACACACACACACACACACACACACACACACACACACACACACACACACACACACACACACACACACACACACACACACACACACACACACACACACACACACACACACACACACACACACACATATATATATACATATACATACATATATATATATATATATATATATATATATATATATATATATATATATAAGATGTTATATAAACGTTTAACATTCGAAAAACATGAAATATTTACTTGCAGTATTTCCCTGGAATAAAACATTGTGGTTTCAAGGCTTAGCAATAAAACACTCCCCCCCAACGGCTCCTGTATTTTATGTCATTAAAAATTATAAAATTTTATGGGTTTTGTGTTATTTCTAAATAATCAGTCACAAAATAATGAACAAATAAATAGCTTTATAACAATTTAAAATGCAAACTGTATGACCTTTAGCAACACAGAAAAATACATGTTTATTTCAGCATTCGTAATAAGTATTAAACCGGTTGAATATTGAGTCAAAGATATTTATTTTAATAGTACAACATTTCGGAAAACAGTTCGTTACCCTTATAAATAATATTGCTTTTATTTATGCTTATAAAATACTAGTACACTCACTGCAACAATTTAAAACTTAAAAATTGTATGACTAAATATTTACTGAGTTTTTTTATAGTTTTAAATTTTGGTAATAAATGTACTTGTATTTTATAAGAAATCCAATATTGTTTGCAGGCTTGGTAATGGCAACGGATTAGTTGAAGAAATCTCGCACCAATTAGATAAACTTCTTTGGGTCGATGTTCAACCACTATCCATTACTTAATAGAAATTACAGACTTTTAAGTTACACCGTATTCTGTACTGGAAATTTTCAGAGTGCAATTGGGGTCGACCGCACTGAGGCATTAATATATCAATGTCGGAAAGTGTTATTGCATTCAGGACCGCCGTGTGATCGCTCCGTCTATCGATTATCGCGAATATTTACCAAATTTAGTTGTTTAATCCGAAAAATTAGTATTTCGGGATAAAGAAAAGACCCCTTTATTGAATACATCGCAAACATTTGGCATATTTAGTTGTTTGGGCGTTACTGTGAATACTTTCTTACAAACGTGACAAGGCGTGTCAAAACACACACCTGCATGAGATGGTCCATATTAGATAAATTAGCTTCGGTATGAAATAGCAATCTTGAAATATGTGCAGACAAATCGGATGCGGAAGCTGTTGATGTATAGAACATTCTGAACATGAAACATGTTTTCAGAAGTAGTAGTACAGGAGAAATCTTGTGCGATCTCTCAGGGCCAAGTGCACGGTTACGTGGTCCGAACTTATTCACAACAGGTGTCTAATTTCCAAGGCAAGGCGCGTGAGGACGTTTGGCAAGGGATTATAAGTGTAGGTCAGCCGACAGCCTGAGAGCACAGAGTAAAGGCCCAGTGAGTATGAGTGTGTGCCCACGAGATCTAAGCTCAGCACGCGCCTGAACATATTCTTTTATGTTCTCCAATAAGTTTCCTATTTATACACATTTACGAGCTATATTTGCATTTGGGAAATTTATAATCGTTAATAGAGTACAGAGGTCAGAGGTACGGCTGATAGATGTATTATCAAAGCTACCATGAGCTACCTAAAGTAAACAGTAAACGCCAAACCTCGATATTACGTTGCCTAGATAAAATTATTCTAGGCTTTCATAGGCAGAGACTTCACCAAAATACATTGTCATGGAGGAGGCTATACTTTAAACACTGCTCCAGTGGTGACGGGGATAGGGAGAAGTGACAGCATCGGGTATCAAGGGTCGCTGAAGTATACCTCTCGGGGTCTATCAGTTACATACCTTGGAAGAACAAGGAAATGTATTGTTCGGACCACGAAACCGTGCACTTGGCCTTGAGAGATCACCACGAAATTTCTCCTGTACTACCACTTCTTAAAATATGTTACATATTTTGAATGTTCTATACATCAACAGCTTCTGCAATCCGATATGCCTACATATATTTCAAGATTGTTATATCATACCTACGCTAATTTATCATCGAATTTATCTAATATCGACCATCTCATGCAAGTAGCGTGTTTTGTCAGTCCTTGTATGTTTGTAGTAATGTTTTCATACTAACCCTCGCCCGTCTCGCCTACTGTGATCCCTCAAGGCCAAGTGCACGGCTACGTAATCCACACTAAATATGAAATTAGGTAGAACTAAATTTTCAGGTAGGGAAGTTATAACACGTGGAGATGGTCGCTACCTAAAGACAAGCTTCAAGTGCACTACGCCCTTACTTAGCGATACGGTTGAGGAGGACTAGAACGGCTCACGCAATTTTTAAACGAGACTACACATTTTAATACAATAAGAAGAACGAGAGTTCTGGGAGTTGATGTGGGCGAAACCCTCGACGCTGTGTTTTGGTCTCGAACCATGTTATCCTATACTCTCAAAAATACACCCGCCGTTTTACTGGCAACCCTCAAAAGAAATTCCTTGCTACGGCCACACTTCCTGCGGAAACCTGTCTCAGCCGAGAAGAGCTTTCTACCTGGGGCGCAAATGAATACAAACCTGGGCAAGGTAGTAAATAGAAGTACTTATTGGCGCTTTGGGGAAACTGGAGCTACTTAAGGGGGGGGGTGACAGGAACATCCCCTATCACGGTTAGGTTAGCAAACGTTCCCAGCAAAGAACCATCGGTTTATCGTTAGTATGTGTTTATATGAATGTATGAAAAAACCGACCAGTGAAAAGAGACCATCACGGAATGTGCGAAACATGCGGCCAAATTACCCCTACCGCCGCCCAGGTCATTAAACCCAGAGATACCGAATCCGGGATAAGCGAAATAAGCGACCAAGCTACACTTCCACTACCCATTACAGTTAAACTTGGAAGGGAAACGAGGAAAGCTCAAGTATAACAAAGTGGATACAGCTACTGAAAAAACGATGATGAGAATGGTAACATAAAGCCTTGTCGTGTACTCTCTCCTGCCTTCTAAACCTGGATTTAGTTGACGGTCGTAAGAAACAGAAAC
>JBAIZL010000006.1:127160730-127205730 GCA_036971475.1 Prosapia bicincta
GCTCCCAAGATTACTAAACTCGACAAAACCATTATAGATAGGCCTACTGTTACAGGTTGTGTAGGCCTACCATTAACTAGTACTCCTTGGCGGTCATTAAAGTAGAATCAGTGCACAGACAATTAAGAACCCCTCAATAAACTCTCAAAATTACTAAAACTGCAAATGTTTTACAAATTACTATTGTCAACACAAGAAAATTAATTTTTAATTGCTTAATAACTGCCAGCTTATGTTGGACTTTAATACTTTTAAGTTTTATAATAGAAAAACATTTACTAAAATTCTGTAAAAACTGTATAGTTTCGATTTTAGACAAAGAACCAAGTTGGAATAAAATGAGCAGTGGTCCAAAACCAAGCCTCAAGGTTAAGGTATTGTCCACAAGGTACGGGGCCGCAGGGCTGGCCTTTGTTCTACAGACATAGGCCTACAAACTGAGCTACAGTTTACACTCTTTCGTTACAATGTTGGTACAACTTGTTCTTGTAAAAACAAGTTATCGTATATTTATTTAACTAATATCTGTAATTGAAATTTTCAAATTATTCCACAATTAGTGTTCAAGAATTCCGAACGAATAGCCAGCATATAAATAGACAAGGCCTAAAAACTTTTACAAACTGACACCGAAAAAACTTAACAACTTTATTGGTAAAATACAAAAAAAAGTTGAAAAGTATCAAACGAAACCCAAACAATTGATGGGTTACGCGTTAAACAACTAATGCGAATAATTTTCTTTTATTTAGAATATACTCAAGCAAACAAATTATTTATCTCCATTTCATCCATTATGTTCGGTGAAACTTAATAACTTTTTAAAGTTATTTGTACTAGATCAATAGTAGTATACGGGAAATATTTATACGAGATAAAACTGTTTATCCTATTAACTTATGATTAATATAAAGTTCGATAATTAACAATTAGTTGTTTTCAAAATTTTCAATGTTTAAACTTTGATTTTAAGTGCGAGTGTACTGTAGCCGAAAAATTAGTAACTGAAAGTAATTAAACACTCATGGTAGTTAATATTTAGTTCTATCAGATATTATAATTATTAATACATGGCTAAAACTTACAAAAATAAAATTATAAAACTACTTACATCTTCAGTTACGTCCCGAGGTAAATGTTTTATTTGTAGTTGCCTTCCCGCATGAAATTTACTTTTAGCGGCTAACACTTTCTTCTTAATTTTTTCTTCGGGATCGTCTTCCCAAAAACTATCAGTAGATGCTGTAGCCATAATATGTTCTCCATTCCAATATTTATTTGGATCCGTCTTCAGTAAACTTGGGTTAAAACAAGGCAAAGTTTGGTTTGTTGAAGTAAACGCAGTTTCGGTTGACCCAGCGGCCATAATTGTATGGCAGTTAATAAAGTACTTCAAAAGTATTTTAATTCACTTAACCACACACTATAAAGTTTAATTTTTTCACTACACGAAACACTTAATAACTTTGAAAAAAGACAACAATAAACCAAACTGGCTTTCTATACACATTAACCAACACCGCCATCAAGTCAATTGCAACTAAACTCGACTCCAAACAAACCGGCGCGAACGACGCTACCAACCCAAGTAGGCACTGCAGCGATCCTAGAGAATAAGTCTGGAACTATTTAAATACAGTTATACAATCATTTACAATGAGAAGAGTTTGTTCCGATTTGTACATTCTCCATGATTTTAAGTCTGTAAAATTTATTTACGATAGTTTTATTATCAAATATAGCCATAAAACATAATGCAATTTATTAAGAAAACCCCACTTTATACTAAATATGTACTATGTTACTCCATTAATAAATAATGTCTATCACTTAATTTTTTTAATTACATTTAATAATCAGTTATATTTTTAAATTCCATCTCTGTTCCTTAAAAGAAATTAATATTGCAGTAATTATATGTTGGTTTATATTTAATCTAATCACACAAATATTTGTTATCTTTGAGATGTTAATACATACAATAATTTATTAAAATATCCTAATTCTTAATCTGTGATTTTATTACTTTGTTAAAATATTGAAAATTGTCTTTATTTATTTGTAAACTCAAAATATTTGCCTTAAACAATTGATTCATTTATAAAAAAAATAGCATGTTTTGGTTTTAAAAGTTAAGTTTTACAAAGTAGAATTCAAAAACTTTCGAAGCATAAAAAAAGTATTGTTTTATAATTCTCATTTGACACTTTTACTAGTGTCTCAATTATGTAAATAGTTAAATGATAATACTTTGATAACAATTACATAATGTTATGTTGAAATATTTTTTATTGTTTAAGGTTTAATGTGCATTGTTTAATTTTTCATAGTATAACATTTTAATTGATTTTAGCTTTCACTGTGTCATATGTTTACATCAATGAATGGCTAGTAATTCAAAATAATTTACCATCAAAGAGCAATTTTTTTAGACCTTCTGATAAAAAAAATATTCGAGACATAATAGTTTCTAGTTATTCACAGTTTCAGTTAATCACTTTAACATTAGTTTATGACTATCCAAACTTTAAATTTTGTAAATTTGTAAAAACTTACAAATAAGTTTTTTACAAATTTACAAAATATAAAGTTCGGATGGTCATAAACTAACGATAAAGTGATTAATTAAGTTTCACCGAATGTAATGGACTACAAATTTCAACAGTTTCAGTCTTTGAAGACTTTTAGAAAACATAACTTAAATGAGGAATTATAAATATTCGTAGACTAAAAATGAAGAATGTTCGTAGATTAAAAAAATTGTATTTGTTGATTCTATCTTCATGTGAGCTACTAGTTTTTAGTTAAAAAAACTACTACAAATAAAAGAGTTTTTACAAAAAAATAACTGGTTTGGAATTAATTACCATTTGGTTACTAAGTGTGTATATAGTGTGTGTGTGTGTGTGTGTGTGTGTGTGTGTGTGTGTGAGTGTGTGTGTGTGTGTATGTGTGTGTGTTTTGGTATTTAAAGCACAATTAAAATCGAAAACAAATATTATACTCAAATATTAAGCCTAATAATCAAAACTAATTAACAATTTTCTCAGGAAAAACATTAATAAAACCACAAATAAAAAAAATATTGTTGATTATAATAAAAAAGTCTTTTGATAAATGTCTTTCTGATTAAAAAATAAACCTCTCAATCTAGAAAAAACAAAGGACAGTAATTACAATCAGTATGATTTGTATTGTTATAATAGAGTAGAGCAAGAGGGCTGTTTTCTCCTCTCCTCAACCTTCTGGTCTCACTGCCATCTCACAGAAGCATTTGACATGTAAGAGTTCTTTGTTCATGTAGTTAGTTACGTTTACTTTGCGGAGTCGTCTGAGAGACGAGTGTTTATGAATAATGGGAATGTGTTTTTCCTAGAGGCCGATGCCAATTTAGGATGTATTTACCTTCCAAACCAAGTAAATACAGACTAAATATAGTTATGCTGTGTGACGAAAAACAAAGTATCTAATTGAAGGTATGCTGTACTTGGAAAAGTATTTTATCACATCTGGCCCAACATCGGGTGCCTATTTTATAATAGAACTGACAAAATCTATCCATAGCAAAAATAGAAATTTAACCATGGATAATTTGTTTACATCCATCCCATTGATGATGGGCTTGTTGAGAAACCATAAATTAATAGCTGTAGGTACTCCATGAAGGGATAAAAAAGAAATCCCTCCAGAAATGAAGGAACTGAAAACAAGGAAGATTTATTCAGTATTATCCAGTAAAGGCTAAGATGGTATACCTGATCTCCACTACTCATGAATACAGCACAATAGCAGAACTTACAGGGAAAGCAAAACTTGTTGAGTTCTATAACTCAACTAAAGGGGCAGTTGATGCTTTTGACGAGATGTCTTCCAATATGACATGTAGTCGAAAGATAGAGAGATGGTTTCTCTGCAATTTGTATGGTATTATAAACCGTACATTAGGGAATTCCCATGTGCTATATGTTCACAATATGGATATGGAATGGAAAAAGTCTATCTGCCAAAGCGAATTCGCCAAACAAGTGTGCTAACAGCTACCAAAACCACACCTACAGAAGAGAATACAAATGCCAACGCTACCAAGAATCTAAAGGTTAAAATGAAAAAGATATTGAAGAAGAGACATTACCCAATGGCCCTGAACCTAAGGAACATGTTGGAAGGAAAATATGTGCATTTTGTCAATTTAGAAAAAAGGAGGATGACTAGATTCCCCTGCTTCAGCTGTAAAATGTTTTACTGCCTTGAACATAAAGGAAGATGTGTTAAATTTTGTTTACATAGGACAAAAATGTAAACTTCAACTCTGTAACTACTTACAACTAAGGTAATATTACATTGAAGTAAATAATTTTGAAAAATATGTATATATATATATAATTTAATTTTTCCACCACTTATGTGCCTCATCACATAAGGTAAAATTATTGCATTTAGTGGTGGAAAAATATTATTTACAAGTAATAATAATAACTTCATAAAGTCAGTGCAACAGAAAAATAATGGACAACGTGAAATATCACGATATATATTTTATTATCGCGAGATATATATTTTATTATATATTTATTATCACGAGATTACAATTATTTTATTTCATTCTCTCATATTTCTTTTTGTGTTTTCTCTTCGATTGACAAAGACCACTGTGTGGTTGAAATATATCATTGTTTAAGTGCTTTTATGTGTTTCTATTTCAAGACTACAGAGTGGATTCTTACCAAGGTAAGTCTGTCAGTCTCCTAGTCCAAAAAATCTAAATAATCTTTACCAACCAAAACTAACCTAAATATATATATAATTTAATTTTTCCATCACTTATGTGCCTCATCACATAAGGTAAAATTATTGCACTTAGTGGTGGAAAAATATTATTTACAAGTAATAATAATAACTTCATAAAGTCAGTGCAACAGAAAAATAATGGACAACGTGAAATATCACGATATATATATATATATATATATATATATATATATATATATATATATATATATACATTCTTGAAATTTACGTTATCCTTGTTTTTCCGTTGCACTGACTTTATGAAGTTTATGAACATCTACACCAGAAAAATATCAGTGATTCGACAATGGTCAAGTGACCGAAAGGTGCCTCATCACTCAAGGTAAAATTATTGCACTTAATGGTGGAAAAATTACTTACAATAGTAATATATATAATTTAATTTTTCCATCACTTATGTGGCTCAACACATAAGGTAAAATTATTGCACTTAGTGGTGGAAAAATATTATTTACAAGTAATAATAATAACTTCATCAAGTCAGTGCAACAGAAAAATAATGGACAACGTGAAATATCACGATATATATATATATATATATATATATATAAAATTTAATTTTTCCATCACTTATGTGCCTCATCACATAAGGTAAAATTATTGCACTTAGTGGTAGAAAAATATTATTTACAAGTAATAATAATAACTTCATAAAGTCAGTGTAACAGAAAAATAATGGACAACGTGAAATATCACGATATATATATATATATATATATATATATATATATATATATATATATATATATAAATATATATATATTCTTGATATTTTACGTTATCCTTGTTTTTCCGTTGCACTGACTTTATGAAGTTTATGAACATCTACACCAGAAAAATATCAGTGATTCGACAATGATCAAGTGACCAAAAGGTGCCTCATCACTCAAGGTAAAATTATTGCACTTAATGGTGGAAAAATTACTTACAATAGTAATATATAACTTCATATATATATAATTTAATTTTTCCATCACTTATGTGCCTCATCACATAAGGTAAAATTATTGCACTTAGTGGTGGAAAAATATTATTTACAAGTAATAATAATAACTTCAAAAAGTCAGTGCAACAGAAAAATAATGAACAACTTGAAATATCACGATATATATATATATATATATATATATATATATATATATATATATAATTTTATTTTTTAAATCACTTATGTGCCTCATCACATAAGGTAAAATTATTGCACTTAGTGGTGGAAAAATATTATTTACAAGTAATAATAATAACTTCAAAAAGTCAGTGCAACAGAAAAATAATGAACAACGTGAAATATCACGATATATATATATATTCTTGATATTTTACGTTATCCTTGTTTTTCCGTTGCACTGACTTTATGAAGTTTATGAACATCTACACCAGAAAAATATCAGTGATTCGACAATGGTCAAGTGATCGAAAGGTGCCTCATCACTCAAGGTAAAATTATTGCACTTAATGGTGGAAAAATTACTTACAATAGTAATATATAACTTCATATATATATATATATATATATATATATATATATATATATATATATATATATATATATATATAATTTAATTTTTCCATCACTTATGTGCCTCATCACATAAGGTAAAATTATTGCACTTAGTGGTGAAAAAATATTATTTACAAGTAATAATAATAACTTCATAAAGTCAGTGCAACAAAAAAATAATGGACAACGTGAAATATCACGATATATATATATATATATATATATATATATATATATATTTTTGATATTTTACGTTACCCTTGTTTTTCCGTTGCACTGACTTTATGAAGCTTATGAACATCTACACCAGAAAAATATCAGTGATTCGACAATGGTCAAGTGACCGAAAGGTGCCTCATCACTCAAGGTAAAATTATTGCACTTAATGGTGGAAAAATTACTTACAATAGTAATATATAACTTCATATATATATAATTTAATTTTTCCATCACTTATGTGCCTCATCACATAAGGTAAAATTATTGCACTTAGTGGTGGAAAAATATTATTTACAAGTAATAATAATAACTTCAAAAAGTCAGTGCAACAGAAAAATAATGAACAACTTGAAATATCACGATATATATATATATATATATATATATATATATATATATATATATATAATTTTATTTTTCCATCACTTATGTGCCTCATCACATAAGGTAAAATTATTGCACTTAGTGGTGGAAAAATATTATTTACAAGTAATAATAATAACTTCAAAAAGTCAGTGCAACAGAAAAATAATGAACAACGTGAAATATCACGATATATATATATATTCTTGATATTTTACGTTATCCTTGTTTTTCCGTTGCACTGACTTTATGAAGTTTATGAACATCTACACCAGAAAAATATCAGTGATTCGACAATGGTCAAGTGATCGAAAGGTGCCTCATCACTCAAGGTAAAATTATTGCACTTAATGGTGGAAAAATTACTTACAATAGTAATATATAACTTCATATATATATATATATATATATATATATATATATATATATATATATATATATATATATATATAATTTAATTTTTCCATCACTTATGTGCCTCATCACATAAGGTAAAATTATTGCACTTAGTGGTGGAAAAATATTATTTACAAGTAATAATAATAACTTCATAAAGTCAGTGCAACAGAAAAATAATGGACAACGTGAAATATCACAATATATATATATATATATATATATATATATATATATATATATTCTTGATATTTTACGTTACCCTTGTTTTTCCGTTGCACTGACTTTATGAAGCTTATGAACATCTACACCAGAAAAATATCAGTGATTCGACAATGGTCAAGTGACCGAAAGGTGCCTCATCACTCAAGGTAAAATTATTGCACTTAATGGTGGAAAAATTACTTACAATAGTAATATATAACTTCATATATATATATATATATATATATATATATATAATTTAATTTTTCCATCACTTATGTGCCTCATCACATAAGGTAAAATTATTGCACTTAGTGGTGGAAAAATATTATTTACAAGTAATAATAATAACTTCATAAAGTCAGTGCAACAGAAAAATAATGGACAACGTGAAATATCACAATATATATATATATATATATATATATATATATATATATATATATATATAGATATATATATTCTTGATATTTTACGTTATCCTTGTTTTTCTGTTGCACTGACTTTATGAAGTTTAGGAACATCTACACCAGAAAAATATCAGTGATTCGACAATGTTCAAGTGACCGAAAGGTGCCTCATCACTCAAGGCAAAATTGTTGCACTTAATGGTGAAAAAATTACTTACAATAGTAATATATAACTTCATATATATATAATTTAATTTGTCCATCACTTATGTGCCTCATCACATAAGGTAAAATTATTGCACTTAGTGGTGGAAAAATATTATTTACAAGTAATAATAATAACTTCAAAAAGTCAGTGCAACAGAAAAATAATGAACAACTTGAAATATCACGATATATATATATATATATATATATATATATATATATATATATATATTCTTGATATTTTACGTTATCCTTGTTTTTCCGTTGCACTGACTTTATGAAGTTTATGAACATCTACACCAGAAAAATATCAGTGATTCGACAATGGTCAAGTGACCGAAAGGTGCCTCATCACTCAAGGTAAAATTATTGCACTTAATGGTGGAAAAATTACTTACAATAGTAATATATAACTTCATATATATATAATTTAATTTTTCCATCACTTATGTGCCTCAACACATAAGGTAAAATTATTGCACTTAGTGGTGGAAAAATATTATTTACAAGTAATAATAATAACTTCATAAAGTCAGTGCAACAGAAAAATAATGGACAACGTGAAATATCACGATATATATATATATATATATATATATATATATATATATATATATATATATATATATATATATATATATATATATAAATATAAATATATATATAATTTTATTTTTCCATCACTTATGTGCCTCATCACATAAGGTAAAATTATTGCACTTAGTGGTGGAAAAATATTATTTACAAGTAATAATAATAACTTCAAAAAGTCAGTGCAACAGAAAAATAATGAACAACGTGAAATATCACGATATATATATATATTCTTGATATTTTACGTTATCCTTGTTTTTCCGTTGCACTGACTTTATGAAGTTTATGAACATCTACACCAGAAAAATATCAGTGATTCGACAATGGTCAAGTGATCGAAAGGTGCCTCATCACTCAAGGTAAAATTATTGCACTTAATGGTGGAAAAATTACTTACAATAGTAATATATAACTTCATATATATATATATATATATATATATATATATATATATATATATATATATATATATATATATAATTTAATTTTTCCATCACTTATGTGCCTCATCACATAAGGTAAAATTATTGCACTTAGTGGTGAAAAAATATTATTTACAAGTAATAATAATAACTTCATAAAGTCAGTGCAACAAAAAATAATGGACAACGTGAAATATCACGATATATATATATATATATATATATATATATATATATATATATATTCTTGATATTTTACGTTATCCTTGTTTTTCCGTTGCACTGACTTTATGAAGCTTATGAACATCTACACCAGAAAAATATCAGTGATTCGACAATGGTCAAGTGACCGAAAGGTGCCTCATCACTCAAGGTAAAATTATTGCACTTAATGGTGGAAAAATTACTTATAATAGTAATATATAACTTCATATATATATATATATATATATATATATAATTTAATTTTTCCATCACTTATGTGCCTCATCACATAAGGTAAAATTATTGCACTTAGTGGTGGAAAAATATTATTTACAAGTAATAATAATAACTTCATAAAGTCAGTGCAACAGAAAAATAATGGACAACGTGAAATATCACGATATATATATATATATATATATATATATAATTTAATTTTTCCATCACTTATGTGCCTCATCACATAAGGTAAAATTATTGCACTTAGTGGTGGAAAAATATTATTTACAAGTAATAATAATAACTTCATAAAGTCAGTGCAACAGAAAAATAATGAACAACGTGAAATATCACGATATATATATATATATATATATATATATATATATATATTCTTGATATTTTACGTTATCCTTGTTTTTCCGTTGCACTGACTTTATGAATTTTATGAACATCTACACCAGAAAAATATCAGTGATTCGACAATGGTCAAGTGACCGAAAGGTGTCTCATCACTCAAGGTAAAATTATTGCACTTAGTGGTGGAAAAATATTATTTACAAGTAATAATAATAACTTCAAAAAGTCAGTGCAACAGAAAAATAATGAACAACGTGAAATATCACGATATATATATATATTCTTGATATTTTACGTTATCCTTGTTTTTCCGTTGCACTGACTTTATGAAGTTTATGAACATCTACACCAGAAAAATATCAGTGATTCGACAATGGTCAAGTGATCGAAAGGTGCCTCATCACTCAAGGTAAAATTATTGCACTTAATGGTGGAAAAATTACTTACAATAGTAATATATAACTTGATATATATATATATATATATATATATATATATATATATATATATATATATATATATATAATTTAATTTTTCCATCACTTATGTGCCTCATCACATAAGGTAAAATTATTGCACTTAGTGGTGAAAAAATATTATTTACAAGTAATAATAATAACTTCATAAAGTCAGTGCAACAAAAAATAATGGACAACGTGAAATATCACGATATATATATATATATATATATATATATATATATATATTCTTGATATTTTACGTTATCCTTGTTTTTCCGTTGCACTGACTTTATGAAGCTTATGAACATCTACACCAGAAAAATATCAGTGATTCGACAATGGTCAAGTGACCGAAAGGTGCCTCATCACTCAAGGTAAAATTATTGCACTTAATGGTGGAAAAATTACTTACAATAGTAATATATAACTTCATATATATATATATATATATATATATATAATTTAATTTTTCCATCACTTATGTGCCTCATCACATAAGGTAAAATTATTGCACTTAGTGGTGGAAAAATATTATTTACAAGTAATAATAATAACTTCATAAAGTCAGTGCAACAGAAAAATAATGGACAACGTGAAATATCACGATATATATATATATATATATATATATATATATATATATATAATTTAATTTTTCCATCACTTATGTGCCTCATCACATAAGGTAAAATTATTGCACTTAGTGGTGGAAAAATATTATTTACAAGTAATAATAATAACTTCATAAAGTCAGTGCAACAGAAAAATAATGAACAACGTGAAATATCACGATATATATATATATATATATATATATATATATATATATATATATATATATATTCTTGATATTTTACGTTATCCTTGTTTTTCCGTTGCACTTTCTTTATGAATTTTATGAACATCTACACCAGAAAAATATCAGTGATTCGACAATGGTCAAGTGACCGAAAGGTGTCTCATCACTCAAGGTAAAATTATTGCACTTAGTGGTGGAAAAATTTTATTTACAAGTAATAATAATAACTTCATAAAGTCAGTGCAACAGAAAAATAATGGACAACGTGAAATATCACGATATATATATATATATTCTTGATATTTTACGTTATCCTTGTTTTTCCGTTGCACTGACTTTATGAAGTTTATGAAAATCTACACCAGAAAAATATCAGTGATTCGACAATGGTCAAGTGACCGAAAGGTACCTCATCACTCAAGGTAAAATTATTGCACTTAATGGTGGAAAAATTACTTACAATAGTAATATATAACTTCATATATATAAATATCACAATAATATATATATATATAAATATATATATATATATATATATATATATATATATAATATTTTATAAGTTGTTTACATATTTTTTGGTAATTTACTATATTACAATTTAATATATTTATTATATTATTATTATTTCATATTATTGTAATATTTTTTATATATATTGACATGATATCAGTTAATAATTGTAATGCTGCCTTAACAAAGGACTTAAATTTATTTGAAAAGCGGAAAATTCAGTTAATGAACACAAATTGTAATATATATTTTAATAAACAATGTATTATAAACAATATTATTCCAAAATATGCAAAAATTACAATAAAAAACAAAAGTGATACTGCCAAAAAAACTTGTAAACAAGCAGAGAAATTATGGGTTAAAAATGAAATAAGAAATTTATATAAAAAACAAAACATTTTAACTACTGAAATATATAAATTACATTTAAAATTAGCTTCTACAATGAATAGTATAAAATGGGAAGAAAAATACAATAAAATTAACTTCTTGATAAATAAAATTAGAAATATAAAAATAAATAATATATCAAAAAAACTAAATAATTTAAAACTTGAAAAACAAATGAAAATAATACCTGAAGTTAAATATCATAACTTTCACCCTAATGTTGTTAATTTATCTAATACTAAATTTAATAATTACGAAATAAAACTACTTGAAAATAATAAAATCAATATTAAAAGAAACATAAATAAAGATATTGATAATATAATAATAGATACAGAAATAGCCATTAGTAAATTAAATGAAAATATACAAGATAGTATCAGAATCGAAGCAGCTCATGAAATAAAAAAATTAATTAAAACTAATAAAATTAATAAAACCCATAGACAAACATATTTAGGAGTTAAAGATTTAAAAAATAAACTACAAAATAACAATCTAATTACAGTAAAAACTGATAAAAGTAACGCTGTTATAATTATTGATAAGGACGAACACATAAATAAAACAGAAAAATATATAAATGAAAATCAATTTAGTGAAATATATAAGGATCCTACAAAGAAATATCAAAATGAAATAAAAAATTTAATAAAATCTTCTTATAAATTATTTAATAAATATAATATTAGTAATTATATGAACGATAATCCAAAAATACCAATAATGAATGGACTTATAAAATTACACAAAATTGAGAAACCAATTAGACCATTAGTAAATTTTATGAATGCCCCTTCTTATAAAATATCTAAAATCATAACATCTATTCTTAAAGATAAAATGAAACTAAATAATAATCATACCATAAGTAATTCTATTAACCTTATTGATAAATTAAAAATAATTAATATTGATAATAAAACCAAATTAATATCATTAGATATAAAAAATATGTACACAAATATTCCTATAAAAGAGACTCTCAATATTATAAAATCTAGATTAGAGCAAAATGAAAAAGATAGAAAATTAATATTAGAAATTATAAATACATTAAAAATAATATTAAATCAAAATTATTTTGCATATAATAATAAAATTTACAAACAGGAAGATGGTCTTGCCATGGGTTCTCCCTTATCGAATATAATATCTGAAATATTTTTACAATATATAGATGATAAAATAAATAAAATTATACAGACATTTGATAAAAACGGTTATTGGTTTAGATATGTAGATGATGGATTGTATGTATCTAATAATAATGGTATAAACTTAATAACTATTTTAGAAAAAATAAATATGATAAATAAAAATATTAATTTTACTTATGAAATGGAGGAAAATAATAAGATCAACTTTCTAGATATAACAATTATAAGACATATTAATGAATTTGAATTTAACATATATCGTAAACCGACACAAACTAACCAAATTATACCTAATAATTCTAACCATCCGTATAATCAAAAAATGGCTGCATTATACAATTTATTATATAGATTACATAAAATACCTATGAATAATGAAAACAAGATAAGAGAGAAAAACATTATCTATCAAATTGCAATCGAGAATGGTTATAAAAAGAAAACTGTTGATAAACTTAATTATAATATTTTAAAGAAACAAAATAATAATCTAATTTACAAAAATAATGATGAAAATGTCATATGGACTTCATTTACATTTTTTGGTAATGAAGTAAAAAATATCACAAAATTGTTTAAAGGTAGCAACATAAAATTCGCTTATAATACTAATAATAAATTAATAAATATAATGAATAATAATAATATTATTAATATGCATGAAAAAAACGGTGTATATAAATTAGAATGTGATTATTGTAATAAAGTTTATATAGGACAAACTAAGAAAAAACTTAAAGATAGATATAAAGAACATTTTAATGCATATAAAAAGCCAGAAATTTATAAATCAAATTTTGCTAGTCATTGTATTAATAATAATCACTTATTTCCTAATATAGATAATATGATACTTATAAAAGAAATTAACAAAGGCCTGAGAATGAATATTTATGAAGCTTTAGAAATACATAAATATAATACTAATAATGAGTTGATAAATGAACAAATACAAGTAAAATCTAAATTCGATAATATATTCAGTGTTTGTAATGTTAGGGCAGCAAAATAAAAAAAAAAAAAAAATTTAACAACATTGTAATTGATTTGGCATAACTATTTATTTGATCTAATTTGCACATATGTTAATTTTAATTGTTGTTGGTACTGTTAGCCAACGAAAAGCTTTGAATTGTAAATTCAAATATAATTCTTGTATTTGTATTTTGACTTTTGTTCTTCATATATATATATATATATATATATATATATATATATATATATATATATATATATATATATATAATTTACTTTTTCCATCACTTATGTGCCTCAACACATAAGGTAAAATTATTGCACTTCGTGGTGGAAAAATATTATTTACAAGTAATAATAATAACTTCATAAAGTCAGTGCAACAGAAAAATAATGGACAACGTGAAATATCACGATATATATATATATTCTTGATATTTTACGTTATCCTTGTTTTTCCGTTGCACTGACTTTATGAAGTTTATGAACATCTACACCAGAAAAATATCAGTGATTCGACAATGGTCAAGTGACCGAAAGGTGCCTCATCAATCAAGGTAAAATTATTGCACTTAATGGTGGAAAAATTACTTACAATAGTAATATATAACTTCATATATATAATTTAATTTTTCCATCACTTATGTGCCTCATCACATAAGGTAAAATTATTGCACTTAGTGGTGAAAAAATATTATTTACAAGTAATAATAATAACTTCATAAAGTCAGTGCAACAGAAAAATAATGGACAACATGAAATATCACGATATATATATATATATATATATATATATATATATATATATATATATATAATTTAATTTTTCCATCACTTATGTGCCTCATCACATAAGGTAAAATTATTTCACTTGGTGTTGGAAACATATTATTTACAAGTAATAATAATAACTTCATAAAGTCAGTGCAACAGAAAAATAATGGACAACGTGAAATATCACGATATATATATATATATATATTCTTGATATTTTACGTTATCCTTGTTTTTCCGTTGCACTGACTTTATGAAGTTTATGAGCATCTACACCAGAAAAAAAACAGTGATTCGACAATGGTCAAGTGACCGAAAGGTGTCTCATCACTCAAGGTAAAATTATTGCACTTAATGGTGGAAAAATTACTTACAATAGTAATATATAACTTCATATATATATATATATATATATATATATATATATATATATATATATATAATTTAATTTTTCCATCACTTAAGTGCCTCATCACATAAGGTAAAATTATTGCACTTAGTGGTGGAAAAATTTTATTTACAAGTAATAATAATAACTTCATAAAGTCAGTGCAACAGAAAAATAATGGACAACGTGAAATATCACGATATATATATATATATTCTTGATATTTTATGTTATCCTTGTTTTTCCGTTGCACTGACTTTATGAAGTTTATGAACATCTACACCAGAAAAATATCAGTGATTCGACAATGGTCAAGTGACCGAAAGGTGCCTCATCAATCAAGGTAAAATTATTGCACTTAATGGTGGAAAAATTACTTACAATAGTAATATATAACTTCATATATATAATTTAATTTTTCCATCACTTATGTGCCTCATCACATAAGGTAAAATTATTGCACTTAGTGGTGAAAAAATATTATTTACAAGTAATAATAATTACTTCATAAAGTCAGTGCAACAGAAAAATAATGGACAACATGAAATATCACGATATATATATATATATATATATATATATATATATATAATTTAATTTTTCCATCACTTATGTGCCTCATCACATAAGGTAAAATTATTTCACTTGGTGTTGGAAACATATTATTTACAAGTAATAATAATAACTTCATAAAGTCAGTGCAACAGAAAAATAATGGACAACGTGAAATATCACGATATATATATATTCTTGATATTTTACGTTATCCTTGTTTTTCCGTTGCACTGACTTTATGAAGTTTATGAGCATCTACACCAGAAAAAAAACAGTGATTCGACAATGGTCAAGTGACCGAAAGGTGCCTCATCACTCAAGGTAAAATTATTGCACTTAATGGTGGAAAAATTACTTACAATAGTAATATATAACTTCATATATATATATATATATATATATATATATATATATATATATATATATATAATGTAGATTTTCCATCACTTATGTGCCTCATCACATAAGGTAAAATTATTGCACTTAGTGGTGGAAAAATATTATTTACAAGTAATAATAATAACTTCATAAAGTCAGTGCAACAGAAAAATAATGAACAACGTGAAATATCACGATATATATATATATATATATATATATATATATATATATATATATATATATATATTCTTGATATTTTACGTTATCCTTGTTTTTCCGTTGCACTGACTTTATGAATTTTATGAACATCTACACCAGAAAAATATCAGTGATTCGACAATGGTCAAGTGACCGAAAGGTGTCTCATCACTCAAGGTAAAATTATTGCACTTAGTGGTGGAAAAATTTTATTTACAAGTAATAATAATAACTTCATAAAGTCAGTGCAACAGAAAAATAATGGACAACGTGAAATATCACGATATATATATATATTCTTGATATTTTACGTTATCCTTGTTTTTCCGTTGCACTGACTTTATGAAGTTTATGAACATCTAAACCAGAAAAATATCAGTGATTCGACAATGGTCAAGTGACCGAAAGTTGCCTCATCACTCAAGGTAAAATTATTGCACTTAATGGTGGAAAAATTACTTACAATAGTAATATATAACTTCATATATATATATAATTTATCTTTCCATCACTTATGTGCCTCAACACATAAGGTAAAATTATTGCACTTAGTGGTGGAAAAATATTATTTACAAGTAATAATAGTAAATTCATAAAGTCAGTGCAACAGAAAAATAATGGACAACGTGAAATATCACGATATATATATATATATTCTTGATATTTTATGATATCCTTGTTTTTCCGTTGCACTGACTTTATGAAGTTTATGAACATCTACACCAGAAAAATATCAGTGATTCGACAATGGTCAAGTGACCGAAAGGTGCCTCATCAATCAAGGTAAAATTATTGCACCTAATGGTGGAAAAATTACTTACAATAGTAATATATAACTTCATATATATAATTTAATTTTTCCATCACTTATGTGCCTCATCACATAAGGTAAAATTATTGCACTTAGTGGTGAAAAAATATTATTTACAAGTAATAATAATAACTTCATAAAGTCAGTGCAACAGAAAAATAATGGACAACATGAAATATCACGATATATATATATATATATATATATATATATATATATATATATATATATATATATATAATTTAATTTTTCCATCACTTATGTGCCTCATCACATAAGGTAAAATTATTTCACTTGGTGTTGGAAACATATTATTTACAAGTAATAATAATAACTTCATAAAGTCAGTGCAACAGAAAAATAATGGACAACGTGAAATATCACGATATATATATATATATATATATTCTTGATATTTTACGTTATCCTTGTTTTTCCGTTGCACTGACTTTATGAAGTTTATGAGCATCTACACCAGAAAAAAAACAGTGATTCGACAATGGTCAAGTGACCGAAAGGTGTCTCATCACTCAAGGTAAAATTATTGCACTTAATGGTGGAAAAATTACTTACAATAGTAATATATAACTTCATATATATATATATATATATATATATATATATATATATATATATATATATAATTTAATTTTTCCATCACTTAAGTGCCTCATCACATAAGGTAAAATTATTGCACTTAGTGGTGGAAAAATTTTATTTACAAGTAATAATAATAACTTCATAAAGTCAGTGCAACAGAAAAATAATGGACAACGTGAAATATCACGATATATATATATATTCTTGATATTTTACGTTATCCTTGTTTTTCCGTTGCACTGACTTTATGAAGTTTATGAACATCTACACCAGAAAAATATCAGTGATTCGACAATGGTCAAGTGACCGAAAGGTGCCTCATCAATCAAGGTAAAATTATTGCACTTAATGGTGGAAAAATTACTTACAATAGTAATATATAACTTCATATATATAATTTAATTTTTCCATCACTTATGTGCCTCATCACATAAGGTAAAATTATTGCACTTAGTGGTGAAAAAATATTATTTACAAGTAATAATAATAACTTCATAAAGTCAGTGCAACAGAAAAATAATGGACAACATGAAATATCACGATATATATATATATATATATATATATATATATATAGATATATATATATATATATATATAATTTAATTTTTCCATCACTTATGTGCCTCATCACATAAGGTAAAATTATTTCACTTGGTGTTGGAAACATATTATTTACAAGTAATAATAATAACTTCATAAAGTCAGTGCAACAGAAAAATAATGGACAACGTGAAATATCACGATATATATATATATATATATATTCTTGATATTTTACGTTATCCTTGTTTTTCCGTTGCACTGACTTTATGAAGTTTATGAGCATCTACACCAGAAAAAAAACAGTGATTCGACAATGGTCAAGTGACCGAAAGGTGCCTCATCACTCAAGGTAAAATTATTGCACTCAATGGTGGAAAAATTACTTACAATAGTAATATATAACTTCATATATATATATATATATATATATATATATATATATATATATATATATATATATATATATATAATGTAGATTTTCCATCACTTATGTGCCTCATCACATAAGGTAAAATTATTGCACTTAGTGGTGGAAAAATATTATTTACAAGTAATAATAATAACTTCATAAAGTCAGTGCAACAGAAAAATAATGAACAACGTGAAATATCACGATATATATATATATATATATATATATATATATATATATATTCTTGATATTTTACGTTATCCTTGTTTTTCCGTTGCACTGACTTTATGAATTTTATGAACATCTACACCAGAAAAATATCAGTGATTCGACAATGGTCAAGTGACCGAAAGGTGTCTCATCACTCAAGGTAAAATTATTGCACTTAGTGGTGGAAAAATTTTATTTACAAGTAATAATAATAACTTCATAAAGTCAGTGCAACAGAAAAATAATGGACAACGTGAAATATCACGATATATATATATATTCTTGATATTTTACGTTATCCTTGTTTTTCCGTTGCACTGACTTTATGAAGTTTATGAACATCTACACCAGAAAAATATCAGTGATTCGACAATGGTCAAGTGACCGAAAGTTGCCTCATCACTCAAGGTAAAATTATTGCACTTAATGGTGGAAAAATTACTTACAATAGTAATATATAACTTCATATATATATATAATTTATCTTTCCATCACTTATGTGCCTCAACACATAAGGTAAAATTATTGCACTTAGTGGTGGAAAAATATTATTTACAAGTAATAATAGTAACTTCATAAAGTCAGTGCAACAGAAAAATAATGGACAACGTGAAATATCACGATATATATATATATATATATATATATATATATATAAATATATATATAATTTAATTTTTCCATCACTTATGTGCCTCATCACATAAGGTAAAATTATTGCACTTAGTGGTGGAAAAATATTATTTACAAGTAATAATAATAACTTCATAAAGTCAGTGCAACAGAAAAATAATGGACAACGTGAAATATCACGATATATATATATATATATTCTTGATATTTTACGTTATCCTTGTTTTTCCGTTGCACTGACTTTATGAAGTTTATGAACATCTACACCAGAAAAATATCAGTGATTCGACAATGGTCAAGTGACCGAAAGTTGCCTCATCACTCAAGGTAAAATTATTGCACTTAATGGTGGAAAAAGTACTTACAATAGTAATATATAACTTCATATATATATATAATTTAATCTTTCCATCACTTATGTGCCTCAACACATAAGGTAAAATTATTGCACTTAGTGGTGGAAAAATATTATTTACAAGTAATAATAATAACTTCATAAAGTCAGTGCAACAGAAAAATAATGGACAACGTGAAATATCACGATATATATATATATATATATATATATATATATATATATATATATATATATATAATTTAATTTTTCCATCACTTATGTGCCTCATCACATAAGGTAAAATTATTGCACTTAGTGGTGGAAAAATATTATTTACAAGTAATAATAATAACTTCATAAAGTCAGGGCAACAGAAAAATAATGAACAACGTGAAATATCACGATATATATATATATTCTTGATATTTTACGTTATCCTTGTTTTTCCGTTGCACTGACTTTATGAAGTTTATGAACATCTACACCAGAAAAATATCAGTTATTCGACAATGGTCAAGTGACCGAAATGTGCCTCATCACTCAAGGTAAAATTATTGCACTTAATGGTGGAAAAATTACTTACAATAGTAATATATAACTTCATATATATAATTTAATTTTTCCATCACTTATGTGCCTCATCACATAAGGTAAAATTATTGCACTTAGTGGTGAAAAAATATTATTTACAAGTAATAATAATAAGTTCATAAAGTCAGTGCAACAGAAAAATAATGGACAACATGAAATATCACGATATATATATATATATATATATTCTTGATATTTTACGTTATCCTTGTTTTTCCGTTGCACTGACTTTATGAAGTTTATGAACATCTACACCAGAAAAATATCAGTGATTCGACAATGGTCAAGTGACCGAAAGGTGCCTCATCACTCAAGGTAAAATTATTGCACTTAATGGTGGAAAAATTACTTACAATAGTAATATATAACTTCATATATATATATATATATACATATATATATATATATATATATATATATATATATAATTTAATTTTTCCATCTCTTATGTGCCTCATCACATAAGGTAAAATTATTGCACTTAGTGGTGGAAAAATATTATTTACAAGTAATAATAATAACTTCATAAAGTCAGTGCAACAGAAAAATAATGAACAACGTGAAATATCATGATATATATATATATATATATATATATATTCTTGATATTTTACGTTATCCTTGTTTTTCCGTTGCACTGACTTTATGAATTTTATGAACATCTACACCAGAAAAATATCAGTGATTCGACAATGGTCAATTGACCGAAAGGTGCCTCATCACTCAAGGTAAAATTATTGCACTTAATGGTGGATAAAATTACTCACATAGTAATATATTAACTTCATAAAGTCAGTGCAACGGAAAAACAATGGATAATGTTAAATATCAAGAACTTTATATACATATATATATATATATATATATATATATATATATATATATATATATATATATATATATATATATATATATATTATCAGGTAGTGTCACAGACGAAAGATTATGACTAGTGTAACTAAGAAACATATATTTATTGTTAAAAGGATGGTTGACATTCTAGGTACTGAGCTAATTCACTAAATTGAAATGATGAAAACTAAAGCCATTTTACACTGTTCCAACATGTAATTATAAATTATTATAGGTTTTCTTAATTTAAATTCATTAACACTTAAACATATATTGGTAGGTCACGTAAAACTAGCTGCTCTAGTTGAAAATGTGATAGAATAATATTAAATCGTTTCCAAGTTTAAATATAACTCAAAAAACATTAAATACCTGTATTTGATTTAGGGTGGACTCATTTAGGAAATCATACCAAAGGGTTGCAAAATGACGAGGTCTTTAAAGCAAACTTTAAATTTTCTAAAATTGCTTGTAAATATGTTACACTTGCCTATAGTAGCACTTAGGTTGTGGTTTGAATTGTTTTTTTGAGAGTGTTGTGTGTGTAGTAGGCTATTTTGTAATTGTATTTTCAAATTAAATTTTCATTTTCATAAAATGCAATTCTACAGAGAAATATTGTGGCTAAGAGACTCTTTTGATAGTTCCTTCAGGATTTCATCCTGTGTTATAGCCATTTTCTGAAGCGTATAAGCTAGTCTTTCTTGGAACAGTTATGTAAATATATATATATGTATGTATAAATTATCTACGCATTTAACAATTTTTAAAGATACATATTGCGCAATGCCCGAATCAAATCTATCACTGTAGGGTTATAGTTATAGTAAACTCCATCTATGTCTTCGCTACTGTTTTCCAAGCATTTACTTACATTTGCATGATTCTTAACTAAAGATGGTGATAAGTAGAAATTATTTGAAGATGGGATCCAGCCCATGTGGTCATTTTCTTTCTAAGCGACAAATTACTTTTGTGGAAGAGAATTTGTTGTTGTTCATGACAAGCTGGTTGTTAATCACTTATTATAATTTGAAATTATGTGCGACCAGACATTCTGTTAATATAAGTTGTTAACCTACACTTGAAGATAATGTTTCCATCTAATGATTTCTTCAGCCTTACGTTTATACCACTAGTACCGCTGCAGTTGTACTTTTCCATCCAATTCTCACTTCTAACTTTCAAGAACTCCAATCAAAAATTACAACTGTAGCAATCCTAGCAACAGAAACGTGAGCCTGAAGAACTTGTATCAATAGAATGTCTGGTCGCACATAATTTCAAATTATAATATGTGGAAGAGACTTTAAACTGCTATGAACTAAACAATCTCTGATGCTGTTGATTCTTGACAAGATGGTAGAAAGAAGCACTGTGGTTAATATGATGATATTGATTATGTGGGAGGAAGTGGAGTCAATATTAGAAAGGGTGGCCCAAATATCGTCGAGTTAAAGATTTCTTTGCATAGTGTTACATTAATTTGGTCTTTGGTAATTGGGATGTTGACGGTTTCGGATACTGGTATGTTTTTTTTTCATATTTATAAAGAATACTCACACAATTTAATAGAATATCAAAGAGAATCAGATGTATTGTTTCCAGAATTGTGATATAAATTTTCTTCTCTTGAAATATGATATTTGGAAAATTTAACCCTAGCTACAATTTGTACACTTCAGTATTGTATAGAAATTTCTAGAAACACGAGTTTTAAATTAAAAAAACAAGTCATGTTTGCCCTTAATGATAATATAGTAATTGTATCATTTTGAAAATATTTTACAATCAGAACAAATTACTAAAATGATCAAGCCTATATTGACTGGAATTCCCACCTAATTATGAGTGGAGACAGAATAAAATTAAAGATAATGATCAGGCTAAAATTTTAATTATTGTTTCCTTTACAATAGTTTTTGTACTTGTCAAAAATGAAAAAAATTACACTTTTGGCATTAACTTGACATAAACCCACTACTTACTGATATTTTTTTTTTGCCAAGTTAATACTAAAAGTGTTGAGGATGTGTTCCATTGTCCACTCAGACCGTAACTCTGGCATAGGCATGGGTAATATAGGCATGGGTAATATAGGCATGGATAATATAGGCGAGGTAAATCCGGGTAATGGGTGTGGGTAACTCCGTATATAGGCAAGGTAAATATTTACAAGTGTTTAGTGAAAATTAGTAGCTCACATGAAGATGGAATCAACAAATACATATATATATATATATATATATATATATATATATATATATATATATATATATATATATATATATATAGATAGATTTCTTGGACTAGGAGACTGACAAGAGTCCACTCTGTAGTCTTGAAATAGGAACACATTAAAGCACTTAACGAATGATATATTTCAACCACACAGTGGTCTTTGTCAATCAAAGAGAAAACACAAAAAGAAATATGAGGGAATGAAATAAAATAAATAAATTTATATTTGATTACAACTTAAATAATATTAATAATACAATTAAATAATATTATGATTACAACTTATATTTATTTTATTTCATTCTCCCATATTTCTTTTTGTGTTTTCTCTTTGATTGACAAAGACCACTGTGTGGTTGAAATATATCATTGATTAAGTGCTTTTATGTGTTTCTATTTCAAGACTACAGAGTGGACTCTTACCAAGGTAAGTCTGTCAGTCCAAAAAATCGAATAAATCTATCTATATATATATATATATATATATATATATATATATATATATGAAGTTTTTTTTTTTTACTTACAAAAAATTACTTACAATAGTAATATATAACTTCATAAAGTCAGTGCAACAGAAAAACAATGGACAACGTAAAATATCAAGAATATATATATACTAAAAGTGTATTTATAGAAAATCTTCAAGATGTACAACACAACAACTCCAAGGCGAAAAATAAAGTTTTTTTTAAATGGCAAGTTCATAAGAGATGAATTTATTATCAATGCGGAATTTTTTTTTTTTGGTCTCTAGTGGTCTCTTTTTTTTTTAGGAAATAATGTCATTATAAATGATTTCAAATTGTCAGAAAAATTAAAATAACGGTAGGCCTACATTACTTGTGACCTAAAAGACAACTAAATGCCACAAAAAGATTCCTAGATTTAATTTACAAATGGCGCAATCATTGTGTGTATAAGACAGCTCAGTTTATTAAAATGGTGTTTGAAGTTTACTCTGCAAACAATAAGTCATATAATATGGAGTTAAAGAAGAGAATGAAACGGAAGAATATCTAGCTTTTAAAAATTTTCTGTTGGTCTGCCTCTCCAAAAATTATTTCTAATCATTACCCACGAGGTACCTATTAACAAAGACTACAAAACTGGTTGTATTGCTATGTGTAAGAAAAGTGAATTATTTTGTAATTATACAACCTGTATAATCAATTAAAAGAATCTGTCTACCAGAAGCCTCATCTTGAATCTTAACACTTATGATGCGAGTGGTTTTGCGACTAAATTGAGGTATCTAGCCCATTAATATTCTCTACCCGCTAAACAGTCCACTATAGACCACGGGAAAATATCTATACTATAAGTAATTATTGAACCTATACGTAACCTAGAATACGGCTTTTCCAAAAAGCATCAGTAAGTAAGTCAGTAGCTTTCATTAGTTCTTCAAATAACTACTTATGATTTCATTAGTGAACTCATGATGATTACAATAACCAAATGTATGTAAATAAAAAAAACCCTCTGCTCCCAATCTCAAAACGAATTCAATCTCAAACTTTTGGTTGTTCAACCTAGGCGACTTGTCTCATCAGGATCAAGGAGCTTGATCCCAAAATCCATGGTGCCAATATGTAAGAGCTCAAGAGCCTTTCTGTGAAGGCTAAGCTTATCACCAGCCCAACTCTGACAAGTTTCCAACCTGTAAACTATGATTTAGCCCATTATCCTAGAATTGCCGAAGTAGAACCTTCTAAACAGCCTGATTTTTTGTATTGTCACAATATCCCGCTAGTTGGTCCAAGTAATGCAATCAGACCATTATCCGTCCTCAATTTACTTTACCACATTAGGCAGGAAAGACTGGAACCATCAACCTGCCCACTACTCCTTGAGGGTTGTAGAATCCTAACAGCATGAAGGGTTTTGTGGAAGAAGAAGAAAGAGAAGTGAAACAGAAGAGTGTTGGCAAGGAGTATCTGGTTCATTACAACTCTCCTCCTAGCCAAAAGAACATATATCAATATCCTAAGTGGGGAATCCAAAGCAATCATGTGAAACCTTTACCTCCACGAATCCAACCTCCCCCGTAACACCTTGCTGAGCACTAGTCAGGAAACTCCTAAACCTGGTAAGAGCGAAAGGGGCTATTTGACTAGATCAGGGAGGTAAGTACAATATACCTTAAGGTAGCAGTGCTTCGGGCAGTTTAAAACCCGCTCCCAAGTTAATAAAAAAAAAACACCTTGCTGTAAGCCCTGGGCTGGTCACTGGCCCAACCTTGGGCGGAGACAAACTCCAACCAGGAACAGTAGTTAGATCACTTTTTCAGAACTACTTGGGACTAGTAGAACCTTGCAAATGGCCAGGCTTCCTTGCCCTAATACCCCGCCTGATTGGTTCAGTCCAGGTGGAGCATTCTGACCTTTATCTACTCCTGGATGTCCTTACCTAAGGGCCAGACCCTCAGACTTAAATATAGAATCTTAACAACCTTATTTTAAGATTGTTAACTTTATTTGAACTGAACAGTTAGTGTAAACAGGCTTTTTAGAATCTTTTTCACGAATTTAAAGCCAAACGCTAACCTTATTATAAACTGTCATATAGAAGTTGTAAAATCTTTGATAAATTATTCCAAAGTTCATTTTATAACTTAATACCTAAGTTTATAGGTATTCCTGACCCTAAATATAATTGACCACAATTTGCTCATTTATTTAAGATTTTTCTTATAATGCTTCAAATTTAATTTGTTGGGCATTAAGCTTTAAGCTTCATAGTATGGAAGCTTAGAAGATTGCTGTGACTTTAAATTCCTTATTTTAAAATCACAATCTTTAATGCATTTCTAAATATATTTCCAAACAAACTACAATACAAAATACAACACGACACCAACAACAAAGATAAAATACAAGCACCAGACGTATACAAATTAAACTGTAGAAACTGTAACAAATTCTAAATTGGGCAAACAGGTCACAGCTTCAAACAAAGAGTCGAGGAACACACAAAATCTCTCAAACAGAACACCAACTCAGCATACTCCAATCACCTAAAAGAAACATGACACAAATACACAGATATTTTTACCATAACCTAGAAATCTTACACATCAACAAAAAAAGACCGCATCTCAACACACTAGAACTATATGAAATTTATAAACACACAAAATACAAACATAATAAACAAACAAACACAATACAAATGACACATACTCTTTGATACTATAAAAAACCTGTCTTTAAAACCGCTACCGCTTAACCTAACAAGTCCATGCGGAAAATTTAGACACTGATGAAGATCGCCACAGAGCGACGGAAAACGTTCTGTCTTAGTAAGTTTTTACAAATTAACAAAATTTAAATGTGGATAGTCATAAACTAATGTAAAAATGATTAATTAAGAATGTAATGGACTACCAAATTCGAAAATATATTAAATTATGATAGATCATTACATTGACATCGTCATAAAAATTTTGGACATAATTATTAAATAATTTGATAAAAGACTCAACCAGGGAAAAAATTATAAAATCCAACGTCATTAACTGGAAAGCTAAAACTGTTTTCACTTCTTATTTATTATTTTCACTTCTTACTTGGCAAAATCATTATTTACTGATATTTTTCAACAGACACATTTCCCACTTGATTAGTACGTTGTTCAATGCTGCAAGTCTCCTAGAAGATATGAATTATGTCCATAGCCTGCAGCATTGAACAATTCACTGACCCAGTGAGAAAAATGTCTGCTGAGAAATACCAGGAAGTAGTTGAGTTTTCCAAAACTGTCTTTCAAAAACCTCAAGATGTTGAAAAAACCAACAATTGATAGAACGTTTTTTCTCCAAGATCTTTTTCTGAAACTACTTCATTTGTACTTGAAACAGAGTAAAACCAAAAGTAAGTTTCATAATCCTAAAAAAATGATTCACATAAATATCAAATTTGCAAATGAATATAAATATTAGATTAAAATAATTTTCTAAACCACTCAAGTATCTATTGGAAATTTATAAAATCAAATAGAAAGGTTAATATTTTATAAATATTATTTTTTGTCATCTTTGCATATGGATATTGTTATTTATTACATTTAAATTTTGGACAAAAATTTACTAAAAATAAACCTTTGAACAAAATTTTAAATTTTGTAACAAAATTAATTAGTGGTTTCAAACATAAAAATAGAATGCAATTCATGATATAATCTTCTACATAAAAATTTCAGTGTTGTTTACAGAATTTAGTTTTTCAAAATTTGTCAATTATTAAAGCAAGCAATATTTATTTAAAATTAAAAAATATTCAAAAAATCTAAAATTATTCTTGATGAAAGAATAATAAAAGGAGATATCATTTCTGGTAGGGGCAATAGGGTTTAATCGGGATTAATAGGGATTACTGCTTTGACCAATCAAAGCAGCAAAGCCGAAAGACTTCGAATCAGTTACATTTTACTGGTTACTTTCAAAGCCAATAACAAAGGTTGAATAACGGTGGTATTATAAAAAAATTACTTTTGAACCTGGAGAAAAAAGTTTGTTGCCAAAAGAGGAAATACTCTTTATTGATAACCATACATCCACAACAGTTTCCTTTCTTCAGAGAGATTTAGTGTGATTACTTTCCCGCAAACATGACTACGGTCATTCAAACCTATGGACCAATGCTTCATAACAAATATAAAATATTATTATTGTCAACGATAATTTTATTAAAGATTTGATTTTATACAATATCAAGAGCACAGTGCTACAATATATTACAATGAAAATATTGGAAAGAACCCCAATACCACAAAAATATTCAAAAACAACAAATAAAACAAATTACCTTACATTAAACCCTTATGTACATTTCGATGACCATGTCATCATTATCAGAGGATCTTATTACAAAATAACAATCTAGCAAACAAGAAGTTACAAACTAGAGTGATAACTCAACTTGTCAAATAGATCACTCTAGTTTGTAACTTCTTGTTTGCTAGATTGTTATTTTGTAATAAGACCCTCTGATGATGATGACATGGTCATCGAAATGTACATAAGGGCTCATTCTTAAGTAACTTGTTTTATTTGTTATTTTTTGATTATTTTTGTGGTATTAGGGTTCTTTCCAATACTTTCATTGTAAAGATTTGATTGTTTAAAAACATCTTTGGTGCAAGGGCGGAGTTCCAGGATAGATTTCAGGGTTCATAATGGCAGGAAAACATGGGAGGGGGGTTGGGGCAGAACACTTTCAAAAATAAAAGGCCTAGAAATTTAAATTTAAGCTATTGTTGTACTTAGAAATCACAGGAAAGTTTGCATTTTATTTTATCAAAACATGCATTTTACCTGAATTTATATGGATACCAAAATTATTATTTTGTACATAATACAAAATATTGTTCAACTTTCATCGTTTCATCAAACGGCTTGGTCTGACAAGGAGTCGTTGTACACAGACTCTTAGTATAGCCGAGCTGGTACGGAACTAGTGCATGACTTGTAACATACTGGTGTGCTAGCGTAACTAGTGCGCTAGTGTTGTTTATGCTGTTTGGAACTATCAATGTTATCAGATGAATTTCTACACCTAACATTACATAAATGTAAAAACAATATACATTGCTTTAAAATATAAGTCAAATGAAAAATACATTTTGATAAGTAAACTGGGATAGGTTTAAATATTTTCGGAATACGAAAAACTATTTCTAAAAAAAATAGTACCCAAATTTTTTGGGGGGGCCCTACTGCTCCTCCCCTAGAGCCGCCCTTGCTTTGGTGAGCCAAACGATAAACTATTTTAAACAATCAAACAGAGGAAAATAGTCATACAAAGAGTGATACCTCATTGTTTCAGGATTACAAGTTTTCATTTTGGAACTGAGGAAGAATCAAACATGAATGAAGAAATCATAAATTATGATCTTCCTGAAATTGTTGGGAGGCTGAAGATCTTGAAGTCTTGATTTTAAATCGTGAAGTACAAAGCTTATTTGAATGTTGAGAATGCCCTACAGGATCCTACTAGATGCAGAGATTTGTTAAAGCCATGTGGAATAATTACCAAGAAGGTTCTACTGAAGAAGAAAAAGAATTCAACTACAGGAAGAAATTCTAACTATAAAATATCAAGAGCACAGTGGTACAATATATTAGAATGAAAATATTGGAAAAAACCCCATTACCACAAAAATAATCAAAAATAACAAATAAAACAAGTTACTTAAGATTAAACCCTTATGTACAAGTTTGTAACTTCTTGTTTGCTAGATTGTAATTTTGTAATAAGACCCTCTGATGATGATGATATGGTCATCAAAATGTACATAGGGGTTTAATCATAAGTAACTTGTTTTATTTTTGAAAATTTTTGTGGTATTGAGGTTCTTTCCAATATTTTCATTGAAATTCTAACTACTTTGGTGACAACTTTTATAACAAAAACCATTAAGAAATTTATTCCATCTCACTCCACATGCTGAAATTATTTGTGCAGGAAATGCTGTAGAAACCTTCGCAGTTCAAAATTGAAAATGCAAACACAAACAAAAATTACCAAGTTCTTCACAAATAAACAATTAACTGTTTACAATAAACAAATATACATACTGTTTGTAATTTTTAATAGGTTCAATCAAAAAAGGTTTTTTAATAGGTTCTTTTTGTATTTGTGTAATAGGTATGATACAATTTTCAATAAACATATAACTCCATGCTCTATTCTGTAATAACTCAGCAGCATTTATGAATTTTGGTTAATAGTGAATATTTCTTATTAATGTACTGTGTATTAAATTATACAAGGACAAACAATATAGTTAGACAGCATTTTACTCTTAGAGTTCTAAATATCTCATGATAAATACTAGTGTTAGCATTTTCAAAGTTTCATTGCATAATATTGGCTATCTATTATTTTTAGCATTCCCCATTGAACTTCAAAATTAAAAATCTCAACTGCATAAATAATCAATTGAGTACTTCAAAAGTAATTCTAAATTAATTCTAGAGATTTTAAAGTTAAGGAACTCAAAGGATCAGAAAACTCTTTCTATAATGCTAGACAAGAGAAAAAAATATTTCATAATTTAAAATGGAAACCATTTAGAACGAATAATTAAAACAGGTTATTTCTGTGTATGAAACAATATTGCTCTGTGAGAGCCAAAATAAAGAATTTCTCAGACAAATAATGAATCACTGAGAATATTAAAACAAATAAAAGGCATACACAAAACTCATAAATTAATCATTTATTAAACTCATACGCGTTTCAATGACAAAGTCATCATCATCAGTGACTGTTGCTACTACAAACTCTAACTTTGTATGAGTCAATAAATGATTAATTTGTGAGTTTTGTGTAGGTTTTTTTATTTGTTTTAACATAACCTCACAAGCTAATTTCAAAGAACAGTTGTATTGACAATATTGTTTTTTATCATTTCAATTTATAGACCCAAGGCCTTAACCCTCTAGGGGGAGCATAGATTTTCAAATGGAGAGGGCACTTGTGGAGGTTTATTCCGCACAAAAAAACGTTTAAATATAAACGGTTTTTGTTTTTATATTTGGGTGACTTTATAATTAAATACTATATAAATAATTTCAGAAATCATTATTACACAATTTTGAATTTCTAAACGCATATTTCTAAAATTATCTTTAATTGTTAAAACATGTAAGCAATGTATACTAGACCATTGTTTTCATAACGGGAGAGGAGTTTGCGGGTTATTTTTCTGTAATAAAGCAATTAAACGTCTAAACATAAAATATCTAATCGTGATAGTACTTATATAAATTTAAAATTTATTATAATATTTAGTGACAATAAGGAATGTTTTACTTCAAATATATAACTCTACAAATTAGTGGTTGAAAAAAATATTGCCTTTATACCACAATAGGTTCTACAGTGAAATAAAACTAGCAGAAACTTAATGTTTGTTGCAAAAACAACTCATAATTGTTCATTTTAAAGCTCACTAGTCACTAATATAGCATGAACATGACCCACTCTCATGAGAATTATGTTTCTTCTTGTTGTCTTTCATTGCCTTACTGGTTCATTATACTACATATTTTTAGCAGAATTTTCTCTACAATGTCAAAATTGACAGATTTTCAACAAATTGGCCACTTTTGTCATTTTTAGATTCACCTATTATGTCTTCCTTTGTTTCATTTTCAATTTCCTTGGCTTCTTCATCAGGTTCGTCATCTGGCAGAGACTCGTTTTCTTCAGAATTGTCTAAATACTGTCTAACAACATTTCGGGGAGGCAGTATTTCTTGAATTTCCTCATTTTCGGCACTACCAAGCATTTTATGAATTCTCTCCTCTTCAAATGGAACAACAGTAAAATGTAAAACTTAGATACTAAAGACATAAAACACTAAAATAATAATAACAACAAAAACAGTAATGGTTTAACTCCAAAAAGCCTTTTGTAATGTAAATATCACGAGGAACTTTGCACAAATAAGTTACACAAAAGAGCGCTTACAAATGACCTTCGTAATCTGACCGCGATTGACAAAAGATTAAATTCACACTAATACTACTAGGGAAAAAATCAACAAAAATAGGTTGGGCCGTTTCCTAGAATGCAGGTTGTGGAGTAACACGCTGGAAATAAACATCTGACAACTGATAAGACGTTTTCTTTACAAATAATGATACATGCGGAGAAAAACTCCACAAGCGCCCTCTCGAAGGTTGTAACGTGAGTAGGGGATGTGACGTGATTAAACCCAGTCTCACAGACCCATAATTGTTTTTAATAATGTAAGCACAGTTTTTTTTTAAAAACTTTTTAACCATTATTTTTGTAGTTAATTGTTCCTAATGAAGAGATTTAGGGCATTATAATATAAAAATGGTCAATTATATTGTGAATAAACACGTTTATTGAACAATAATGCAATATGAGTAATTATATAGGGAAAAATTATAAAAATAATAATGATCATAATATTCAAGTTATTTGAAGGTTAATATTTTAAATCGCTGGTTATTACAATACAAAAATAAGTATTTGTTTTGGAGGGCAGTGAATGTTCCATCGTTTAGTGTTGTCATTTCCAATGTAAGATGGTCCCATCGGTTGTAACTGTACGCGTTGAATATCAAATTCCATTTCGTGTAAGAATCTCCCCTATTTTGTTCGGAACCCGTATCTTCATGACATACTTCTACATGATCCTCTTCTTCTATATCAGATCTGTCAATAAATTCACTATCACTATTTTTGTCAATATTCTCTTCTAATAACTCCCTAATCCGTTCTTGTTAACGGTCTCTTTGTCTTTCCATTTCCAATTCAATAAAGTATTGTTTGAAACTAATATATACACTAAATACACTGTTTACAACACCTAAATATGAAGAAAACTATTTACACAAACTAAAAATATAGTTACACAAACGTGGGCGCCAAGTCTGACACACCCGAAATAGTAAAAATACTGTCACACGAGTCGGGGCACCAAGTCTGTGAGAACCCAATCGTAAACAAATATACAGGTAGAGCAGTGGCAACAATTCGACCTTGACTAGCACTTAATATTGGACAGGTAGATGGACGGAGGGGTTTCTAGCGCAGTGCTACCAACCGTGGCAATAAAATTTTCCTGCTCCGGGTCTGTGAGACTTGGTGCCCCGACTCCAGGGTTAATGAATACCAGCTCACAGGGAATAATTTATTCCTCAACTGTGTAATTTCAATTACAAGGTCAAGATGATTACCGATTTATTACATCTAAACAATACGACAGGCCAACAAAAAAATATTTATAAAAATTTATGTGAATCCTATGCATTTTTAAATGGCAAAATAGAATTTGTTATCAGATTGTATGTATCACCCACAGTTATTTTACAATATTACACTGATTATTCTATATAACTACCGTTATCTGGCGTTCGTTGTGGCATTTAATATTCTTATTTATTGTATGTAGAATTTGTAGGTTTAATGTTTGCATAAATATGGTTATTGGACATGAAGTATTCAGAAAAGTTTGATTGAGTGTTTTTATTTATGAGTGCTTTTATGTAGAATATGTAATAATACAATCCTAAGTCCCCAACTCTAGCCTTAAAACAACTAAAAGGTCAGGTACAGTCCGAGTTGACAATGGGCTGTATCCCACAAAACGGCCATCTTTATTAAAGAAAGTAAGTGCTACTACCAATATCGGAACCAGAGGGGTGCATGTGCCCCACCCCAAACATATTAATATTAGCAAAACATTTTAACCTATACAACAGCACAAGTTCTAGCTAAACAGCTTCCTGACGGTCCAGCAATTATGTAATTTTAAGTCCCAAAATTGAATAAAATATGATTTCTAGAGATAAAAATGTTCAAAATTTCCCCAGGGAGGTTCCACCCACTGTCCCTTCAGGTCGTCCCCCCCAACCATTACTCTGGCTACTACAGACAAGTGTACCATAGTAGTTTATGTTCAAGTATTCTAGTCTAAACAATTAACTCAAGTTGAAAATGGAATAGAATATTATTAGTTGTTATTAATATTATTATTATTACTAACATGTTTTTCAAAAAATTATCTTGTTATCAAAAGCTAAGAAACATACAACTTTAAAATAATGAAAATTAAAAGATAGACACTACCTAGATGGTAAAACTGACTGAACTAAGCAAAAAAAGCCAAATACAAACCAAATATTCACATACTCATGGTGCTAATTGTGGTAATGAGGATAACAAGACAAGTAATATGTTACCTGCCTGTAGTATTCTAATGGGACTGTTGAACTTATTATACAAAGTGCTATTGTTATAAGGTTCTGATTACCTTAATGTACTGACGTAAGGACATCTTTGTTGTGGGGTAGGTGTTTTTAGGGATGATTCCTAACACTTTTGATTCTAAAATTTTTTTTAGATTGTCGACTCTCAATTCTTATAACTTATAAAGGATTACATGCTAATCTCTAATAACGAGTTTACTTAACACCTTGGTATTATACTGAAGCCCTTTGAAATTTCCGTTTAAATGTAATAGGCTACACAAAACCTTCAAACTTGAATTATGAATTTGAATTTCTGAAAGCATTGCAAACATAACAGACAAATGTGAGAGTTGCACACTCTCACACATTTATTGGTTGCATACTCTCACACATTCATTGGTTGCACACTCTCGCACATTCATTGGTTGCACATTCTCACACTTTCATTAGTTGCACACTCTCACACATTTATTGATTGCACACTCTCATACATTCATAGGTTGCATACTCTCGCATATTCATTGGTTGTACACTCTCACATATTCATTGGTTGCACACTCTCACACATTCATTGGTTGCACACTCTCGCACATTCATTGGTTGCACATTCTTGTACATTCATTGGTTGCATACTCTCGCACATTCATTGGTTGCACACTCTCACACATTTATTGGTTGCACACTCTCAAACATTCATAGGTTGCATACTCTTGCACATGCATTGGGTGCACACTCTCGCACATTCATTGGTTGCACATTCTTGTACATTCATTGGTTGCACACTCTCACACATTCATTGATTGCACACTCTCACACATTCATTGGTTGCATACTCTCACACATTCATTGGTTGCACACTCTCACACATTCATTGGTTGCACACTCTCACACACTCATTGGTTGCATACTCTCACACATTCATTTTTTGCACACTCTCACACATTCATTGGTTGCATACTCTCGCACATTCATTGGTTGCACACTCTCACACATTCATTTTTTGCACACTCAAATGAAAGCATTACAAACAAATGGACCAGAAATGCTTCCCAACGTCTTTGGTGCTGCGCCATAAATAATATTATTTATATTATCTCAAATCGGCATTTTCTTCAATCGTTTATTTCATTCAAAACAACTAATATATAAGTAAGACATAGTCAATGATTTATCATGTTTGTAATTAATTACATCCTCCACGTAAATCCAACAGTTTAAAAAACAAGAAACTGAATTGGCAGTTAATCAATGGAGAATAGAGTATCGAGGATGGGTCGATACCATTAGAATCGATGAATCCTGGAATTAAGAATTGGAATTGGCCTATCCCTAGTGTTTTTACATCTTGAGCACAGACAAAATGTAAAATATGCAAAAACATATTTAGTTTGAATGTACCTCATAAAAAGGCAATGAATATGTTTAAAAAAAATCTTTTCTGTTAGTAGTTTGTTTTTATATTCACGAGAGTAAACGCAGTACAAATTCAGCACTGAATGTAACTGTCAATGTTGTATAACATCAAAGCCTGCTTCTGGGATGAACACTGCAGATTCAAAGTACTGGTTTCAGATGGTAACAAATTCTTTAGAATATATAAATCCAGGCAGTTCTGATATATTGTGTCTCCTAAAGTGGTAATTCAGGATATATGCTTATTAAAAAATTTTCATTATCTCCTGGATAAATAATTGGTGCATCCCAAAATTATGATTAGTAAAAGCAATAGTTTTTATGTTTATTTAAAATGACTAAGTTTCTTTAAGATTGTTGAATGCTCTTGACTCAAAAAAAAGCTTGGTCGAATATTATTATAGACAGCCATTAAGTGACGCTTGGCAATGAGTATTTGATTTTTGTTTTGACATCTTGTGGCTCCAGAAGACATAGACAGATGTAGTAACTCACTTAAAGTTGACCATCATTTCTGTCTTCTACAGCTCTGTAAACAGAGTCTGTAAAATTCTTTGCAGAGCCACCAGTTGCTCTTATTAGTGGTAAACATTCAAATTGTGTATTTTCCAACATTTTTAAAACCCCTGTTCTCCAATTCTGTCTATTGTCTGTAATATTTCAAGAAGGTTTTTTAAACAGGACACAAGTGAGATAGAATTATATGATATTATTAATTTACTTTGGATTAATAAAACATAACTATTTTTACTTTATAATATCCATTAAATGGTGGACTGGGATGCCCAGAATTCTGACAAATGCTGGATTCCTACTAAATCCATTCTTATCAAATATCTACTTATTCATATTGCCACTTGGTCAGCTATTAAAAATACAAGTGGAGTTGCATCACTAATTCTAAAATTAAACCTTATTTCCAGTCACACAAGCTATACTTTTGCAAGCAAATACTATACTAAATGCACAGTTATTATTTAATAAATTTTTTTTTAATTTAACACAATTCTTACAGTAACGAATAACAAAGTGCATATATATATATATATATATATATATATATATATATATATATATATATATATATATATATATATATATATATATATATATATATATATATGGTGAAATAAAATAATTTTCATAAACAAGAATATACGAGTATTACTTCATTTTATTGTTGATTGAAGCTTTTCGCTAATTTACATTAATAGCATTTTCAAAATTTATAAATCACTGTCCAGTTATGTCCAGTTTTAAATCACTGTCTCAGTTAAGACTCTAGTCTTACTCTAGTCACATAACTGGACAGTGATTTATAAATTTTGAAAATGCTAATAATGTAAATTAGCGAAAAGCTTTAATCAACAATAAAATGAAGTAATACTCGTATATTCTTGTTTATGAAAATTATTTTATTTCACCATACATATTCAACAAGAAAAAATAATTCATATATATATATATATATATATATATATATATATATATATAATAAGAATAATAAATTAAAAGTATTTCAAAAACAGGAATACTTTCATTGCATATATTATTCAAAGCTTATCACCGATAAAACAGTACATGCATCTTCAGGAAAATAATTATCTAACAAAATATTTTTACAAAAATTAAATCATATGTGCTACAAAGAACCATATGTTTATAAGTATTGCACTTTATGTAATTTTCTATAACATCAATGACCTTATAAATAGTTTGGTGCCTTGACCTCACTTGAATTTATTCATTAATTAATTTGTCTTTAACTCTATGCTTCATTTAACTTTATTCTTGTTTTTGAAATATTTTTAATTTATTAATTATATTACAAGTAAACATATCACCTTATTTATTATATTTAATATATATATATATATATATATATATATATATATATATATATATATATTGAAAATTCAATATAATTGTTTATAATAATTCTTATAATTGTTTATAATAATTCTTATAATTGTTTATAATAATTCTTATAATTGTTTATAATAACTCTTATAATTGTTTATAATAATTCTTATAATTGTTTATAATAACTCTTATAATTGTTTATAATAACTCTTATAATGGTTTATAATAACTCTTATAATTGTTTATAATAACTCTTATAATTGTTTATAATAACTCTTATAATTGTTTATAATAATTTTTATAATTGTTTATAATAACTCTTATAATTGTTTATAATAACTCTTATAATTGTTTATAATAACTCTTATAATTGTTTATAATAACTCTTATAATTGTTTATAATAACTCTTATAATTGTTTATAATAACTCTTATAATTGTTTATAATAACTCTTATAATTGTTTATAATAACTCTTATAATTGTTTATAATAACTCTTATAATTGTTTATAATAATTCTTATAATTGTTTATAATAACTCTTATAATTGTTTATAATAACTCTTATAATTGTTTATAATAACTCTTATAATTGTTTATAATAACTCTTATAATTGTTTATAATAACTCTTATAATTGTTTATAATAACTCTTATAATTGTTTATAATAACTCTTATAATTGTTTATAATAACTCTTATAATTGTTTATAATAACTCTTATAATTGTTTATAATAATTCTTATAATTGTTTATAAGAAAGATTATTTTAGCAGCAGTGCTTTTCTAGTTCAGTTATAACAGTCTTTAATGATAAATACAATAAACTAGCAACAATAGTAGTATATTATGTTTTAATTTACTTGTCTCACATGAGAAATGAAAAAAATATGTCAAAATCGGATTGTAGTCAAGTCTGCATCAGTGTCAACATGGCTCCCCGTCAAATGGTTTGCATAACTATCAGGGTTTGGAGGATTTTATTCACAACAATCTAGAATAACAACATAATCAAATAATATTTTGATACTACTGATTTTTTATCAGATTAATGCATATTCACTAACCAAGAAACCATAAATTAAATCTAACACAGCTATTCAGTTTTAGAGAAAATAAGAAATAATTTCAGAACTTACACCTATCTATGTGGAAAGAAGCATTTCTAGTTGAATAAACTGTACCAAATTTACTTTAAAAGATTGAAATTTGAGTAAATTAATTAATTAAAACTTTACATATCAAGAGAAGTTTGCAAATTAAGGTTGTTTACAAAAATAAAACCAAATATATACTCTATGAAGCTTTAGTTTTAATTGCTTGTTGCCCCTCAGAATAACCATATGTAAAAGAATCAGATAGGACTAAATTTTAAAACACTCTATCGGCTTCTACCAATAAAACAATATAGTCAGTTGCGTAGTCGGATGGGGGCACTTATCCCCAAAAGCAATTAATTTCATCAAAAAATAATAACATGTAAAACAGCACTAGTTTTTTTTATCAAAACAGTTTCCTGATGAACTAACAATTGCGTAGTGCCAAAATAGTATAAAGTATGATTTATAGAGATAGAAATGTTCAAAATTTCGCCAGGGAGGTTCCAACACCCTGATCCCCCGTGTTGGGCCCTCCAAAATCATTGTCCTGACTCCGCCCCTTGGTTTAGTTCTTACAATTGTGTGGAGTAAATGTGTAACAGCCCTGTATAACAGGTTGATATAGACCAACTGTAAATGTCAATTAAAAACATGGCTACTGACAAACCACAAACACTAGAGGAATAAATTCCAATTTTAATTCTGAGCCTAGATTACAGCCCAAGTATAAGAACTGTGATTTCTTAAATACATAAAATTTGCTCAAGTTATTCTCCAAGTAGTATTCTTCAATAGATTTACTCAATGTATAATGATGGAAAAGGCTCTGGTTTACTTGCAATACATTTTCAGCTATTTTAACAAATATTTTTAATAAAAAATTACATCTTCAGAACCTGGTAAGAAATTCTAGCAACGGATTTATCATAGCTCTCGTACCACTTAACGAAATTAGTAATACATCCTATCAAGTTTTAATAAACCTTTATGTATGACTCTCTTAGTAAAATAATGCCATAAGTGCTAATTTTATTTTAAATAACAAAAGCATAAATAAAAACACTTGTAAATATATTACTACTTGCCTATGGTAGCACTTACTTTTATAATTGTTGAGGACAGCTGCTTCGGGACATGTGTCCCATTGTAACTCAGATCATATGACATCAACAAAAAAGTAGACGATGTTATTCAAAGCAACATCACTATACTAGATATAAGTAAATGCTACTATAGGCAAGTGTAACATATTTACATGTGTTTTTAATTAAAAACTAGTAGCCCATGTGAAGATGGAATCAACTAATACAAACAAAAGAATATTTATAAACAAATTGAATTTAAAAAGTAAACTCATTTATTGTAGGATAAATAACCACTCAGACAGTCTTATTAAAAGCTGGAGAAGTTGTTATTGCTTGTAAATCCTGAGGGAAATAGCCAAGTCCAAACTAAATTAGAGATTAGAAATAAATCTCATTACAAAATCGACCCTTTTATTTTGTTATCTTCTGGAAGAGTCTGCTGGAGGAATCATTTTATAACAACAAAAACAAAACAATGGATTCTCTTATATGTATAGTTATGGAAAGTATTGTGTTTTATTTGCAATACATATTCAGATACTTTAATAAATGTTTTAATGCAAAATTATGTTATAATAGCATAATTATTTCAATAATTAAAAACATAATAGTTATTAACCATGTTTACTTTTGCAAAGATTATTGTTAAATAAAAGCGGTTGACTTGGAGCAATTACGTTACCGTCACCAGACTTGCAACACATAAGTACACAATTCAAACTACCAACACTAATAACAATAGTTCACAAATAAACATAGCACAATGAAATTTCTTATAATTATAAAGTTTTACATAAATTTCTAAAATGGGTAACATCAAAAATAGTTTAAAAATAATAATATTAACATAACAATTACAACCTATTACATATTTAATTGTAACAAAAACATAAAAACCCCAGGCCACTACTACAGTTTCTATCACTTACAAGTCAGGAATAAATCATATTTATAGGTTTAAAATATAGAAATTAAAACATAACTTAAAGAAATGAGACCTCTCAACCACAAATAACTTTCTTCTTTTATTTAAAACCTAATGTACATTTCAATTGCATAGCAATCATCCTCAGAGGTAATTTACAATGTATTTTCATTGTACATTATTGCTATGCAATCGAAATGTACATAAGGTTTTAAATAAAAGAAGAAAGTTATTTGTGGTTGAGAGGTCTCATTTATTTATGTTAAACATTACGCCACAGTTGTTCCATCAGTTAAAATTAAAACATATTAACATTGCAAAACAACATGCCAAATTTCAAAAAATATTATTAACATACCAATTACAACCTATTACATATTTAATTGTAACAAAATTTTACTTGTGGTGGAATACTACATAAAATAAATGGTTTTATTGTTCATTTTGCTTATTAGTTATGTTATAATTCATAACATAACATAATTATATATATATAAGGTGCACGGAAAAAGCACTATGCATTCAAGGAGAGAAATCTGTGGCACTCATCTTCACTAGGCGATATAAAACTAAATCACTGGAGATGATGGAAATTGGTGGTAATACCAAAATAAGCTACGCTGAAAGGGCTAAATATCTGTGAGCTATTCTGGATAGGAAGCTACTCTGGTGTGAGCACTTGGATGATACATGCAAAAAAGCCATAGCTGTGTTTTTGCAATACAGAGGAGCTATAGGCATGAGATGGGGTTTAGGTCCACGTTAGATGATCTGGATTTATTCTGCCACTATGGTGCCGAAGTTGGTCTTTGCCTCAATCGTCTGGTGGGACAAGGCACAGAAAGAAACAAGTTAAAAAGTGCTGGACTTTGTAAAGGGGCTCTTCCTTATAAGCATAACAGCTACAAGGAGAAGTACGCCACGTGCGGTCATGAGGGTTATGTTGGGTTTTACATCCTTGAGTCTTGAAATTAGGATGAGGCAATAAAAACTGCATACCGGCTAAGTTGTACCGGGCAGTGGAAGACAAGTAGCAAACGTCATAAACAGCTATTTGGTGATTCACTGAAGGGGCTCTGGATAGAACCTCAGGATAAGATACTGCCACTTCAAAAGGAAATTACAAAATCCATATTCCTGCAAGAGAAGCATGGGCAGAGTGTAGACCCCAACATGGTGAAATCTGGAAGACTACAACTCTGCTTTCCAAGGGGACGTGCTCACGATCAAACTATATGCTGAGGAAATAAGCAAAACAAGGGTGTATTACTCAAGGACCGTTGCTGAGGGCAGTGGACATGCCACTTCAGGAGGGGCGCAAGAGGATCACGGTACATATATACAGGTTGTGCAGGGAAGAATGGAATGCGACCTTGGAGCGCAACAAAATTCAAGGTGCTGTGGGGTTACTCGGGAGACTTGTGGGGCAAAGAGCTACTCTCCTTAAGTAGACTTCAACTCATAGTTGCTGTAGAGCTGGTCACAGACCATGGGAATCTGGTTGGGCTTTAATACAAAATTGGAAGGTCTAGGTCCCCTGTGTGCAAGAGATGCGACAAGGACCAAGAGGAAAGCCCATTCCAAGTATTCTGCCCTGCTTTGGGAGCTGCAAAGATAAAGTGGTTGGCTGGCAGGTATGTACACCGGAGGATATCAGAAGATTTAGCATCAGGTGGGTACTTGGTTTCTGCAAAGAGGTAGGTATCCACTAAGCTAGTCCTGTGGTAGCGATGGGAAGTACAAAAGCTTTAGCTAAGTGCTCTACATCGTTAAAATACCTCCGAGTTTTAGTAATAAAATAAATGTTTTATATATATATATATATATATATATATATATATATATATATATATATAGAGAGAGAGAGAGAGAGAGAGAGAGTGAGAGTGAGAGAGAGAGAGAGAGAGAGAGAGAGAGAGAGAGAGAGAGAGAGAGAGAGCATCTACAAATAGGGAACAATGATCCGTACATTACCAGTTATACTATTAATGGTAATGGCAAATATGGCGTTATTAGTATAGCAAATAATGGTAATGACTAACCTGCGATACACAATTCTCCTGTTTGTAAATATTTGAATATGAACTGGAAAAGACCTATTTGACAGAAAATTAAAGTTGATTGCTAAGAGTTTGCCCTGTACACCCATGATTTTAAAGTATTCAGAATTCCTCTTCTCGAAGTAGAAGAAAACAGCAGGATGTGTTTGACGCAAGATAAAGCCATTTTCAATAGCAGATTCTAACAATAGCAATTGGTCAACTGATTATCGGCCTTGCCTGAAACCTCATTGTTCGTTGCAAATAAGCTCGTTGGTTTCTAGGTAACAGACAAGACGACGATTAACCATTTTCTCCAGTAGTTATCACAAAGCACTTGTAATTTATATAGATCTACAGCTACTGGGATTGGTTGTGTCTTTACCTGGTTTTAAAAGAGGAATTACTGTCGCTTGTAACCATTCGTGGGGAAAACATTGGTCCTCGAATAAACGATTGTATATCCGACGTATGACTTATTTTGCCGATGATGATAGATGTTTTATCATAGCGCAAACAATGGAATCAGGACCTGGTTCAGAAACTTTCGTTGACAAGAGAGCTGATTCCTATTACCCAATAGAGGACGGAATGTTCAAAGAAGAATCTTCAGACAATTCAACAGTAAAAGGTATTGCTTCTTCCTTCAGTTTATACGCTTGAAATAATTTATTATAAGCTGTAGTAGAAGATAAGTTAGAAAGTGACGTTCAAAGTACATTATCTACATCAGCACTGTTTGTGATCGATCTTCCATTAGGTTGCATCAGCGCAATAACTGTAAACGGAATGGAAGTACCACAAACATCTTAATTTCCTCCATACTGAGGAATTAATCGTCTAGTTGCGCTAATGTACTGGGTCATTCTAACAGCTTTGCCAAGATTATCCGTCTAAAAGAACTGTCTACATATACGGCCCTTATGCACCCTAATAATAACTTGTATTTTAAAAATAATTTCCCCGTAGGCCTATTTATATAATTATTTCATACGTATTCGTAAACTTCAGAAATAATTCGCTATAAAACCGATGAAATTTTAGATGCAAAATATAGAGATGAAGAAAACACTGTTGGTCCCAGAGTGGTTATTAATTTGATTTTAGAGTCCGAAAAGATTGCTTATAGTAAAATGTGTCTATGTTAGTTTGTTTACCATTTTAAAAAAATTAAATAACATATTCGATATCTCATAACAGCAATGAAATGCAATCCTAGATGCGATACCTTGGAAATACACCATGGAAAACTACATGAGGTTGTACTTGTTAATGCAATCAATTAACATTTGCGAAGCAAGAAACTTAGGGCAAAAACAATTCTAAAATTATGTGTTTATTTTATAGAAACATCATCGAAAAAGCTTAAGGATTATCATAATCACAGAGAAATGCAAATAGAACAAAATAACATTCAATACACTTTCAGATACGTACTATGTATTTATTATAGTATAATGGATACATAGGTTTCAAATAAATTGGGTTATTTATTATAAAATACTGCATATATAGATTTCCGATATAATAGTTATTTATTAAATTATAATGGATACTTTGGCTACATTACAGTTAGTATAATGGATACATAGATATCAGATAAAATAGTTATATATAGTAAATAATAGTTAATAATAGCAAATAAACAGTTATAGTAAATAATAGCAATATATTGTTAAGGCCTTTCCTTCTTGGCTTTTTTAATATAAGCTTCTATATCCTTCACTGTATCACTGTGAATTTTGCGTTGATCTGCCTCCTCTTCCTGTAACATTATATTATAACAGTTTATTATTTTGAACAATAGCATAATCTGAAAGTAAAATGTTAATTAGTTTTTGTTTGAAGTTCACTTTGAAGAAGGTTTAACCTTATACGCCATCATCTTATGTTGCTTTTTCTTTATGGATTACCTATCATTAGATAGGTGAGAATAATGTTTGAATCACAGAAAAAATGTAAAACAATATCGGGAATATTTGAATCATACTAAAAAACGAAAAACACTAATTTATGATACTCTAAACTTTAAGTATTTGAGCCAAAATCTTTTTTTTTCGGAAATTCTTTTAAACTTAAAAATGGCGAGTTCTTCTAGTACTTAAA
>JBAIZL010000006.1:127210730-127215730 GCA_036971475.1 Prosapia bicincta
CTATATCTACAATACGCGTTATATTATAATGTTTAAATTAGAAATAATAGGATAAAATAAGGTATTAATATGGGTAAAATATACTTAAAAAGGAATACGTAAATTATATAAATAACAAAGAAATCAAAATATAGTAAAATTATACAGGTAAATTTTTAATTTACTCAATTTACTTTACAAAATCAGGTGCCCCTAGCAGTGAGTTTGTGTGTATGTTTAATATTGACCTTTAACATATTTTCAACTCTATATTTATTTTTTAAAATAAAATTAATATAAATGATTTCAATTAAAAAACTGGTATTCCCATAACTATTTTCATTTAAAACTTTAAATTATTCTATTTATTTTTATTAAATTAAAATTACGAACTGCTGTTAACCTAAACCAGAATACAAATAGTACTTACAGCCACACTCCCAACAAACACAGCAAGTAAGACGAACGAAAAGTTGCTCATGATGTCTAGAAGATCAATGGTGCCTTCTCCTGCCGCTGCACGTATATATATATCTCTAGTCAGAATAGACCGCCACGCCTAACGAGATTATCATTAACCACGCCCTAATAAAATATAACCATTAAATTAGGAATTCTAATAAACAGAACAATAGCAATTATTGGATTCTGATATAATGGCATCAATTTAAATTATTCACACTGCGAAAATGTTTCTGCTTTTACAAATCTTAAAACTTAACAAATATTCCAACTGAACGGTTTTTTCTAATTTCTCAAGATATATTTATATATTATTAATAAATTTAAAATATTTCAAAAACAATAATAGTTTATTATATACTCTTGCTTTGAAATGTTTTAATTTTATTAATTGTATTATATAGTTTGATTTTTCGCCAGGTTAAAAAAGCAACTTAGTAAGAGGAAAATTTTAAAGGATGTATTAAGTAGAGTGTATGAAAATATTTAGGGTTGTATGCATTTAAACAAGAAAATATAGTTTTTGTCCCTTTGCATAGTAGGTTTTGACACCTGAATTATTAACGCAAAAAAGTTAAAAATAAACATTTTACCTCTCCCCAATTAACAAAAGCCGGTTTTGTGTTCTTATGAAATGAAATAATTGAACATAAGGACACAAAATGTTTTCACTACTCTTGTATATGGGTGTGAAGTGAAAGGCTAATATGAATATTCTTTAAAAAACTCAGTAACTTTATGTGTTTGTATCTTACAGTAATATCGCATTCAATATTTCCTAATATAATAAATGCTTAGTGAGGAAATAGTATATGCAGAATATTTATACCTAATTGATGACTGTTATACCAAAAATGCGTCAAAAATAATCTTGTTATTTTATAAGTAAATATAAAATGTTTTCCAAAATATGACTTGGAAATATAACAAATATTTTTAATTTTTAGATTGTTTTCAAAAGAGTTAGATGGATATGCTTTGTTATTCTGTCACACAAATTTACTTCTCTTGATCCTAAGTATATATCTTCTTATTTAAACTGTAGGATTGATATAATACACTACATCTTTCTCAGGTCACAATGGAAACGTATTTTCCATTAGAAATACTCACTTGCAGCTGAATAAACCGAGAGGTACGCACGAAAGCTTTATGATTGGCTCGTTATTAAGTGTAAACTTATGCAAACAGAAAATTTAATGAGTAAACTTGGCTATGTTTTATGATTGTCAATATATATTTTGGTTTATTATTTTACTTACCTATTTAAAACCTATTTAAGAATTTTTCAAGTTTTGACTCAAATATTAAATGTTATGTATCAATTATACCATTCAATTAATTTGTAGTAATATTTCTAAAGTAATTTTTTTATGTTAACTGTTATCAGGCATATTGTAGGTAGACAGAGAATTAAATAAATATGTATTCCTTTAATTTATACACAATTTAGTGTATTTTACTCATTTGGAAATTTATTTTCAATAAATGGAAATTAAAAAGACAAATGAGTTTCCAAGTACTCAATAATTTCATTTTGTAGCCCGTAAAATTACTTTCAATAAAAATGAATATGTTTCTCTATTAAAAAACACAAAATTAATGTCTGCGAAAGAACCTTCAGCGAATATAAATTCGAAATATGCTATTTATTTTATTGAAACCTCAACGAAAACACATTTCGGAATCAAATAATCGCAAATAGATACAAGCCGAAAACCTAATATTTTGAACATATTCCATGTTCCGCTACAATAACTTGTACTTTAGCGACGGTAAATTTGTTTATATTTATATTTACCACAACACATTTACTGAGGGGCAATAGGGATTAGAAAGGGAGTAAATCAGGTGCAATACACTCTTATATATATATATATCCTTGAGTCTTGAAATTAGGATGAGGCAATAAAAACTGCATACCGGCTAAGTTGTACCGGGCAGTGGAAGACAAGTAGCAAACGTCATAAACAGCTATTTGGTGATTCACTGAAGGGGCTCTGGATAGAACCTCAGGATAAGATACTGCCACTTCAAAAGGAAATTACAAAATCCATATTCCTGCAAGAGAAGCATGGGCAGAGTGTAGACCCCAACATGGTGAAATCTGGAAGACTACAACTCTGCTTTCCAAGGGGACGTGCTCACGATCAAACTATATGCTGAGGAAATAAGCAAAACAAGGGTGTATTACTCAAGGACCGTTGCTGAGGGCAGTGGACATGCCACTTCAGGAGGGGCGCAAGAGGATCACGGTACATATATACAGGTTGTGCAGGGAAGAATGGAATGCGACCTTGGAGCGCAACAAAATTCAAGGTGCTGTGGGGTTACTCGGGAGACTTGTGGGGCAAAGAGCTACTCTCCTTAAGTAGACTTCAACTCATAGTTGCTGTAGAGCTGGTCACAGACCATGGGAATCTGGTTGGGCTTTAATACAAAATTGGAAGGTCTAGGTCCCCTGTGTGCAAGAGATGCGACAAGGACCAAGAGGAAAGCCCATTCCAAGTATTCTGCCCTGCTTTGGGAGCTGCAAAGATAAAGTGGTTGGCTGGCAGGTATGTACACCGGAGGATATCAGAAGATTTAGCATCAGGTGGGTACTTGGTTTCTGCAAAGAGGTAGGTATCCACTAAGCTAGTCCTGTGGTAGCGATGGGAAGTACAAAAGCTTTAGCTAAGTGCTCTACATCGTTAAAATACCTCCGAGTTTTAGTAATAAAATAAATGTTTTATATATATATATATATATATATATATATATATATATATAGAGAGAGAGAGAGAGAGAGAGAGAGAGAGAGAGAGTGAGAGTGAGAGAGAGAGAGAGAGAGAGAGAGAGAGAGAGAGAGAGAGAGAGAGAGAGAGCATCTACAAATAGGGAACAATGATCCGTACATTACCAGTTATACTATTAATGGTAATGGCAAATATGGCGTTATTAGTATAGCAAATAATGGTAATGACTAACCTGCGATACACAATTCTCCTGTTTGTAAATATTTGAATATGAACTGGAAAAGACCTATTTGACAGAAAATTAAAGTTGATTGCTAAGAGTTTGCCCTGTACACCCATGATTTTAAAGTATTCAGAATTCCTCTTCTCGAAGTAGAAGAAAACAGCAGGATGTGTTTGACGCAAGATAAAGCCATTTTCAATAGCAGATTCTAACAATAGCAATTGGTCAACTGATTATCGGCCTTGCCTGAAACCTCATTGTTCGTTGCAAATAAGCTCGTTGGTTTCTAGGTAACAGACAAGACGTCGGTTAACCATTTTCTCCAGTAGTTATCACAAAGCACTTGTAATTTATATAGATCTACAGCTACTGGGATTGGTTGTGTCTTTACCTGGTTTTAAAAGAGGAATTACTGTCGCTTGTAACCATTCGTGGGGAAAACATTGGTCCTCGAATAAACGATTGTATATCCGACGTATGACTTATTTTGCCGATGATGATAGATGTTTTATCATAGCGCAAACAATGGAATCAGGACCTGGTTCAGAAACTTTCGTTGACAAGAGAGCTGATTCCTATTACCCAATAGAGGACGGAATGTTCAAAGAAGAATCTTCAGACAATTCAACAGTAAAAGGTATTGCTTCTTCCTTCAGTTTATACGCTTGAAATAATTTATTATAAGCTGTAGTAGAAGATAAGTTAGAAAGTGACGTTCAAAGTACATTATCTACATCAGCACTGTTTGTGATCGATCTTCCATTAGGTTGCATCAGCGCAATAACTGTAAACGGAATGGAAGTACCACAAACATCTTAATTTCCTCCATACTGAGGAATTAATCGTCTAGTTGCGCTAATGTACTGGGTCATTCTAACAGCTTTGCCAAGATTATCCGTCTAAAAGAACTGTCTACATATACGGCCCTTATGCACCCTAATAATAACTTGTATTTTAAAAATAATTTCCCCGTAGGCCTATTTATATAATTATTTCATACGTATTCGTAAACTTCAGAAATAATTCGCTATAAAACCGATGAAATTTTAGATGCAAAATATAGAGATGAAGAAAACACTGTTGGTCCCAGAGTGGTTATTAATTTGATTTTAGAGTCCGAAAAGATTGCTTATAGTAAAATGTGTCTATGTTAGTTTGTTTACCATTTTAAAAAAATTAAATAACATATTCGATATCTCATAACAGCAATGAAATGCAATCCTAGATGCGATACCTTGGAAATACACCATGGAAAACTACATGAGGTTGTACTTGTTAATGCAATCAATTAACATTTGCGAAGCAAGAAACTTAGGGCAAAAACAATTCTAAAATTATGTGTTTATTTTATAGAAACATCATCGAAAAAGCTTAAGGATTATCATAATCACAGAGAAATGCAAATAGAACAAAATAACATTCAATACACTTTCAGATACGTACTATGTATTTATTATAGTATAATGGATACATAGGTTTCAAATAAATTGGGTTATTTATTATAAAATACTGCATATATAGATTTCCGATATAATAGTTATTTATTAAATTATAATGGATACTTTGGCTACATTACAGTTAGTATAATGGATACATAG
>JBAIZL010000006.1:127220730-127270730 GCA_036971475.1 Prosapia bicincta
TATTTTCATTTAAAACTTTAAATTATTCTATTTATTTTTATTAAATTAAAATTACGAACTGCTGTTAACCTAAACCAGAATACAAATAGTACTTACAGCCACACTCCCAACAAACACAGCAAGTAAGACGAACGAAAAGTTGCTCATGATGTCTAGAAGATCAATGGTGCCTTCTCCTGCCGCTGCACGTATATATATATCTCTAGTCAGAATAGACCGCCACGCCTAACGAGATTATCATTAACCACGCCCTAATAAAATATAACCATTAAATTAGGAATTCTAATAAACAGAACAATAGCAATTATTGGATTCTGATATAATGGCATCAATTTAAATTATTCACACTGCGAAAATGTTTCTGCTTTTACAAATCTTAAAACTTAACAAATATTCCAACTGAACGGTTTTTTCTAATTTCTCAAGATATATTTATATATTATTAATAAATTTAAAATATTTCAAAAACAATAATAGTTTATTATATACTCTTGCTTTGAAATGTTTTAATTTTATTAATTGTATTATATAGTTTGATTTTTCGCCAGGTTAAAAAAGCAACTTAGTAAGAGGAAAATTTTAAAGGATGTATTAAGTAGAGTGTATGAAAATATTTAGGGTTGTATGCATTTAAACAAGAAAATATAGTTTTTGTCCCTTTGCATAGTAGGTTTTGACACCTGAATTATTAACGCAAAAAAGTTAAAAATAAACATTTTACCTCTCCCCAATTAACAAAAGCCGGTTTTGTGTTCTTATGAAATGAAATAATTGAACATAAGGACACAAAATGTTTTCACTACTCTTGTATATGGGTGTGAAGTGAAAGGCTAATATGAATATTCTTTAAAAAACTCAGTAACTTTATGTGTTTGTATCTTACAGTAATATCGCATTCAATATTTCCTAATATAATAAATGCTTAGTGAGGAAATAGTATATGCAGAATATTTATACCTAATTGATGACTGTTATACCAAAAATGCGTCAAAAATAATCTTGTTATTTTATAAGTAAATATAAAATGTTTTCCAAAATATGACTTGGAAATATAACAAATATTTTTAATTTTTAGATTGTTTTCAAAAGAGTTAGATGGATATGCTTTGTTATTCTGTCACACAAATTTACTTCTCTTGATCCTAAGTATATATCTTCTTATTTAAACTGTAGGATTGATATAATACACTACATCTTTCTCAGGTCACAATGGAAACGTATTTTCCATTAGAAATACTCACTTGCAGCTGAATAAACCGAGAGGTACGCACGAAAGCTTTATGATTGGCTCGTTATTAAGTGTAAACTTATGCAAACAGAAAATTTAATGAGTAAACTTGGCTATGTTTTATGATTGTCAATATATATTTTGGTTTATTATTTTACTTACCTATTTAAAACCTATTTAAGAATTTTTCAAGTTTTGACTCAAATATTAAATGTTATGTATCAATTATACCATTCAATTAATTTGTAGTAATATTTCTAAAGTAATTTTTTTATGTTAACTGTTATCAGGCATATTGTAGGTAGACAGAGAATTAAATAAATATGTATTCCTTTAATTTATACACAATTTAGTGTATTTTACTCATTTGGAAATTTATTTTCAATAAATGGAAATTAAAAAGACAAATGAGTTTCCAAGTACTCAATAATTTCATTTTGTAGCCCGTAAAATTACTTTCAATAAAAATGAATATGTTTCTCTATTAAAAAACACAAAATTAATGTCTGCGAAAGAACCTTCAGCGAATATAAATTCGAAATATGCTATTTATTTTATTGAAACCTCAACGAAAACACATTTCGGAATCAAATAATCGCAAATAGATACAAGCCGAAAACCTAATATTTTGAACATATTCCATGTTCCGCTACAATAACTTGTACTTTAGCGACGGTAAATTTGTTTATATTTATATTTACCACAACACATTTACTGAGGGGCAATAGGGATTAGAAAGGGAGTAAATCAGGTGCAATACACTCTTATATATATATATATATATATATATATATATATATATATATATATATATATATATATATATATATTTATGTGTGTGTGTGTGTGTGTGTGTGTGTGTGTGTGTTTGTGTGTGTGTGTGTGTGTGTGTGTGTGTGTGTGTGTGTGTGTGTACCGTTTATAAATGCGTTTACATACTCTTAACACATCCTTTAACTTCTTTTTTGTTTTGTCCTATCTAAAATACAATACGAAGCGAGATTATATTGCTATATGTTCGGCTTTTAAGTGCTTTACATGCTCTTTATACGGGATCTCCTTCTTCTTTAACGATTGTGCTGTCTAATATACAACCCTAACCTTCACAGAATGTGACAAAATAAACAGCAATACATAAAATGCCAGGTACTCAACGATACGAATATGCTTTTATACAAAAACGATAATTCATTCTGACTACATATATGTTATTTTCAATTGAAAATAAACTGAAGAAAGATTTTTAAACATCATATAAATTTATATCATTTATCAAGTACTTCAGGGTAAAATTCCTTCTCGTGGCCCAGAATGCAATTAAACCCAAGTAAACATATTTTACTTGTTTATATTATTTATTTATTCATAAAAATATGTACAAACGGGCAAATGTTTAATAATTTTGAATGAAACAAAATTTCGTGTTCCCGCAGATACAAATCTTATTAAACATTTCTTATACCAGCAGCATGTGGTCTTTTCTTAGTAGAAAACCACTCTCCAACAGCTCCATTGGCTGGCGCTCTTGAGCTGGCCAGCAGTCTTGAAGCAATTAAGACTAAATAACTATTTATTAATTCACACACTTTGAGGCTGCTATTATTTACACACTCAACAAATATTTTTATTTTACCCTGATGAACATAGGTTTCGGTGACCAAGTAACCATCTTCCAAGGCACATGTTATGCCTCTAGAACTAGGTTTATGAGTATTATTTATTATTATTTAACCACAGTTTATTGTTTATAAATAGTGTCTTATAATAAATAATAGTCTCTCTAACCTTTAACACCCAAGGTCACTGTTACTAAATATTTGCTTTTTTCGTTACATTTTAAACATTAATATTCTTAAGGCATAAGACATCCTTTATATATCTGCTTGCGTCTACCTGTAATTTCTATTCGCTTTATTTCTAGAAGGTACTAGGCGACTTATTATTTTTCACTAGTTCCTTTTCATTTAAGTATTAAATGTAGAAACTTGCGTATTTGATTTTTCATGTTATACAAATAAATTATGGGGACCCGATTTCATAAATGTATAAACTGTTCAAATTTTTCGACAAATCACACAATACAATTCATAACTATATTTTTGTAAGTCACCAGTTACTTTTCTGAAATATTATCTTTTACAAGTGTTTATTATGTTCAGTGTAATTTTATTTTATTTTTCATAAAGAGTATTTCAATCCTCTGCCCAAACTAAATTCGTTTTCTTTTGTAAAAACTTTTAATTGCTATTTAAAAATTAAAACGACATAATTGTAATAGAATCAACGTTGCAGTTAACAATATTCACATCGATTTTTTCACAATCGTGAACATAATTCAAGTGCTTTTCGTTTAAGCTGGGAAAACCAAAACAGACAACTTTCTTCTGTCAGCTTTACGTTGAAAAGTTGTTTTTTCTTCAGATGGAGTTGATGTTTATCTTCACCCCTTAAGCTCTGTTTGCTCTGAATGAAGCCCGTCTCAGTCTGAACACAAAAGACACCATCGAAAAAGAATCTTCACCACTGACAACTGACAAGAAGGTTGGTACGGAACGTAAGACAATTGGCGGCAGTGAACACGACAGGAATATAGAACAGAGGAGAAACAAGGGGGACAGGCATGAGCCTCTCTAGCATTGAAGCTCTCTCAGACCTAATACAAAAGACACCATCGAAAAAAATCTTCACTGACAACTGAGGAGAAAGCTGATTTTGAAGCATCGCAGGCGCCGGGTGTATGGAGAGACATTAACGCGTAGTTCAGGGGCTCCATCCGACAATGCTACCTACGCTGCCGAGATCCACCAAATCGCCGACAGTTTCTCTAATTCCACAACCAAAGGAGGCAGAGGGATTGACGAAGGAAGAACTAGTGGACTACGAGATGGTCATTACATGACCATGGCTTAAGCCAGTGAGGAGATTGTCAAAGAAAAACGAAATTTATAAAATAAAAGGAGATGTCACATAAACAGACCTAGGATACGCTGCAAAATCTACTAAGTCTCCTTGCAACTGCCAAGATGTCTATACAAGCACCTCCGAACGGGTCATTCCGGGAAGGAGTGTATGGAAACGACTTTATTATTAATAAAAAATATTTACCTTATGATAAAACTCATAGGCTCCCATATCAAAAGTTATTGGGGGGGGGGGGGTACCTGAAGGCATTGCTTACTAAAAACTTCAAGTTTTAACCTTGTTTAACCTATCACTATAAAGTGCTAGGCCACGGTACCTAATGAATAAAGAAAAAAACACATTAACCAAATTACTCGTTCTTTTTATTAATGCAGAATAGCCCGTAAATATTCAAGGAAATCACTCATTTTTCTTTATATAAATGTTTCAGTCCTGAGTCATATCTCACAATTCACGAACTTTTAAAATAACATTCACGGAAATGTCCACTGGTCTACATACAACCCTTGGTATTTACTATGTTTTTTAAACGTTTGGGTAATCTGGTGGGCCGCGGATCCCCCATCGCCCAAGGGTATGGACTTCCATGGCTGCAATCCTCTAATGATAAACTTGATTCAAGTCTTGCACAATCAAATCTATGCCTTAAAAAAATGTTGAAAATTCATAACTTAGGTAAACCTAACACACACGCGCATGCAAGCACAAGCATAAGCGCATACACAATCGCACCCAAACGCGCTCGTGCGCACATGAACACATCGAACCTACACACACACGCGCACACAAGCTAGCGCACACACGCAAGCACAAGCATAAGCGCATACACAATCGCACCCAAACGTGCTCGTGCGCACATGAACACATCGAACCTACACACACACGCGCACACAAGCTAGCGCACACACGCAAGCACAAGCATAAGCGCATACACAACCGCACCCAAACGTGCTCGTGAGCACGTGAACACATCGAACCTACACACACGCGCGCACACAAGCACGCGCACAGAACGCGTATACAACACACACACACACACACACACACACACGCATGTGTATATATACACGCATGTGTGTGTGTGTGTGTGTGTGTATATATATATATATATATATATATATATATATATATATATATATATATATATATACATGTATATACAGTATTCACAATAAAATAGAGAAGAGGACTATATAATAAATCAAGACTCCTGCCTATGCTCCAGAGAGGTTATCCTTGAGACCCTAACACAAGTAACAAGAGTCTAGCAAGACTCCTGCCTATGCTCCAGAGAGGTTATCCTTGAGACCCTAACACAAGTAACAAGAGTCTAGCAAGACTCCTGCCTATGCTCCAGAGAGTTTATCCTTGAGACCCTAACACAAGTAACAAGAGTCTAGCAAGACTCCTGCCTATGCTCCAGAGAGGTTATCCTTGAGACCCTAACACAAGTAACAAGAGTCTAGCAAGACTCCTGCCTATACTCCAGAGAGGTTATCCTTGAGACCCTAACACAAGTAACAAGAGTCTAGCAAGACTCCTGCCTATGCTCCAGAGAGGTTATCCTTGAGACCCTAACACAAGTAACAAGAGTCTAGCAAGACTCCTGCCTATGCTCCAGAGAGGTTATCCTTGAGACCCTAACACAAGTAACAAGAGTCTAGCAAGACTCCTGCCTATGCTCCAGAGAGGTTATCCTTGAGACCCTAACACAAGTAACAAGAGTCTAGCAAGACTCCTGCCTATGCTCCAGAGAGGTTATCCTTGAGACCCTAACACAAGTAACAAGAGTCTAGCAAGGCTCCTGCCTATGCTCCAGAGAGGTTATCCTTGAGACCCTAACACAAGTAACAAGAGTCTAGCAAGACTCCTGCCTATGCTCCAGAGAGGTTATCCTTGAGACCCTAACACAAGTAACAAGAGTCTAGCAAGACTCCTGCCTATGCTCCAGAGAGGTTATCCTTGAGACCCTAATACAAGTAACAAGAGTCTAGCAAGACTCCTGCCTATGCTCCAGAGAGGTTATCCTTGAGTCCCTAACTCAAGTAACAAGAGTCTAGCAAGACTCCTGCCTATGCTCCAGAGAGATTATCCTTGAGACCCTAACACAAGTAACAAGAGTCTAGCAAGACTGAACAAAATTTCGTCAGGGAACAGCAACGTACTTCAGTACGCACACGTCACGTCAGTCTACTCGCTGGTACACCTAATTGTAGGAGCACACCTATGTCTGTAGGCAGTTTCAGTACACTTATAAAATCATCTCCTGAAATTCCTCTAGGCCACCCAGTTGGAGAACCCCTGATTTAAGATATATTCCCAAGAAAATGAATTGGTGGGTCGTTTTTGTGGTTCTAGGCAAGCCCCAACAGAGAATTTTCGGGCACCAGGGGAAACATGAGTATGGGCTTTTTTATTACTTCCAACATAGACCTATTTAACGTAGTAGTTTGAACGACATTATAAATCAGTTATTGTTACCATAATAAAACCAACTAGGCCTATTCAATCTAATCTTAATATGATTAAAATTTCATTTAATAAGTATTGCTTTGCCATTAAAAACTAGAACAATTGCACATTGTACTTTCCGAACTTTATTGATAAATTGATTAAATTTTTTTATGATCTCGCAGCACGTGTGATTATGTCCACAGTAATAAAACACCAACTCGGCCAGGCCTGCTGAGACTTGTCCCGAAACCTTTTAAAGTATTAAAAACTGAACGTGCGTAAGAAAAAAATAATTTTTAGATTATATAACTGAAGCACTATATAAGATTTAGTTTGCATAGAAGACATGTGGCCATTAAGTTTTCAATAAACATTTTGACAATTGTCATGTACAACGAAATCCACAAAAGTTGAAAAAATTAATTTTTTATACTATGTAGAAAGTTTATATGTTTGTTTTATTGGGAAATATTCATAAGAATTTAAGTAAATTCTAAACATTGAAATAGTGTGAATAATTTAGGAGCTACTTTAGAAGGAAAATATTTTGTTTTACGACAAAGACTCAACTTTAAGTTAGTCAGTATTATTTCGTTTTATATAAACTCTATATTTAAAATTTGTTTCAAACAAAAATATTTTGATTTAACATTGTTTACCATCACAGTGGCTATTAATTAAATAAATACGGTTGATTTGGGAATTAGGTACCACACATCAACCGTATTTATTTAAACGAAAAGGTTTTGTTTTGTTTCTTACTTAGTGAGTAATTAAGAAATAAGATTAAAAGCTTAGTACCTTCAGACCAAAAACTATTGAAAACTATTGCCTCTTACGGTGTTGCCACTTTTCCAAAATGTTACTTCACTGAAAGAGCTTACTTGCTACTGATGGCTTTCCCTCAAGGTTGCAGGTGTGAGATTTAAGGATGTGGTGGTGTAAGGTAGGTTGTGTACTTCGGCAATCAGGTTTTGTCAATGAAACAACACTTTCGAAACACATCAGTAGAGTAAGTAGCTTTAGTTTTCACTAATTTCACAAACACAAGTATTTATGAAATAGTGAAGTTAATATGAATACAACAAACAACTCCAATTGCGAATATTCTGGGTAGTGGACCCAGAACATGTAGTTATCTAGTCAGTTTGCTGCAAAAATTACGTGGCATAAAATTTGGTTTGTGCTGCACACCAGACAAAGTTTGCTATATACCAGACCTATATGTAATTAAAATATTTTGGCAATCATTGAGGGCTTAAACCAACAAAAGAAATTTTGCACAACCAAGGTCATATAAAATAAATATCATCAGACAAATTTGGGAGATAAATAAAAAAAAGGATACTTGTTAATAGACAAGAGAAAGGGGAATCAAACAATGAAGAAGCAAGTGTGGAACACTCAAATTGACAACAGTCATGGCTTCCTTGGAGCACACTTGGCAAAATATAAATATTTAACTAAATCCAAAAACCCCAGGTTGCATTATGCATGTGACAATCTCTTACAATTAAATTAGTAAGAACAAAGCTAGACAGGAAGATCATTACAAAATATAGTGTTCTCTTATAACTTACATAAAGAAGCTTACCCATATTATATTTGCTCTAGCTGGTATTTTATAATGAAGTCCTTTAAAGTGATCAAGGGGAAAATGATCTATTGTACATATATTCACATTCCTTAACTTACTTCAACGAAAGTGCCTAGTAATAAGTACTAATTACTAAAAATTTGAAGCAACGCTTTACACTTGTAATAAATTTTAAATATTTCCTACTGGGTTAGTTCTTCGTTCGTTTCACACTTTTGCAGTTATTCATAGAATATATTCTTGTACTGTTAAATACAGTGGTTGATATAATTATAACTCCTGATATTACGATGATCTGTACCGTGTACATCACAGCTAAGTTTTCTCCTAAATAGGTTTCTTGTAATGATTTTGTTAACTATTTAGGATTGAAACTGATAATTATTCGTTATTGTGTGTTTATACTACTACTGTTTATGTGTTATTATGTGAGATGTAACACCACTAAACCAATTGAAATAACCTTGAAATAAAAAAGAAAAACTGCGTAATTTCCCTTGTGCCTGTTTATGTAAGAAAATGTTTCTCACCAAAGCAGAAGAGAGATTTCCCTGTAGTCCCCCAACACGATTTCATAGTGTAACTTTATATGTAGATTTGCAGTCATCGAATTTTGGTCATTTTAAGACTACCCGTTATGGCATATAGTTATGATATAGTAGTCCCTATTTAGCTCCCATCATTTTAATTCAGGAAACAAACGTCAAAACCAACTGGAAGTTATATTTCAAGAGGCGGTACGAAGTTATTTTTAAAGGTACTGAGTAATTAATAACCTACATTACAGACATTACAAATATGAAAATGTATAACAATTTAAACAAATGTTTTGTGCATTAGTTTTGATTTTTTTTGCAACACTAATGCGAACGTTCAGTAGGCCTATGAATATTCTGGTCTGCAAAGGCTAGAAAAGCATTGGTTTTAGGTAAGAGCAAACCTACATATCCTTCGGTAGGATAGAAACGGTAGCATTAACCTGCCATGGTAGCGTCGTTATATGGAATGTTCGCAAAATGAGTACAACTAAATATGCGTACACAGAGAATCTTGACAAAGATGGGTACGTATCACGTTTTGACAGGTAAGCTATGACGTCAGAGCATTGTGACAGGCGTAAAATCAGTATAGCATTTAAACGTGGATCTTTTAAAATCAATGCACTACATAAATGAGTTTACCTCTAAGCTAAACAAAGAGGTCGCTTAGTTTACTAAGGTGATGATCCGTTAAAACCTTATTTATTAAACCTGATTTCTATCACACTTTTCCATTCTTTGGACTGACAAAATGATAACGATATCACTTTGACGGTATACAATCTGCTTTTACCTTGTCATTTTTTTGTTTTTTATATTTTTCATTTAAAAAAAAATTAATCTACATTGCCAATAGACCATTTTATTTGATTTTATCATTTGATTTCTTTGGTCTGATCTAATCCAGTCTTTGAAATGTAGGAAAGAGAGTTTAAACAAGACATAATGCCTCCAGTTCCTAGGCCTTTTTGTACTGTTTTCTAGACAGTTTAAAGCAATATATTTTGTTTTTCTTTTCTTTCCCACTAAGTGTAACTTCAGTCTCATGTAAATATGAGTCGTAGTTTCATCCTCTTCTTTCAAACAATACACGACGTCTTTTACTCTTGGTTTAGGGTTCAAAAGTGTGTAGTTGATCTTGAGGGCCAGCCTTCTACAGTTTTTGTTGTTCGATGTCTTCTTTGGTGTTATGATGACAAGGACTCCAACCACACATTATACCTTTGAATCGCCTACAGATTTTTAGTCACCACCGAGATTTTTAGATCTGCCGAAAACGAAGAGGAGGAGTACGTTGACGATGGGGACGAAGAGGAAGAACCTAGAGAATTGTAGGTCCAAACAAAGATACGTACTCATGAAGACCCCCTACAAAGCATAAGTGACGTCACGCAGTTCACTGCTGATTCTTGAACTATTGTACTCTGTAAAGGACTGTATGCAACGGGATAAGGTAACGTAACAGTGGGAAGTTTCTTTGTTAGACTTTAGGGAAAAATAAGAATAATATTATCTAGAGAAACTTTCGTGTAAAAATATTAGGTTTTAATTTATTTATGCTTGGATAATGTCTGCTTTATTTATATTTGCCAAATGCATAGTGTAGTGATTTAGTTTATTAGAAGTAAATAGTGTATCATATTATTTCTAAAGTCAACAGCTTCTCTCATTAAAAGGTATGTAATCCTATTGTACTGCAGGAACTAAAATTATTACAGTATTTATGACTTTAAATAATGCTATTTGTATATTGCAAAATAGTCCAATGCGGATAATATTTTCGTTCCCTTGCGGTTCCGCTTTAAACACGTCTAACTCTAGTTTAAAGGTCTATGCTCTGGGGTGACATCGGGAGATTGGTTTGCACGTTTTATTCATTTATTAAAGTTACCACTAACCTCCGTCAAATGCTATTGTTCTTCCTGTACTCATATTTCGCAGCACTCATTATTCGTGCCACCGTTGTATCAAGTGTTCATGGTCGCTGACCTAATGACCTAAGGTAGTATCCATCTTTTAGAAGCCCTTATTAGACGATGATTATATATGAGGAAGGATATAGGGGATTTCTGGCATTGAGTGGGGAAGATGGCGTGCCTGAAGTAGACGTAAAGAGTTGTTCATCCTTCACAGTTTCTTAAAGACGAGAAGGTAGGGTGGTTGGCATTATATATAAGGATTTAGGGGAATTTCTGGCATTGAGTGGGTAAGATGGCGTGCCTGAAGTAGACGTAAAGAGTTGTTCATCCTTCACAGTTTCTTAAAGACAAGAAGTAAGGTAGAGTGGTTAGGATTATATATGAGTAAGGATTTAGGGGAATTTCTGGCATTGAGTGGGCAAGATGGCGTGCCTGAAGTAGACGTAAAGAGTTGTTCATCCTTCACAGTTTCTCAAATATAAGGAGTAAGTTTGAGTGGTTGGGATTATATATGAGTAAGGATATAGGGGAGGTTCTGGATTGAGTGGGCAAGATGTCGTGCCTGAAGTAGACGTAAAGAGTTGTTCATCCTTCACAGTTTCTTAAAAACGAGAAGTAAGGTAGGGTTGTGGGGATTATATATAAGTAAGGATATAGGGGAATTTCTGGCATTGAGTGGGCAAGATGGCGTGCCTGAAGTAGACGTAAAGAGTTGTTCATCCTTCACAGTTTCTTAAAAACGAGAAGTAAGGTAGGGTTGTGGGGATTATATATAAGTAAGGATATAGGGGAATTTCTGGCATTGCGTGGGCAAGAAGTAGTATAGTGTCGATGGTATCCTGGTATAGTGTGCTGACATCCATCTCTCAGTATACGTTTAGCAAAGACCACATTTAAGCATCGACAAATAGTTGCAGTTTATGGTTAGAGTATGTGTAAACAAATAAATCTAAATTGTACATTATTGGTTCAAATAAAATCTGCAGTGTTTAAGGATGAACGCAGAAAATTAGTGCAATTTATAAAATTTGAGATAAACGCTGGCCTTGTGCAGGAGCTGTTGTTGTATTTTTAAAGTTAACGCTTCATTACGAATTTGGTCATTGTTTTAAAGAGCTTTATTAGCCATTGTACTTTTTATATATCATATTTTTATTTCAAGATATTTGAAACAATACCTAATTGTTCTGTAAATATCATCCGTGAAAAGTGCTTCGAATTGATCCATTATATCAGAATAATAGAATGTTTAGGTCATTTATAATTATTAGAGCCTTGAAATATTCAATTACATATGGCTAAGTGAAGCCAATTTCCATTTTTAAAACTAGTTAATTATTTCTGTACATAATGGATATTGACGAATCAATTTACCTGGTTATTTAAAAAGTCTAAAGAAGTCGAAAAAATAAGAATTGTTAAAAGCTTAAAAATATTACGACCTAAAGCTTTAAAATAATGAAAATAGACAAAAATAAATTCATAATAAGTATACAACTTTATAAAATCCTTTTTTTGCAAGAAACGTAGCTCTGTTATAATATCTCAGAACATATCTGTGAAAGTATAACTTAGGGTGGATCTCGTTAAAAAAATATTGTTACATTCGCGCCCCTCGGCGGTTTTGGCTGCACTAGTTTAAAATTGTCACTTTATATGTTAATTTACCAAGTTTAAAAACAACTAATAATTGATAATAGATATGGAACTGGAATACAAGTTTATAATAGTGTATTATTTTTACCGAAGGCCATAGGATAGAGTAAAATAGTTTACTTATTGTATTGTTATTTTATATTTTTTTTGGCGGAAAACCATATGAGGTACCACCGCCATTACAGCTTACCCTAACCACCTCCTTTCCAATCCTATAAACCATATTTGTTATGTACTATTGTTAAAACTTGTAACATAAAACCAACATAAACCATATTTTAATACAGCGAAATATTCGTTTACAAATGTCTGATATTATATCGTATGTTTCTTTTTGTTTTAAGGACCTAAACACTGAATACCTGACAGGGCAAGATTAAAATGCTTGTCGGCCAGTATATGCCTCTTGGCCGTCTCTGGTTTAAACTTGAAATTAAATACGGGAATAGTTGTGCATGCTTGTCTTTCGTAATGAATCCCCCAAATGCCCTAAAACCTCCTCAAGCAACTTTGTAATGACGCAAAAGACAAAGTTATGAACTTATATTTGTAAGGAGAACAATAATTCTAAATGGTTTAATCCAATATAACGACTTTTATCAAAAAAAGTATTAAGCAAATGTGAATTTGAAAGTAATTTTACGAACATTGTTACTAAAATAGTGGTGGTGGTTTATCATTTAATTACGAAGTCGAAAAGGAAACATTAAAAATGAATAATTCATTATGGTCGACTTTTATTAAGCAAATGTGAACTTAAAAGTAATTTTGATAAAAGATGTTCTAGAAAATTCATAAAATGTGGAAAACAAAAATGAAAAATGACTAACAAATAGTAAAACAACTTTAATAAACAAATTGGAAAATTATAAAATTTTGTAGATTTCTATACAATTACAATACAAATAGAAAATTCTCAGGAGAAGTGGAAAATCGTGGTGATCTGCTCGAATATTGCCTCATACGAGGGGTGTGCGTTACAGGAGATGTGGAGAAGTGCACAAATATTGCCTACATACGAGTGGCGTGCGTTCCAGGAGATGTGGAGAAGTGCACTAATATTGCCTACATACAAGGGGTGTGCGTTCCAGGAGATGTAGAGAAGTGCACTAATATTGCCTACATACGAGGGGTGTGCGTTCCAGGATGGTCACAAACCATGGGAATCTGATGGGGCTTTAATACAAAATTGAAAGATCTAGGTCCCCTGTGTGCAAAAGATGCGACGAGAACCAAGAGGAAAGCCCAATCCACGTACTCTGTGAGTGTCCTGCTTTGGGAGCTGCAAGGAGAAAGTGGTTAGGCTGACAGGTATGTAGACCAGAAGATGTCAGAAGGTTTAGCATCAGGTGGATACTTGGTTTCTGCAAAAAGGTAGGTATCCACTAAGCTAGTCCTGTGGTAAAGATGGGAAGTACAAAGGCTGGAGCTAAGTGCTCTACATCGTTAAAATACCTCCGAGTTTTAGTAATAAAATGAGTTATATATATATATATAGAGAGAGAGAGAGAGAGAGAGAGAGAGAGACAGAGAGAGAGAGAGACAGGCAGACAGAGAGAGAGAGAGAGAGCATCTACAAATAGGGAATAGTGAACCGTACATTACGAGTTATACTATTAATGGAAATGGCAAATATGGCGTTATTAGTATAGCAAATAATGGTAATGACTAACCTGCGATACACAATTCTCCTGTTTGTAACTATTTGAATATGAACTGGAAAAGACCTATTTGACCCAAAATTAACGATGATTGCTAAGAGTTTGCCCTGTATATCCATGATTTTAAAGTTTTCGGAATTCCTCTTCTCGAAGTCGAAGAAAATAGCAAGATGTGTTTGACGCAAGATAAAGGCATTTCAATAGCAGATTCTAACAATAGCAATTGGTCAACTGATTATCGGCCTTGCCTGAAACCACACTGTTCGTTGCAAATAAGCTCGTTGGTTTCTAGGTAACAGACAAGACGTCGATTAACCATTTTCTCCAGTAGTTATCACAAAGCGCTTGTAATTTATATAGATCTACAGCTACTGGGATTGGTTGTGTCTTTACCTGGTTTTAAAAGAGGAATTACTGTCGCTTGTAACCATGCGTAGGGAAAACCTTGGTCCTCAAATAAACGATTGTATATCCGACGTATGACTTATTTTGCCGATGATGATAGATGTTTTTTCATAGCGCAAACAATGGAATCAGGACCTGGTACAAAAACATTCGTTGACGAGAGAACTGATTCGTTTTACCCAAAAGAGGACGGAATGTTCAAAGAAGAATCTCCAGACAATTCAACAGTAAAAGGCATTGCTTCTTCCTTCAGTTTATACGTTTGGAATAATCTATTATAAGCTGTAGTAGAAGATAAGTTAGAAAGTGACGTTCAAAGTACATTATCTATATCGGCATTGATTGTGATCGATCTCCCATTCGGTTGCATCAGCGCAATAACTGTAAACGGAATGGAAGTACCACAAACAGATCTTAATTTCCTCCATACTGAGGAATTAATCGTCTAGTTGCGCTAATCTACTGGGTCATTCTAACAGCTTTGCCAAGATTATCCGTCTAAAAGAACTGTCTACATATACGACCCTTATGCACCCTACTAACTTGTTCTTTTAAAATAATTTCCCCGTAGGCCTATTTATATAATTATTTCATACATAATGGTAAACTTCAGAAATAATTCGCTATAAAACCGATGAAATTTTAGATGCAAAATATAGAGATGAAGAAAAAACTATTGGTCCCAGAGTGGTTATTAATTTGATTTTAGAGTCCGAAAAGATTGCTTATAGTAAAATGTGTCTATGTTAGTTTATTTACCATTAAAAAAAAATTAAATAACATATTCGATATCTCATAACAACAAGATGCAATCCTAGATGCGATACCTTGGAAATTCACCATGGAAAACTATATGAACTTTTACTTGTTAATGCAAGCAATTAACATTTGCGAAGTAAGAAACTTAGGGCAAAAACAATTCTAAAATTATAGGTTTATTTTATAGAAACATCATCGAAAAAAACTTAAGGATCCTCATATTCACAAAGAAATGGAAATAGAACAATATGACATTCAATACACTTTCAGATACCTACTATGTATCTAATATAGTATAATGGATACATAGGTTTCAGATAAATTTGGTTATTTATTATAAAATACTGCATATATAGATTTCCGATATAATAGTTATTTATTAAATTATAATTGATACTTTGGCTACATTACAGTTAGTATAATGGATACACAGATAGTTATATATTATAATATAATGGATATATAGGTTCCAGGTATACTATGTAACTGATTACGGGTACATGGTTTGGCAAATAATAGCAATAGATGTTAAGGCCTCTCCTTCTTGGCTTTTTGAATATAAGCTTCTATATCCTTCACTGTATCACTGTGAATTTTACGTTGCTCTGCCTCCTCTTCCTGTAACATTATATTATAACAATTTATTACTTTGAACAATTGTATAATCTGAAAGTAAAGTGTTAATTAGTTTTTGTTAGAAGTTCACTTTGAAGAAGGTTTAACCTTATACGCCATCATCTTATGTTGCTTTAGCTTTATGGTAATGGCAGGTAAGAAAAATGTTTTAATATCGGAAAAAATGTAAAACAGTATCGGTAATGTTTGAATCATACTAAAAAACAAAAAAACCGAATTTAAGATACTCTAACGTTTACGTATTTGTGCCTAAATATGGTTTTTTCGGAAATTCTTTTAAAATTAAAAATGGTGAGTTCATCTAGTACTTAAAGACTAGTAAGAACACAAAATGACACACTTATAGTTCTGTAAAACAACAAAAATCACATTAAAAAAACAATTACATTCTCTGAAAATATAAAACAAGATGATACTCACATAGAAAACCTTATGGATAGCCTTTACAAACTCTTCGGCTTTGCTACTGAAATAAATAGTTTGGCCCTCAGGCTCGTGTGATAAATCTTTCCCATAAATGTTATTAATTTTTTTACTCGCTTTTGTTTCACTTTTATTTATATCTTTCTTAGCATGCGTAACCTCTGAATGAAACTTTAAAATTAAATTTTGAAACCTCTTCGGGGCTTGAGTTTTAAATTTCTTTAGAAAGTTATAAAATTTTTCACCGCGGCTAATAAACTGTGATACTGCGTCAAACTGACTAACGCAGTACAATTCTACAATCTGCGTTTCTGCTCTGCAGTTTGTTACTAGGCGTTCTACGTCCTTCTTGTTTGCATTTCTGAAGTCTGTAAATATCTTGATGGTGGAGTCGTGTAGTACAGCGATTCTCTTTAGACTCAACTTCACTGAGTCCTTATTCTTAATTTTCTTGCTCAAATCATTTACCGTTTTTATCAGAATTTTAAAAAAGCTATTAATTTTCTCTAAGGAAGTATTGGAGTACCTCTGGAGACCTTTGAAGGACCCATCGCTAAATGTTTCTATATTATTGTTAATGTTGTTAAACAAACCAGTAACTTTGATGGCAGAGTGTTTCGCAAGTCGCTTAGCATTTACAAAATTTATATCAGACAATTTAATAACTTGTGAAGCCTTGAAAACTACTAGATGTTTCAAATTATTACTGGATTTGGTTAAAATGTTATGTAAATTTTTCACTGTCTTATTAGTAAGTGAAGAGGTGCCTTCCAAGCAACTCAACACGAATATCTTTATGTTGTATATTGAACTTAATATAATACTCCTTAGTTTTTTCTCCAACAGGTTTCTCCTCATCTGAAACAAAACAAATGTACGCATTAACGAAACCAGTGTTTAATTAGGAAACACGCTGTTTCAAAGGGGGTTTGTGATATATTAGAAGTAGAATACACACCCACACACACACACACACTCACACAAATACACACACACACACACACACACACACACACACACACACACACACACACACACACACTCACACACATACATAAACAACACACACACACAAATACACACACACTCACACACGCAGACAGAGTCAATAGCAATTAAACCAAGTACGATATTTACCAATGGCTCCAAAGACGAATGTTCGGGCTTTCCATATTCAGAAATCCTAGTTGTTTCACCCTTAGGATCTGGTGTGACTGTTTGCAACTGTAAATTCATATTATTAATAATTCATTTATTAAATTATTAACGTGTAAAAATAGTTATAAATCACTGCACAGAAAAATGAGAAGCAATATAATAAACATTAGTAGATTGGTGAGCCAGAAAATACCTAGAGTATTTTTATAAAATATAAAAGAATATAAATATAAGTTGACGTTTACAAATTTTAAGTACCTGTAAATGTAGATAATTTTGTTTTTCTTTCATACTATATATATAATATGATAATAGACCGAATACGTAGTACCTAACCCTAAGAACTAGAAATGGACCAAATGTAATGTTGGGTAGATGCCATGTGTGGGGTTAGCAGATCTCCTCACCAATGTTAGGAAAAACTTGGATGCCGACAGGGGATTCTGCTGCGGCAACGAAGAACCTAACCTTAAGGACTACGGATTTATGATATGTAATGCAAAGATATGTGCTATGCAAGAGGTAAGCACATATCTTCAGCAAACACAGAAATATCTGATTGCTGATGGAGGATCCTAGAGCATCAATGTATTCCCGACCCCAAAAACTATAAATGTTCGAAATGTAATGCAAAGTTACATACCATGTACGCGGTAATCAGATCCTTTCATCAAAGTAAGGGACAAGCTGGATTCCAACGGAGGATCCATTGGTCGTCCAGAAGTTGACGAAATGTAATGTCTACTTACGTGACATATAAGCGGTAAACAGATCGTTTCACCAAAGTTATGAGCAACCTGGATAGCAACAGGTTATCCTGGAGTGGAAACATTGGACCAAACCCAAAGGACTAACGATGGACGAAACTTGAAATGATCCGAAATTTAATATCCCCATTTACGTGCCATGTATCAGGTAAAGAGATCGCTTCACCGGACTTAGGAACAACCTGGATGGCAGCAGGTTATCCTAGATTGGTAACATAGGACCAAACCCAAAAGACTAAAGATAGACGAAACGTGAAAGCGGCCCCAAAAGTAACGTATTTTTACGTGCCATCCAACTCATCACTACTTCAGAAATACATCATCAGGTAAATTTGCATTTTTGGATAATTAGGTCATCATGAACGAAAGTGTGTATATATATATATATATATATATATATATATATATATATATATATATATATATATATATTATACAATACTATATATATATTTACCTATACATTTTTCTTTGTATAGTAATCAAAAACCAATGAGGCTATTCAAATTCAAGAAATATTTATTAATTTTTATTCAAATCTTTTCGTTTGTAAACAGTACCAACATCATCATAATGAATAATAAAATATTCTATATAAAATATTTGTTGTATCATATTTAGAGTAAGTTTTTGTTAAACCACAATATGATATAGTAGGCCTAAGCAATGTTACTATTTTTTTAACAAAAGTTTTAAATATATTAAAAATAAAGTTTAGGTTATAAAGAAGAACTGTATTGGAAGTAAAAGTATAATTAATAATACAAATAGATAAAGTACAACAAATTTGAAATGTTTGCTAAATTAAAATTATTTGTGTTTCATTATGGGCATTTCGTATGATCTCAATAAATGAAATTTTGAAACTAAGACAGGTCTTATAATAAAGGAACTATTTGATTTTATTCATTAAACTTTTGAATAAGATATAAACTGCCCTAATAAAGACAGTCGCCCTTATGGAAGACTCATTTCCACGAGGAGAATAATTTGAAAGCAACTTGAGATTTTAAAATTCTTTAGAAGTGGCAGAAATAATACTATTCTGATAAAAAGCGAATAAAATAATTTCATTTGATTTTCACTTTAGTTATTTAAGAAATGGGATGTATAAAACATTTGCTAAATAATTGTTACATCGTTAATTTAGTATAAAAAGGGGCTATATCTACAATACGCGTTATATTATAATGTTTAAATTAGAAATAAAAGGGTAAAATAAGGTATTAATATGGGTGAAATATACTTAAAAAAAAAAACGTAAATTATATAAATAACAAAGGAATCAATATTTAGTAAAATTATACAGGTAAGTTTTTAATTTATTCAATTTACTTTACAAAATCAGGTGCCTTTAGCAGTGAGTGTGTGTGTGTGTGTGTGTGTGTGTGTGTGTGTGTGTGTGTGTGTGTATGTTTAATATTGATCTTTAACATATTTTTAACTTTATATTTAAAATATAATAAATATAAATGATTTCAATTAAAAAACTGGTATTCCCATAATTATTTTCATTTAAAAATTTAAATTATTCTATTTATTTTTATTAAATTTAAATTATGAACTGCTGTTAATCTAAACCAGAATACAAATAGTACTTACAGCCACACTCCCTACAAACACGGCAAGTAAGACGAACGACAAGTTACTCATGATGTCTAGAAGATCAATGGTGCCTTCTCCTGCCGCTGCACATGTATATATAGCTCTAGTCCTACGCGTCAGAATAGACCGCCGGGCGTAACGAGCTAGGCTTATCATTAACCACGCCCTAATAAAATTTAACCATAAAATAAGGAATTCTAATAAATTGAACAATAGCAATTATTGAATTCTGATATAATGGCATCAATTAAAATCATTCACACTGAGAAAATGTTTCTGCTTTTACAAATCTTAAAACTTAACAAATATTCCAACTGAACGGTTTTTTCTAATTTCTCAAGATATATTTATATATTATTAATAAATTTAAAATATTTCAAAAACAATAATATTTAGGGTTGTATGCATTTAAACAAGAAAATATAGTTTTTGTCCCTTTGCATAGTAGGTTTTGACACCTGAATTATCTACGCAAAAAAGTTAAAAATAAACATTTTACCACTTCCTAATTACGAAAGCCGATTTTGTGTTCTTATGAAATGAAATTATTGAACGTAAGGACACAAAATGTCTTCACTACTCTTGTATATGGGTGTAAAATGAAAGGCTTATATGAATATTCTTTAAAAAACTCAGTAACTTTATGTGTTTGTTTCTTACAGTAATATCGCATTCAATATTTCCTAATATAATAAATGCTTAGTGAGGAAATAGTACATGAAGAATATTTATACCTAATTGATGACTGTTATACCAAAAATGCGTCAAAAATAATCTTGTTATTTTATAAGTAAGTATAAAATGTTTTCCAAAATATGACTTGGAAATATAATAAATGTTTTTAAAAAAATGTTATTTTTAATTTTTAGATTGTTTTCAAAAGAGTTAGATGGATATGCTTTGTTATTCTGTCACACAAATTTACTTCTCTTAATCCCAAGTATATATCTTCTTATTTAAACTGTAGGATTGATATAATACACTCCATCTTCCTCAGGTCACAATGGAAACGTATTTGCCATTAGAAATACTCAGTTGCAGCTGAATAAACCGAGAGGTCTTTATTTTAGTTTTGAGTGAACTCAATGTGTCTTAAAGATGCACTCAATATTTATGCGAACAGTGCTATTTAACCTTTGAAAAGGGAGTAATTCCGAAACGCGTTCAAAAAGGAAATTATTTTGTTGTTAGTAAAGGCAAAAAAATGTACTCGAATATTGTAATGTTTGGAAAGGCAGAAAAATGTACTCAAATATACACTAATGTTCCTAAAAGAAGTCGTATAATAAGAATTTCACTTTTTGTGTAAATCAAAATAAAAACTTATTTTATTTAAGTACAAAAATATTAATAAAACGGAAGTTTATTTTATAGTGAATAAAATATAGAAAGAAATGGATTCATACAAGAAATATTTTTTATAGAAATCAAATGTATACATTATTTTTTAAATAAATAAAACCTGTTAACCATCAAAACAAATTATCCTCATATAGATCGTTATGTAGATTTCAATTGTAAAGCAATCATCTTTACAAGAAATCATTACAAGTATCGAAGACGATTACTTTGCCATCGAAATCTACATAAGGATAAAACGTTTTGATGGTAAAGAGGTTTCATTTATTTAAAATAGAAAATTACATCACAGTTGCTCAAAGCTGTTATTGTAAAGAAACCAATTATATTATAACGTTTGCAGCAAAACTAACGTTACTGAAACAGATGTAAGATTTTATTTCATTTCATTTAAATAGTTTTACAAACACATACAGTTAAATTCAGTCAAATAGGTCAGACTCTAGTATAAACAAACTCTACATGAACTCCTTTCCATTTGAGGGAATACTCATAACGTTTTTGAAGGTTTTGGATCATTTTGGTGAAAACGGGCTGTTCTATGCTCGGTATACACATGGTGATTATTTCCTAGATTTGGACGCGGGTAGTTGGTGGGTCATCCCGGAAAATCTTCTCCTTCATCATTCTCCAGACGTAGGCGTAAGAGCGGGGGAGTGGACTGGGTAACGAAAAATTTGTTCTAAAGGAAATGAGGTGTTTTCAAAAATCTTAAAGGAAATAAATGTTGTCTAAGGCAGTGTGGCTGGTTGTGCCATCTTGCTTGAACAATTGTGAACCAAAATGCAGGTTTTAACATTCCTGAGGTCTCATATCAGGTTTCTTTTCGGCGACTGTAACATTTTTCAGGGGTTTTCACTTGCAGTTTTTGGGTGACCTGAAAAGCAATTCCTCTGTGCCAAATAACTGCCTGATCTTCGAAATATATCAACAATATCAGCAATAATAGTTTCAGCGTCACTAGGTAGGGTCTTGTGAAATTGTTCCTGGAAATGTAGTACAGTGTGCGACAAACTCGGCCCAACCGCACAACCAGTTCCACATGAGCGATAATAATGCTCTACGATAAATGCTTTCTTTGCAGTAGTTAGTACCATGTAAGCGAAAACTAACCTCAAATTAATACGTCAACACGAATACGCTGCTACAATCAAAAGTAGGTACAGCTAATCGAAATGGCAACTTGAACCTATTCAGTTGCAGTACTGCTGATTTAGGCACTTACAGTATTTATGGAATCGTACATTATAACAAATACTGAACAGCCCTTAAATAGTAAAATTGATTCGTTACTCCCCTTTCAATGGAGCTAGAGTGTTATTGATATTTCTTTGAATAAATAAAATAAGTTTTCATTTTGAAGTATACAAGAGACACGAGAATACAAGGACGGCCGCTAAAGAGGGAGCAACTCTTAGCAAAGTTTACACAGTGCGCTAGACTGAAAATGGCATAATGTAATCTTTTTCGCTATGTTTGTAGTGCTACAGCTGAAAACTGTTAGAATCTTACAACTGTTGTAGTGAGAAACTCTTGAAAAGGCAAATATTGATGAATCTGAAGATGGGCTGAAAGGAAGAACGTGCCAATCTTGCTGTGAATTGTATATAACATATAGCATAACAGTTTGCTATATATGACGTATTACATGTAAGTCTACGTGATGCTTATTAATAAATTGCTTGAAAGAGTTATTGTTGCAAAGAGTAATAGCTACAGAAACTTTCAGAACTTAAAATGACATCTTCTCTCAAAGCAAAAAGATGTAATAAGAAAGTTCGGTTTATTGAAGGACATATATGTGATCAATTGTTATAATTGTTTAAAAACGGGGTTCTCTACATTCCAGGCTCTGCGTCCCTCTTTACAACACTATCATGAGGTAGCCCTTCCCATTTACATTTCGGCAACAATTACAATCTGAGTATGAAACTGAAGCTGATTTGGACAGTAAAAACCTCAGATATTTTTCTAACTTAAATATAAATATATTAGTTACATAAATATATCTCACCATGCAACCGATGAAGCTGCTATCATAGGCTCCCATATCAAACGTTATTTTCTGTGAAGGCATTGCTAACTGAAAAAGTCAAGTTTAACCTTGTTTAACCTATCACTATAAAGTGCTGGACCAAGGTACTTAATATATAAAGAAAATAAACACATTAACCAAAATACTCGATTTTTTTACTAATGTAAAATAACCCGTAAATATTCAAGGAAAACCCACATTTTTCCCTGTATAAATGTTTCAGTCCTAAGTCATGTCTCTTAATGCACCAACTTTTAAAATAACATTCTGGAAAACGTCCACTGGTCTACATACAGCCCTTGGTATTTATTATGTTTTTTAAATCTAGGGGGCCGCCGATCCCCCATCCCCCCAGGGTATGAAATTCCATGACTGCAATCCTGCATGATAAACTTGATTCAAGCCTTGTGCAATGTAGGTTGTAGGTTATACCTTAAAAAAATGTTAAAAGTTCATAACTTATGTAAACCTAATACACACACACACACACACACACACACACACACACACACACACACACACACACACACACACATACACACACACACATACACACACACACACACAAACACGCGCGCGCGAGCACAATCATAAGTTCACATACGCGAAATATATATATATATACATATATAGTTTCACAATAAAATAGAGAAAAGGACTATATAATAAATCGAGACTCCTGCTTATGCTCTAGAGAGGTTATCCTTGAGACCCTAACTCAAGTAACAAGAGTCTAGCAAGACTCCTGCTTATGCTCTAGAGAGGTTATCCTTGAGACCCTAACTCAAGTAACAAGAGTCTAGCAAGACTAAATAAACATTCGTCAGAGAACAGCGACGTACTTCAGTACGCACATGTCACGTCAGTCTACTCGCTGGTACACCTAATTGTAGTCGCACACCTATGTCTGTAGGCAGTTTCAGTACACTTATAAAATCCTCTCCTGAAAACCCTCTACGCCACCCAGTTTGAGAACCCCTGACTTAAAGTTTATTTAAAAAAATAGAATTGGTGGGACGCTTTTGTATTTCTAGACAAGCTCCAACAGAGAAATTTTGGGCCCCAGAGCAAACATGAGTACCATTACTTCCAACATACATCAATTTAACCTTGTGTTTTGTATGACATTGTAAATCCATTATTGTTACCGCAATAAAAGCAACGAGGCCTACTGAATCTAATCTTTGAATGATTGGATTTGTTTAATTAAACTGCCATTCTTTTACAGCAATAAGATATTAGTTTTTTGTGAATAGAACATTAAAAGCTTGAATAATTGCACATTGTACTTTTCATACTTTATTCACTTTAAATTTTTTTATGGATCTCGCCACTCGTGTAATTATTTCCACAGTAATAAAACACCAACTCGGCCAGGCCTGCCAAGGCTTGTTAAAAAGCATACGAAAGTCTTGAAAACTGAACGTGCTTAAGAAAAAATAATTTTTACATTATATAACTGAATCACTATTTAAGGTTTAGCTTGTATAGAAGACTTGTGGCCATTAAGTATTCTATACGCTCTAAGAATACGAGTAGCCTATAACTTAAAATTGTCCTACCCTAAAAGTATGTGGCCTTCAGATTAGTAGAGGGGCGTACTTAGGTCATAGTCAAAGCAGTTCTGTGTGGCTTAAACACAGTGAGGGAAATATTAATTGCAGTGTTAAATGAATAAATTTTAAAATAAAGTAATTTCTACCCAGGTGTCTACGTTTTCAATAACTTGATCCATATGAAATTATTCAATGAAATTTTACAGATAATTTCTTTCACTTCTTTCAGTAAAATGTATATAAATACCTGCAAATCTATTCGATTCCATCTTTTCTTGAGCTACTATTTTTTTTCTTGAGCTATTGAAAATTGTATCTCATAATTTTCTTTATGGTCATCATGACTTGGTTGAAAATCAACAGGAAACAACTGTGTTGTAAATGGGATATTCATCTGTAAACACCAAAGCAGTTAACAAAATGTTCAAGCACGAAAACTTATTCTAAAGTGTATCAGTGTTTAAATATATATATATATATATATATATATATATATATATATATATATATATATATATTTATATATATATATATATATATATATATATATATATATATATATATATATACATTATAAGAATAACTTTCCGATATTCCACGCAATAAATACTGGTGATTTTGGTTTCTGTCTCATATTCAACTGCAGAAGCCTCCTTTCACTAAAATAAGAAAATCTGCAAACAACATAATAGCCATGGGGAAGGAATAGCCACTCTGCAACACTGGAAAGAGTGTGGCGATGAAACAGCAAAAGTGACACAATATATTTCTTCTTACACATCTATTTTCATTTACTACTACAGAAATTTATATAATTTAGTAGTAAAAACATTTGTGTGAAAAAATAAGCTAACCCATAAGCTAAACTTAAGATATTAGGGCTGAGAATATAGACATTACCCCTCCTCTGCCACAACAACGCGCCTTTTACAGCATATTACTTACAAACCTGTGGCCCTAAACAATTCTGTGTCCCTGTAATCCGTCAAGTTCCTTAATATTGCTATCTATTAGCACTTTTACCCTCTACCCACTATCGCTGGAATTTCCAATGCTAATACAATCTGGTGGCTAAACTAATATATTCAGGCGATGGAGAAAAGAATGAAATTGGAATAATTTTGAATTTCTCTGGAAGACTACACAGATAAATTTAAAATATCAGGTCTGTGAGCTGCCTACAGATAGGAAACGTACAAAACCAGAGATGTGAGAAATTAAATATTGTTGCAGTTGTTCAAATCAGTTGGAACAGTTGAAAATCAGAACGGTTGGAAAAGGTTATGTTGTGTACTAAACACAAATGTTTATTTATTACTAATTTTGTGAGAGTTTCTAAAATTGTAAAAGGTTTTAAAACCTACATAAATTTAAATATACTTTATATTATTACTTATGTTGAAATCGTTTTAAGTGCAAAATTAGTGTCTAAAATAACTGTGTTTGTTGGTGTGACAAAATCATTTTGCTAAATGTTTTTGAATCAAATCCACAAATTTAATATTTAATGGGAAATGGCATAATAAAATTGAACAAGTCAAGACATCTGTCCTGACAACTGAGTTGAAACATAACTTTTTACTCAGACCAGCGTTACTTATTCATCTTTATTTACATTTGTACTTAGCATATAATTGCAGTAATATCGTGTCGTAGCTCTATATCTTTGCTTGGTTCAGTTGTTCTTATTAGTTACATTTTCGTAGTAACACGGCTACACTGACGCTAAATTGCCTACATAACGCCTTGACTGAAGCTAAATTGCCTAGAAACGCCGTGTTATATCTCAGTCTGTACAGTACTATATATGTGTACATGGTAAGCCAAATTTACTATATTTGTTGTATAAATGTAACTGTATGTTATAAACCTCAACATTAACTAGTAAACCTTTCATTGAAAAACATGAAGTGGTAAATGTAAGTATTTTGTACAATAACAGAAAGGGTTTTTGGGCTTTTACCACTAAATTTTGAAGATGTTGGAAAATTTTCCAAAATAAAGATGTGGAAATTTTACTAATGAGGGTTGGCAAATGTGGGTCTTGAGAATAACAAATGAGTATTGCCTTATCATTTTCCATCTAAGTAAAAGCGTCTCAATTAAGGTTATGATAGGTTGGGTACAGTTGGATAATATTTAACTTGTCTCTGAGGTTAAGCCTAAGATTAACTGAGTGTATAAAAGTAAACGTCGGAAATGAACGATGATCACAGAAGACATTTAACACGAAGTGTGTATAAAAGTAAACGTCCGAAATGAACGATGATCACAGAAGACATTTAACACGAAGTGTGTATAAAAGTAAACGTCCGAAATGAACGATGATCACAGAAGACATTTAACACGAAGTGTGTATAAAAGTAAACGTCCGTAATGAACGATGATCACAGAAGACATTTAACACGAAGTGTGTATAAATCCTATGGTTTACTGGATAACCTAAAGATTTACCAATATGAAATAAATGAAGTTTTACAGTAACTTAAAACAGATTTCCTGATAGTGTATAGCTGTGTGTGCACGTGCGTCCACGATTGTGTGTGTGTGTAAGTATGTGTGTGCGCGTGAGTGTCTGTGTGTGTGTGTGTGTGTGTGTGTGCGTGTTTGTGTGTGAGTTCGTGTGTGTGTGTGTGTGTGTGTGTGTGTGTGTGTGTGTGCGTGTTTGTGTGTGTGTGTGTGTTGTATGCGCGCGCGATTTAGTGTGTGTGTGCAAGTAAGTGCGTGCATGTATGTTCGTTCGTGTGTGTGTGTGTGTGTGTGTGTGTGTGTGTATGTGTGAGTGTGTGCGAATGCGTGCTTGTGTGTGAGTTCCTGTGTGTGTGTGTGTGTGTGTGTGTTGTACGCGCGCGCGTGTTAGTCTGTGTGTGCAAGTAGGTGCGTGCATGTATGTTCGATAGTGTGTGCGTGTGCCTGAGGTAGTGAGTTTAATGTTGGTACCACAGCTAGTCCTACACAGCTAGATAGCATTTCTGACCTCACTAAGAACCTGTGATAATGCTTGACAAAATCTGTCAGAGAAACAGTCACTAGATTTAAAAAAACCTTGCTCTTGTAGATTTAACCCTTTGAGCTTTTGTTTCCCGGAGAATTAATTAGTTGAACGTATCTAGCTTAATTATTATGGTTTATGATTGTTCAAGAAAGTAGCTTTATAAAATAATATTTATACTCAATTTGCAAGTTACTAATTTTATTAGATTTTCTCAAAAAAATATATAACTAGCACAATATACAAATAGCAAGTTCAAACATGTTTCATTAAATTTATAATTTATATCAGTTCAACATTTTACCCAATTAAACTTAATATTAACATCTAAAAAAAACACTATGATTTTTTATTCAACCATGTAAGAAAAATTACTTATTTGAATAAAAATTATTAATTGAAAATTATATATTTAAACCCAAAACGTCATACCCTGAAACGCAAAATTTACCCAGTAAAACAAACATATTTAAAAATCAAAACTAATTAAAAAATAATACATACTCGAAATTTAATATTAAATCATAAAATTAAATTATAAAATTTAATATATTTTAAAATAAAAAAACATACCTAAAAATCAGAATTAAATCACAAAATCACACACATAAATTTTTTAAAAGACTATAGATTATTTAAAATTAAACCTCTTACTTTTCTTTCCTAATATATTGCTAATACATAACCTAATTCTGTAGTTCTTAAAAATAATTTCTAATAACAATTTCAGTTGAAATGGTCGATGCCTTAAGAATGTACAACTCTCGTTCCTTTCAGAAGGTCACACTCATAATTAAATAACCACCGAATAAACAAATGTTTGTTGTCCTAGATAATTACCAAAATATCTAGCAAAATTATTTTTAAATTTGTCCTCATTTTGTTGTAATTTCTTGTCTTTAACCCCAACAATGAAAAACTTTTTGAAAACTGATTAAGTTATCCCTGAATCTATTTAATTCCGAACTTATTAAAAATATCTGAAAATTATTTCAAAACATCTTATTTCGACTGCCAAGTATTTCTGTACCATTTTATATTTTGTTTATTTCTAACTGGCATTGGATATTTTGGATTTGCAACTGATTTAATACTTTCCCTATTACCTCTTTAATATATTACTATTTTATTACTTTTATTTATCACATAATAAAAAAGTCAACAAAATATTATTTTAAAGCAAAAACATTTAGACACAATAATTATTAAAGTAAATACCTATCATTCTACTTGTGACAGAGTAACTCAATTTAACATGTTTGTGATGATTCTGACTCCTGGAATCCTGTGAAACCCCTTTTATTTATTTCACATCTCAACTAGCAGCATTTTACAAACATTTTAACTTATTATGCATTTTAGTACTCTTTTAAAACTATCTTTATTGAAAGATGCGATATATTTCACAATTTTAATTCTATTTCTTTGCATTTATTTACACCTTACTAATTCCATCCCCGCCATTTTGGTTCTATGTAGTATTTCAACATAGCGTCGCATTTGCCTTCATGTTATATTTTTAGAAGATAAGGAAACTCTATTCAAAAACATTCTTTTATTAAAATTTGCCAATTTACCAAACAAATTTCATTTTAATTTGTAGTTATTTGTAAAAAAGATAAAATTGTTCTAATTCTTTGTAACTCGAGAGCAGATTGTCCTTGTGATGTTGGCGAAATTTGGATACAGAATTGGCCGGATATCCTTCGATATTTTCTGTGGTAACAGTGACGTCCTTTCCTCAGCATTGGTTGAGCTGGTTATCGCCCCTCCACCTTCGCTCTTGGCTTCACCTTCCTACACGTGGCCGCAAAATCAACTTTGAAATTTTATAAGTTGTTGTTTATTTCTAATATATTACTTCTCTAAATTTCGTACTAATAATGCCTATTGTTTTCTGACTTAAGTCTTAAAGTTTAGAATTTAAGCGGTGATTTCATTGAAAGTATATTAAAAAAAATTAGCAAACCAGAACCAAACAAGAAAGATATATTAAGGGAAACAATAGAGTTTATATGTAATGCTATATATATTTCATTGTATAACATTATAATAAACGTTATACTAAAGGTTTTATAGATCTGTTTCGCAGATTTAGATTACTTAATTAATTAGCTCTTGACTGATTGAAATTAAGCTTCAATTGATTTCCACCGCTTGCCCTGAATTGAATCACCTATTGTGCACTTCCACGGCCAAACTTTACTTTACTCACTCCGCCTTTGTATTTATTTAGCCCTTCCCTTTTCTATATTAGTGTATATATCTGTTTTTTGTTAACATTAAAGTGTTTGTCCTGGAATGATTCACCTAATGTGCACTTCCACGCCCAAACTTTACTTTACTCACTCAGCCTTTGTATTTATTTAGCCCTTCCCTGCTCTATATTAGTGTATAAGTCTGTTACTTATTAACATTAAAGTGTTTGTCCCGGATTGATTCATCTATTGCGCACTTCCACGGCCAAACTTTACTCCACTCACTCCGCCTTTGTATTTATTTAGCCCTTCTCTGCTCTATATTAGTGTTTAAGTCTGTTACTTGTTAACATTAAATTATTTGTCCTGGATTGATTCACCTATTGTGCACTCCCACGCACAAACTATACTTTACTCACTCAGCCTTTGTATTTATTTAGCCCTTGCCTGCTCTATATTAGTGTATAAGTCTGTTACTTGTTAACATTAAAGGGTTTGTCCTGGATTGATTCACCTATTGTGCACTTCCACGCCCAAACCTTACTTTACGTACTCAGCCTTTGTATTTATTTAGCCCTTCCCTGCTCTATATTAGTGTATAAGTCTGTTACTTGTTAACATTAAAGGGTTTGTCCTGGATTGATTCACCTATTGTGCACTTCCACGCCCAAACTTTACTTTACTCACTCAGCCTTTGTATTTATTTAGCCCTTGCCTGCTCTATATTAGTGTATAAGTCTGTTACTTGTTAACATTAAAGGGTTTGTCCTGGATTGATTCACCTATTGTGCACTTCCACGCCCAAACTTTACTTTACTCACTCCGCCTTTGTATTTATTTAGCCCTTCCCTGCTCTATATTAGTGTTTAAGTCTGTTACTTGTTAACATTAAAGTGTTTGTCCTGGATTGATTCACCTATTGTGCACTTCCACGAACCAACCCTTACTATACTCACTCCGCCTTTGTATTTATTTAGCCCTTCCCTGTTCTATATTAGTGTATAAGTCTGTTACTTGTTAACATTAAAGTGTTTGTCCTGGATTGAATCATTTATTGTGCACTTCCACAGCCAAACTTTACTTTACTCACTCCACCTTTGTATTTATTTAGCCCTTCTCTGCTCTATATTAGTGTATAAGTCTGTTACTTGTTAACATTAAAGTGTTTGTCCTGGATTGATTCATCTCTTGTGCACTTCCACGGAAAAAACTTTAATTTACTCACTCCGCCTTTGTATTTATTTAGCCCTTCTCTGCTCTATATTAGTGTACAAGTCTGTTACTTGTTAACATTAAAGTGTTTGTCCTGGATTGATTCACCTCTTGTGCACTTCCACGGCCAAACTTTAATTTACTCACTCCGCCTTTGTATTTATTTAGCCATTCTCTGCTCTATATTAGTGTATAAGTCTGTTACTTGTTAACATTAAAGTGTTTGTCCTGGATTGATTCACCTCTTGTGCACTTCCACGGCCAAACTTTAATTTACTCACTCCGCCTTTGTATTTATTTAGCCCTTCTCTGCTCTATATTAGTGTATAAGTCTGTTACTTGTTAACATTAAAGTGTTTGTCCTGGATTGATTCACCTATTGTGCACTTCCACGGCCAAACTTTACTTTACTCACTCCGCCTTCGTATTTATTTTGCCCTTCCCTGCTCTATATTAGTGTATAAGTCTGTTACTTGTTAACATTAAAGTGTTTGTCCTGGATTGATTCACCTATTGTGCACTTCCACGGCCAAACTTTACTCCACTCACTCCGCCTTTGTATTTATTTAGCCCTTCTCTGCTCTATATTAGTGTATAAGTCTGTTACTTGTTAACATTAAAGGGTTTGTCCTGGATTGATTCACCTATTGTGCACTTCCACGGCCAAACTTTAATTTACTCACTCCGCCTTTGTATTTATTTAGCCCTTACCTGATCTATATTAGTGTATAAGTCTGTTACTTGTTAACATTAAAGTGTTTGTCCTGGATTGATTCACCTATTGTGCACTTCCACGGCCAAACTTTACTTTACTCACTCCGCCTTTGTATTTATTTAGCCCTTCTCTGCTCTCTATTAGTGTATAAGTCTGTTACTTGTTAACATTAAAGTGTTTGTCCTGAATTGATTCACCTATTGTGCACTTCCATGGCCAAACTTTACTTTACTCATTCCGTCTTTGTATTTCTTTAGCCCTTCTCTGCTCTATATTAGTGTATAAGTCTGTTACTTGTTAACATTAACGTGTTTGCCCTGGATTGTTTCACCTATTGTGCACTCCCACGACCAAACTTTACTTTACTCACTCCGCCTTTGTATTTATTTAGCCCTTCTCTGCTCTGTATTAGTGTATACGTCTGTTACTTGTTAACATTAAAGTGTTTGTCCTGAATTGATTCACCTATTGTGCACTTCCATGGCCAAACTTTACTTTACTCATTCCGTCTTTGTATTTCTTTAGCCCTTCTCTGCTCTATATTAGTGTATCAGTCTGTTACTTGTTAACATTAAAGTGTTTGTCCTGGATTGATTCACCTATTGTGCACTTCCACGGCCAAACTTTACTTTACTCACTCCGCCTTTGTATTTACTTAGCCCGTCCCTGCTCTATATTAGTGTATAAGTCTGTTACTTGGTAACATTAAAGGGTTTCTAAATATGATGGGTTTACGTCGTATGATGCACTCCTGAAATCCACCAGCTAAAGATACGTGTCATACATTGACTCACCTTACATCCTAACGACGAAACAACCAGGTAGACTGGTTAAAATTATTGCCCTATCCTGCATTACGTATTCCACTACAGGCGCTTGCGAACTGTTGAACAGGATCTCCTGGAGGAATATATACCCAGACGTTTTTAAAAAAAACACTCTTTCAATCTGCTAGCTCAAGCTTTAAATGAATTTCCAGGAACGATTTCTTTAATAAGAGTATCTTTATGTAATAAGATTTTATTACATTTATATTATGTTTTAAATTGGTAAGACTTTAAATGTTTTGTAATTTGGTTCCACAAGCATTTGGATTATTATAATAATTGTAACTATTGAATAATTTTAATTACAATTTATTAAATCAGTTTTTTCCTTCGTTACTTCAAATGCGTCTTAAATAACGTTGCAAAAATTATGCATATTGCAGAGTGACGTAAGAAAGTACAAAAATATCCATTTAATCAATTAAATTTACTATAGGATTTCTTTGAGAGTCTGTTTATTTAATCTGTTACTAATTCAGTTCGTAATTTGTTTCCAGGCATTCCTTCTTGTTAATATTAAATTTTATGCACACACAATTTATTCAAAATATATTGCAGATTTCTCAAGTAACTTATTATTAAACACGATATATAAATGTACATTTTGTATTATAGATATAAAGATGAAAACATATATATTTATTTAATTGTATTACAGAAAATCGTTGAATTTTAGATTCATTGGCCATTTAGTTAATTAAACTTATATAAAATTTTTAAAAAATGCGACAATATTTTCTAAGAAATTGTTCCCAATTAGTATTTTTTATAATTTGGTTCCATAGGAATTAGGATCTTTAAAATTTATTGAAAGTTTTATCTAATTTAATTTACAATTTAATTAATCAAAATAATATTCCTTCTTTACTTCAAAAACTTTTTATATAATATTTTTTTGCAAACGTTGAAGGCAAAAATACAGTAATGATCATTTAATTATTTAAAATTGATAAATTGTTTGCTTGAGTGTCCTTTTATTTCATTTGTTGGTAAAACAATGTCCTAATTTGTCCTCTGTTGTTCTCTAAAAACCTGTGTTTTTTATTCTTAAATATTGTATGCACATGCAATTCATACAAAACATAATTTACATTTGAAAAATTTTATAATAAAACATGACATATATTGTCTAGAAGAAACAACACTGACAAATGAACATATTAGCTATATTTAGTTTAAGGTGGACAGAATTAATCATTGAAGTTTTATCTTCATTGTTTATTCAATTATTTATATTTCTACAAAATTTGTTAAAATTTTTGAAATTTTTTAAAAATTCTTGTTCCTATTTAGTGATTGTTTGTATACAACTTGTAACTTACTTTCATCTGAAATAACTGAAAATTATGGTACCGGCTGATAAAGAAAACTATTTAAATTTTGGAAACTGAGTCATTCCGAAACGGATCAACAAGCGAAAATATTGTAATGTTAGGAAGTCAGAAAAGTCTGCTCGAATTTATGTAAATGATGTCTAATTCTATGGTAAAAACCATCAAATTAATCATGACTTACTTTTCCTGTCTTTGTATTATTTGACTTTAAAATTGATTAAACTTTGGATATTATTTATTTACAATATTTTATTACATACATTCTCGTATACTAATATTATCTATATTTTTTAATATCCCTTATGAATATGTACCTTATTATATAAACTTGGGCGTTTAAGAGGAAACGTGAAGCCATCTTTACTGTTAAATTTAATTTGTTTCCTTTATTTTATATTTTTATATCTAAGTTTATTTAAAACTTTGTATAAATAATTGATTTTCGGCACTTTCCCATGGCCATAACGTCATTCTAAACGTCCGGCTTCCGAGATTTGTTCCTTCATTGCTGAAGATCTACTTACCATTACTTCTGTTCGTACTTTTCAAGTTTAACTTAATATTACGACAGAATGATACAATTTCACGATATTTTCACCTTGAGTATACGAGATTATGCGGAGATTTATAGTAAAGACATTGAGAAATATCGTAGTTACCCCTCTCGGCCGACGATTTAGGCTACTAGCCACGCAGGATTTTACTTTTTACGTTTCTAATAACACAGAGCTTCCAGATATAGGCCGTGAGTTTTGCTTATCTATGACCTTTGCCGGGGCAGATTATTATACCTTTAGTTACTTGTGTGACCTACATATTGCAACATCACATAAATTTGGTATTATTTGGTTGAAATTATATTATACAAAAAATTATTGAAATTTGAATTTTTATGAAGTTGAAAGACCATATCTAGCCATCAAAGACACACAAGGGTGCGTTGCAACGGGTCAAATTTAACTTTCCTTACCTCGCCTGTCTTACTTATCTTGCAATTTCTGTCCTCTCTGGTTTTTTTGTGTGTTATCATTTATAAATGATGTATGTCAACATATTCATATCCCGATAAGTATAAGTGAATTTATATTTATGAAATTTTTTTAGTAAGTTTGTAAACCTAATTCTAACTTTTGCACCTATCTTCCCTTATTGTGCTATTTTAGGACAGCTCCATCGATGTCTTTGACATCCAAAACCTTTTACCTTTGACATTACCTTTTATACATTCCATCTGCGTCGTTCATACAAATAATTACCTTCGTAACTTGTCTAATACTTACCGGTGTGGCCCTGCAATGGTAATAACCTAAGCAGGGTGTTCAATCTAAATTTCGAAACCTGTAATTTTCCCAAACATAGATCTCATTGCAAATGAAATTCCTAAATTCATTTAAACACCAATTAGGTAAGTAATTGCATCAGCTAGCATAATACTGGGAGGGAGGTTTGTGACGTTTTAGAGGTGTTACATATGCCTGAGCATTAATGAGCGAAACTTGCGCTCCCGTATCTATTTCAACTTATACTCTGTGATCGTATATCCTCGCCTGTATTGCCGGGCAGTGTTCGATATTTGAGTTAACCGGTCTTCTGTGTTCTCCATCTTCCACAAACCATTCCCGAATATTTAGGGATAGTCCGACTAATTTTGCGCTATAACACCGAGATTTTTACTCCTAACATATCAGCCTTTTTGGCCGTATACGCGATAAGTATCCTTCATCTCCATGTTCCTCCACTTTTGATCGCAGTTTCCTCTAGGTGTTTTGAGGCTACTTTTTACAGGGAACTTACAGTTACGTTTTTTGGTTGACTACTAGTTCCAGGATTGGACTTTGTATGATCAGGTCTTGTAGGGTACGGGGTTCCAGGTTTTCTGTTGGAGTCACCATAGGTTCTCCGGAAATGATTAGGAGATTAGGAGGTTGGTTACGCTCGGCTTATTGCTTGGCTTCAAATTTTAATAACGCTTATTATCTAAAATGCGTGTAACTCTTTCTTTTCGTTAAAACCCCAATTAGTTTTTCCTAATAATTCGCTAAATGTCTCATAACCTTCTCCCCCTTTTTTTATTGCCCGTCACCATTCACCACCCGAAATCCTTAAAATTTTTATATATTGTTACGTTTGGAATCTCTCCCCATTGTTGGGTCAATTTCATTAATTAACCTTTCAACCTCTGTTAGGAATGACATGGGACCCTCTATTTATTCCCTCCAATACTCAATGTTGTGTTTTTCGGGATGATTGTTACTTCTTTGTCTTTTTAGTTTAACTTTTCTTACATCACTAAAATATAACTTTCCCACTGTTCCATCCTTTCTTTCATTCCTCCTGTCTCCTGGGTGACAGATACTTGATGGATCTTAGGGCTTGCCCTTACAGTTTCCATATACTGTTTCCTTTCCTCTATCTCCTGCAGTCTTATTTTTATTTTTTCTCTACCTTTCTCCAGCTTCCTCTCTGTCACTTTCCCTTTTCGCCTTTGCTTCTACTTGATCTCTTTCCCTTTTCGCCTTTGCTTCAGCTTTTTCGCATTCCTTTTCAGTCCTTGCTTCCTGTTTCTCCGTTTCCCACCTATCCTCCACTTCCTCTTTATCTTTTTCCTTCTTAACTTTCTCGTTTCCGCCTTCCACATCTGTAGAATTTCTTTTTATCCAGACCTTCCTATCTCCTTAGCCATTTTTGTAAGTTATCAAATATCTCTTTATTTTTCAAGTATTTAATTTTCTAATATTTTTTATTTCATTAAATATTGTAGCTCCACTCTGCCACGCTCTCATGTACCTTTCCTCCCTTACTGGAATAACAGATCCTGTTATAATTATAATTATACTCCTTACATTTTTTTATATATTATTTTAATGCTATCAGTCTAAGGTACGTTTTTTTAATAAACTGTACATTTCATTTATTTATTTTGCCCTACTTTTATTATGTTTATTTTTGTTTGCATATGTTTGACAGTTTTTCAGACGTTTTTAGGTTTAAAAGTCATCCCTTGTAATAATACAACCATTTTTTTAGGGTGTGAAATAAAGCTTACACTCGTCTTGGTTCCTTTCTTAAAAGACACAAGTTGAATACCTGTGAGAGTATCAATTAGTGAATACAATGTGTGGGCGCAGTCTTCCAGTACGGAAGGCATGCTATGCCCAATGTGTTTTACAGGCAATGATGAACCTCAAGCTTGAGGCCATTTCCCACGTTCGGAAGCCTACCTTTTACAACGAGGCCAACGTCGCTCACTCACCTATCTAGTTTATATAAAGGAATAAGGAAGGGTGGATGGGGTTATATAGGACTAAGGATGTAGGGGAAGTGAGCAAAGCGTGAGCAAAATCACACCCTGAAGTGAAAATAAAGTGGTGTCCATCGTTTCAATCCTTTATGAGATTAGGAATAAGGAATGGTGGATGGGACTATATAGGACTAAGGATGTAGGGGAAATGAGCAAAGCGTGAGCCAGATGGCATCCTGAAGTGAAAATAAAGTGGTGTCCATCGTTTAAACCCTTTATGAGATTAGGAATAAGGAATGGTGGATGGGGCTATATAGGACTAAGGATATGGAGGAAGTGAGCAAAGCGTGAGCAAGATCACACCCAGAAGTGGACCTAAAGTGGTGTCCATCGTTTCAATCCTTTATGAGATTAGGAATAAGGAATAGTGGATGGGGCTATATAGGACTAAGGATATGGGGGAAGTGAGCAAAGCGTGAGCAAGATCACACCCAGAAGTGGACCTAAAGTGGTGTCCATCGTTTCAATCCTTTATGAGATTAGGAATAAGGAATAGTGGATGGAGCTATATAGGACTAAGGATATGGGGGAAGTGAGCAAAGCATGAGCCAGATGGCACCCTGATGTGGACCTAAAGTGGTGTCCATCCTTTTAAACCTTTATGAGTGGAGGAATAAGGAAGGGTGGATTGGACTATATAGGACTAAGGATATAAGGGAAGTGAGCAAAGCATGAGCCAGATGGCACCCTGATGTGGACCTAAAGTGGTGTCCATCCTTTTAAACCTTTATGAGAGGAAGAATAAGGAAGGGTGGATGGGGTTATATAGGACTAAGGATATAAGGGAAGTGAGCAAAGCATGAGCCAGATGGCACCCTGATGTAGACCTAAAGTGGTGTCCATCCTTTTAACCCTTTATGAGAGGAGGAATAAGGAAGGGTGGATGGGACTATATAGGACTAAGGATGTAGGGGAAGTAAGCAAAGCGTGAGCCAGATGGCACCCTGAAGTGGACCTAAAGTAGTGTCCATTCTTTTAACCCTTTATGAGAGGAGGAATAAGGAAGGGTGGATGGGACTATATAGGACTAAGGATGTAGGGGAAGTGAGCAAAGCGTGAGCCAGATGGCACCCTGAAGTGGACCTAAAGTAGTGTCCATTCTTTTAACCCTTTATGAGAGGAGGAATAAGGAAGGGTGGATGGGACTATATAGGACTAAGGATGTAGGGGAAGTGAGCAAAGCATGAGCCAGATGGCACCCTGAAGTGGACCTAAAGTAGTGTCCATTCTTTTAACCCTTTATGAGAGGAGGAATAAGGAAGGGTGGATGGGACTATATAGGACTAAGGATGTAGGGGAAGTGAGCAAAGCATGAGCCAGATGGCACCCTGATGTGGACCTAAAGTAGTGTCCATTCTTTTAACCCTTTATGAGAGGAGGAATAAGGAAGGGTGGATGGGACTATATAGGACTAAGGATGTAGGGGAAGTGAGCAAAGCGTGAGCCAGATGGCACCCTGAAGTGGACCTAAAGTGGTGTCCATCCTTTCAACCTCTTATGAGAGGAGGAATAAGTAAGGGTGCATGGGACTATATAGGACTAAGGATATAAGGGAAGTGAGCAAAGCGTGAGCCAGATGGCACCCTGAAATGGACCTAAAGTGGTTTCCATCCTTTTAAACCTTTACGAGAGGAGGAATAAGGAAGGGTGGATGGGACTATATAGGACTAAGGATGTAGGGGAAGTGAGCAAAGCGTGAGCCAGATGGCACCCTGAAGTGGACCTAAAGTGGTGTCCATCCTTTCAACCTCTTATGAGAGGAGGAATAAGTAAGGGTGCATGGGACTATATAGGACTAAGGATATAAGGGAAGTGAGCAAAGCGTGAGCCAGATGGCACCCTGAAATGGACCTAAAGTGGTTTCCATCCTTTTAAACCTTTACGAGAGGAGGAATAAGGAAGGGTGGATGGGACTATATAGGACTAAGGATATAGGGGAAGAGCGCAAAGCGTGAGCCAGATGGCACCGTGATGTGGACCTAAAGTAGTGTCCATCCTTTTAACCCCTTATGAGAGGAGGGATAAGGAAGGGTGGATGGGGTTATATAGGACTAAGGATGTAATGGAAGTGAGCAAAGCGTGAGCCAGATGGCACCCTGAAGTGGACCTAAAGTGGTGTCCATGCTTTTAACCCCTTATGAGAGGAGGGATAAGGAAGGGTGGATGGGGTTATATAGGACCAAGGATATAGAGGAAGTGAGCAAAGCGTGAGCCAGGTAGCACCCTGAAGTGGACCTAAAGTGGTGTCCATCCTTTTAACCCTTTATGAGAGGAGAAATAAGGAAGGGTGGATAGGACAATATAGGACTAAGGATATGGAGGAAGTGAGCAAAGCGTGAGCCAGGTAGCACCCCGAAGTGGACCTAAAGTGGTGTCCATCCTTTTAACCCTTTATGAGAGGAGAAATAAGGAAGGGTGGATAGGACAATATAGGACTAAGGATATGGAGGAAGTGAGCAAAGCGTGAGCCAGGTAGCACCCCGAAGTGGACCTAAAGTGGTGTCCATCCTTTTAACACAGGACCTCTTTTAGGAGGATATGGTAAGACTTTGTCTTGCACTGACCTCACTAAAGCAGGAGCATGGTGGAGAGAGGTTTTCAAAGCATGGTAAGGCAAATTTATGATGTGATAAATTTTATGTGTTTTCAGCTGACATAAATTAGACCATATGACAGATCACTGACCTTACCATGACTTTAAATACACTTTATAGACAACGTTCCCAGGGTATACTTATTAGATGGAATTTTAAATACTTGCTCATGTAACTAGGTGGTAGGCAACTTTCGACAGGTAGCAGGTTGAGGTTGTATATGGGACGAGGTGAAGGACCGTTGCAGCACACACACACACACACACACACACACACACACACACACACACACACACACACACACACACACACACACACACACACACACACACACACACACACACACACAAAAGTAGCACACACACCAATAAGCAAATGCATACACACACACACACACATACACAAGCAAATGAGCGCACAAACACACACACACACACACACACACACACCCATACACTGACAGAAAGTCAATAGCAAGTAAATCCAAACATATTTACCAATAGCTCTAGAGACGAATATTTGGACTTTTTATATTCAGAATTCCTAGATGTTATAACTTTTGGATCAGGTGTGACGGTTAGCAACTTTAAATTCACATTATAATTAATTCATTTAATAAATATATAACACTTGTTAAATATATATCACACTTGTGAGTGTATATCTAAAAGTATATGTGGTATAATTTGGTTATATTTTCAGGTTTGTAGAATGCTTTTGTTTATTTTACTAAAGTTGTACAGTTGTTAAACACTGTGTTGTAAAATTCCTCAGCTCAATGCTTTGATTGTCCAAGTCTAGGTAGGTCTATACATAGCCACGCTTACCTGTACGTATGTTATATAGGTAACAATTTTCTGGTATTATGTTAGAAACAATTGTTGTTAAAAAATATACAATTCATGATTTTCCTCACTTATGACTTTTGTGTAGACTATACATTGCCTTATATTTTTATTAGTGAAATGTGTATATATTAAGCTTCTATAACATGCAACAACTATTTTTTAGCACTGAATGAACGAATTCATACTGTCAAAAATCAAGTCACTGTAAAATTCTGCATTTCATTTGTGTTTGCACTTTGATGACAAATATGACACTTTGATGACAGAGACTTTGTAGCCGTGATTGTTTGTTGTAAGGGACAGGGTGTTGTGGCCGCAATAACACAGGTTCGATTCCTAGGTGTCGAACTATATTTCTTAGGTTTGAAAATAAAATGTTGCTTTGACCAGGAATCTACACCGTGTCCTCACCAATTTATGAACATGGCTACAGAGCCCCTAATGATTGTTAGTATATCCGTAGAGGTTTTATAGTGCACTCAAGCAGGGATATTAAACTAAAGTTTACATATTTTTGAAATCAAACTCAAGTATACCTTATTACTCCTAACAATATTACAATAAAGAATAACGTCTTATAATAGTTTTTTATTCCTTCAGGAATATATGTTGTTCCTCTAAAATATGAATTCGAGGCCACTGACTTCGCTATAATCTCGATTTGCTGAGTCGCTCGAAACACTAATCCGCAACGGGTTAATAGACCCATAGTTACTCTGCAATGCTTACCCACAATAAAAATAACATCTTCTAATAGTTTATTATTCCTTCACTAATATGGGTTGTATTCCTCTAAAATATGAATTCGAGGCCACTGACTTCGCTATAATCTCGATTTGCTGAGTCGCTTGAAACACTAACCGCAACGGGTTAAGAGCCTCATAGTTACCCTACTCTGCAATGCTTACCCACAATAAAAATAACATCTTCTAATAGTTTATTATTCCTTCACTAATATGGGTTGTATTCCTCTAAAATATGAATTCGAGGCCACTGACTTCGCTATAATCTCGATTTGCTGAGTCGCTTGAAACACTAATCCGCAACGGGATAAGAGCCCCATAGTTACTCTGCAATGCTTACCCACAATAAAAATAACATCTTCTAATAGTTTATTATTCCTTCACTAATATGGGTTGTATTCCTCTAAAATATGAATTCGAGGCCACTGACTTCGCTATAATCTCGATTTGCTGAGTCGCTTGAAACACTAATCCGCAACGGGTTAAGAGCCCCATAGTTACTCTGCAATGCTTACCCACAATAAAAATAACATCTTCTAATAGTTTATTATTCCTTCAGTAATATGGGTTGTATTCCTCTAAAATATGAATTCGAGGCCACTGACTTCGCTATAATCTCGATTTGCTTAGTCGCTTGAAACACTAATCCGCAACGGGTTAATACACCCATAGTTACTCTGCAATGCTTACCCACAATAAAAATAACATCTTCTAATAGTTTATTATTCCTTCAGTAATATGGGTTGTATTCCCTACAAATATGAATACGAGGCCACTGAATTCGCTGATTATCTGAATTTGCTGGATTGCTTGAAACACAAATCCGCAAGGGTTAAGAGACCCATAGTTACTCTGCAATGCTTACCCATGCTTCTGGAATATCACAGATTGAAGTTGAGCATTCATTTTTATTAACACTGCCTTCTACATTGTGACTTTGTCCGGAACCAGTATTGCTACACAAACCCTGTTAATATAAGGCATTTACTAGGTTTCTTCGCAAATAGGTATTTACTCCACCTAACTCGGACAGGCAGTATATTTTTAAATGCTGACTCACTGCGAAATTAAACCGGTTACAAAAGGAATTTATCCAAAATAACATTAACAGTATCAAAACAAATGATGGAGTGTGTGCCAAAATACAAATGCTTTTTGTTTTACTTTTTTGCCTTTATTATTATTTTTTTCAAATTATTATCATGTACAAGAAATGAGAAATTTGTGCTTTTCCCTACTCCTTAGCGATCTTGTTCTTACAATTTTGAAAGTTTTCCTTTGAGGTGCTGACCATGTGATTTTACAGCTAACCACTTTATTATAAAATGTAGTACGTTGTTAAGAATTAGAGAGAAAAATTGCAGAATACAACTTCATCAATTTCGAAATTAGTAAAAAAAATGAAACATGTGGATTTCTCAAAGTTTTTTACACAATAATCTTGTTGAAATTATGAGTACAACTGTGCTCAAAATGACTTCAGGATAATTTAATTCTAATCTTGGGCCTGAACGTTTTGTTTCATTTTGTTTATTACTGTTGTGTAATCTTATAATTGTGTAGATGTTTTAAAAGTTGTACAAAAAAATACAATACAGCTCTCGTGTTTCAATTGGTTTAAAAGTAACATTCAACAATAATGTTAACTCTAAATATTTATTTAAGAATTCATTTTTTTCTGACATTTGTTAAAATCCTTGAAAAATTCCAAGTTATAAAAATTTTCATATTCATCAAGTCATCAAAGTGTAAACACAAATGAAACACAGAATTTTACAGTGACTTGATTTTTGACAGTTTGAATCTGTTTTTAATACATTCAGTGCTAAAAAATAGTGGTAGCATGTTATAGAAGCTTAACTCAGAGGAGACCCGGCAAAGTGGATAACTTTTTTAAAACGGCTGACAAATATTGAATGAAGTCAAAAAAAATTTGTGATGGTGTTAAATATCATCTAACATACATAAACTATTGGTAGGAAAATAGTTATTTACTAAACTAAAGCAGTGATGTAAATAAATCAATTATATATAAATGTCAATTATTCGCTTTGCCGAGGTACCCTGGGCAAAGTGAACAATGTAACCAAGGCAAAGTGAATTTTGTACTCATTAACCTGGAAAAGAAAAAATGTTGTTATAAAATGCACACAAGCTAAAATTATCTCCATAACATTTAATTTTACATAATAACTCTTATTTTTAGTGTACACATTATGCCAAAGAATTTAAAAAAAAATATACACTCTTTCAATTTTCAACATTAAGTTGAATCAAAAGAAATTATATAAATTATATTGTTCGTCAACTTTAACTGTCAAGACATAGGTCAAACAAATATGATCCCAACCCGCAATAGTCTGAACAACCTTCATGAGTCCATTCAAGACAATGCCCGCACTGTATCCAATCATCCAGAGGTGGCCGTCGTATTTTCCTTGGCCAGTTAATTTTTATCTTTTAAAATTGTGAGTTTTTTCTTATTATAGACAACTGGTATTGTTTTTTTTCTTTTTAAGGTTTTTTAAATATAGTTTCTTGCAAAGACTGGCAAAAGGAATATTGTAAGATTTTGATGACCCTGAAATGGAATTGGAACCATCTTCGAATGATTTTATGACTAATTTTAATCTTTCTTCAGACCATCCAGCTTGGCTGGGCATCCTTTCATATTTGTATACCAACTGAAAAACCAAATTTGGTTTCATTTTCCATTTTAAATAATTTATTTGCTAGTTTTGTCATGTGATGAATGAAGAATACATGCATAAAATATACCAGTGCTTAGTGAATAGCCATCCACTTTGCCCTATTCACTTTGCCCGACCTGCACTATTTTTAAAAAGAAGTTCTGAAATAACCCACAATCGACAAACTGGTTATATAGTTTATGCATTTTTTAGAGCATATATTTCATAATTGCGATTGCACCTAAATTACTAATATTAGATCAATTCTGCAAACACAATGCAAATCTATGTTCGATTCTGCGTTATTTAAGCTAATTAAATGAGAAATCCATTTTTTGTAGAAATCGCAAAATCCATGAACGTTCATGCATTTTTTAGAGCAAATATATAACTGCGATAGCACTTAAATTACTAATATGAGATCAATTCTGTGAATACATTGCAAATCTATGTTCGATTCTGCGTTATTTAAGCTATTTAAATGAGAAATCCATTTTTTATCCATTATTAAAATAACATTATTTAACATTTATAATAAATTAACAACATATTAAAGTCATTACGATTTTAAAAATCCAATAACCTTGACCACATAACTTACCGATTATTTTTACATTTCCTTCCTAAAACAATAATAAAATATTTTTATTGTGAATTGCTAAATCTTTGATTCTCTCTATATTCCATTAGAACTGCCTTCATTGAAAAACTTTTTTTTCATGTAATAAGGGTTGAAATTTCTGTCATAAATATAACATATAATAACCAGTGTTAATTCAGAATTTGACAACCGTATTTAAATAAATGATATATAAATTGCAAAAGTTATTTAACTACCATCTTATTTAATAAAATATTATTTATCAATATTGATTAGAACTTTGAAGTGATTGAACAACGACAAAATGTAAGTAATACGTTCGCAAACATTGCTGCTTTTTAATGTAGTTTGACCGTAACACAGTGAATGTATCAATTTCACACTAGTAAAAAAATTATTCATTTACACATAAAAATATGCACAAAATATATACGCTTTATTAATAAATAGCTACGTAAATCTACATATAATGTGTAAAAATGGTTTTATATAAGCCTCTTTGCCAGAGTTTGGTAAATTTTAAAACATATTGTGACACAAAGTGCTACATCACAGTCAGGGCAGAAATATCTGGATTCTCTCATAAGTTTTTTGCCTTTTGCATCAGGTGGTCGAGCACAAATTACACATTGTTTTGTTTTTTTTGCGGTTTGTAGTAGTATCTCTGAAAAGTGACGCCCTGTTAGTCTAAGAGGTGTGTGGGTTGAGCTAGGATTTTAAAGGCTTGAAGAAGACGAAACAAATTTGGAAAGGCGGTGCAATATCCGCGACTTTAATAAGTAATAATTTATTACAAATGTTACAAAATGTTATTTTAATTTATTCACTTAAAAATATATTCTGATGTTTACATAATTTAACTGTAATAATTAATAGATTAGGTTAGTTCTAGTAGAGCTTAAAGCTTATTTAGGAATTATTTGACTTGATAAGAGACTGACAGACTTACCTAATGGCAATAGTCCAAAACTGCAATCTCAAGGAAATAAATAAATAGACACATAAAAAAACTTAACACACTATTGAAATATTTTGATCAAAAATGATCTTTGTCAATCAAAAAAGAAAAAGAAAAGACTAAAGTGAACCACAGATGTGTATAAATATCAAAATGTCACAGATTTATAGTTTATGATATAATGCTATATGTGATTTGTATAAATATTGATTATTTGAAACTAGATATTAATAGTCTGTCAGAAGGAAGGTAAATGGAGTTGTTAAAAATGGTAGAAGTTAGGGGGAAGGTAAAAGGTGTTTTATCTGATGTTGAGGTTAGGAGGCTCTCTAGATTTGGTGTACCACTGGTATGATAACTACCATCTTCTAAATTCTGAAGGGTTGCAATCAGGGGGAGGGCCTTAATTATTTTGGTGAAATAACAATCATTGAAAGATGTGATATTGTGACTAGCAGCGTGTTGAGCGGTTGACCTGTCTATGTTCATGGTTCCAAAGTCATGTCTGTGGCCATTCATTCTGATGCTCAGACCATCCGTGGTATGGAAATATTTCAATAGTGTGTTAAGTTTTTATATGAGTCTATTTATTTATTTCCAAGAGATTGCAGTTTTGGACTATTGCCATTAGGTAAGTCTGTCAGTCTCCTATCTAGAAAATTCCTATATATATATATATATATATATATATATATATATATGTATATATATATATATATATATATATATATATATATATACATATATAAGATACATCTATAAGATATATCTACAAGAACCGTGATCGAGTGTTTGGCCAAAAACTCACGAGTTCTGAGTGCTGAGTGAGCTGGAGCGTTGTCGTGATGGAAAACCCAGTTATCACTTCTCCACAGTTCTGGCCTTTTGCGTCGGACAGCATCCCTCAGACGTTTCAGTACTTCAATGTAGGTAATCTGGTTGACTGTAGAGCCTTCAGGGAGGTACTTGTAGTGAACAACACCTGTAGCATAAAAAAAACTGTCAGCATCACTTTCACATTCGACCGAACTTGGCGAGCTTTTTTGGGTCTTGGGGAAGTTTGACTCCCCCATTGGGATGATTGGACCTTCGTTTCAATGTCGTAACCATACACCCATGATTCATCACCGGTTATACTTCTTGACAAAAAGTTCTCATCTTCATTTGAACGATCAAGCAGTTCCCGACAAACCCGGACGCGATTGGCTTTTTGATCGTCGGTCATCAGGCGTGGCACAAATTTAGCAGCAACGCGGTGCATCTTCAATTTTTCGGTAATTCAAACAGTCAGCGTATTTTTTTAACAGACCTCGTATATATATATATATATATATATATATATATATATATATATATATATATGTTTGGTAACAATAGTTTCGGAGGACCAATAATTATTATAATTATATAAACTAATAGTTTGTACTTACGTGCACCAGGGAATACACACTTAACGCACTCGCGTATTAAATAAGCGATTTCTGGCCAGAAAACGTGTTCGTATTCCCCGCACTGGTCACATTCGGTATAAACATTAATAAAATATTTACATTCACGTATTCTAGTACCTAAGGTACGGAGATTGGAAAGTATAATAGTATACTAGAAAGTAGGGGTATCTGTCTACACTCCCGAAAGGTCTAACTTGCTCTGCCTGGTTCAAACTGCAGAACCAACCTTATCACGGGTGAGCTTTGTCTGACTTTGGCGGCGGGTTTAAAATAAAAGAAATGAGTCTATATTAATTTTAAATACGTAACATACCGGGGGCCTTGAATCCTTCTAGGATTCAAAGAGAACTAACACAAATATAATTTTTGAGAGTTTATAAAAATAAAAAGTTCATAAAGGAAAATAAAAATATCTCTTTTACAAAAAGTGAGCGCACTATGGCGCAAGTTCATTATGAGCGTAGTGGTAGAGGGAAAACCTTGTGAGTAGGTCTTGTCAAGGTTCCCTGCTTTGTCTTCAAATGAACCACTCTTACTACACCATCCTTTCCTGGAGAAACACTACTTATCCTAGCCAGAGGCCATGCGAGAGGTGGTGCAGGTTGATGCACTAACACGAGGTCGCCGACGCGCAGGTTGACAGTTGGCACGTTCCACTTCCCCCGTTGCTGAAGAGTATGGATATATTCTAGATGCCATCTCTTCCAAATACGCTGGTGAAAGGCCTTGATTAGCTGCCAGTGCTCGAGTCGGTTGGCAGGAACGTTGAAAAGATCCTCTTCTGGAACTGAAACCAATGAAGATCCTATTAAGAAGTGACCCGGGGTGAGTGCATTGAGGTCTGATGTGAGAGGTCTCGAATTCAAAATAGCCTCTACTTGAGTTGTGAGAGTGGAAAATTCACATAGAGTTAAAATATGTTCACCGATGACACGTCGGAGGTGATGTTTTGCACTCTTGATTGCTGCTTCCCAAAGACCACCTTGATGAGGAGCTGCAGGCGGGTTGAAATGAAAGTTGATATTGTGTTGTGATGAGAATTCAGCAAGAGGGGTTCGGCCTGAAGAGATGATGAGATTTTGTAAAGCATTATTCGCTCCAACGAAATTCGTTCCACAGTCAGAATAAATATTTGTGCAAAGAACGCGTCTAGATACAAATCGGGTGAGAGCGGCAATAAACCCATCTGTCGACAGATCCGATACTATTTCAATGTGTACAGCCTTTGTCACAAGGCAAACAAAGATACAAACATATGCTTTGGTCAAGCGAATCGAGCGCAAAGTGTGCATTTTGATGTTAAAAGGACCTCCGTAGTCAATTCCGGTGTTGAGAAACGGACGAGAAGGAGTTAATCTTGCTTTTGGTAAATCACCCATGAGCGGAGATTTATTGTGAGGCTTGTGTCAAAAACATACAACACATTGAAAAATGCGAGAGCGTATTACACTTCGGGCCAAGAGTATCCACACATCCTGTGCAAGAAGTGATTGAGTCAATTGAGCGCCCGAGTGTAAGTATTTTCGATGATAAAAATCAATAAGAAGGTTGACGACATGATGTCGTTTGGGCAAAATCACAGGATGTTGCACATCCATAGGAAGTTTTAAAGCGTTGAGACGTCCTCCCACTCGTAGGATATCATCCTTGTCGAGAAAGGGAGAGAGTCGACGGAGTTGTGACGAGGCAGGTGTAGTTGGATCCTTCTTCATGGCAACGATGTAGTCTCTGAACGCTGATTCTTGAACCATCTTGAAAATTGCCAGTCTTGACGCTCTCATTTCCAGAGTGTTGAGAGGACCATCGAGCTTTCTGGAATGACGAGCGTTATGAGTTAATCGCAAAATATAAGCCATCACACGCTGGAGTCGGCTAAAGTGAGAAAACTGAGTGAGGAGCTCCCATTCATGAGGAGCAGTTGATATGAGAGATATAGGTGAAATGGGTTTCTCTTCTCCTGTGCCAGTAAGTTTTGCAGGCATAAAATGAGATACAGGCCAGTAATCATTAGATTTTTGTAGCCAAAGGGGGCCGTACCACCATAATGAGTGCTGTGGTAAATCTTTAGGAAGTAACCCACGCGACGCGCAATCAGCAGGATTATCTTCACTCGCTACGTGTCTCCAGTAATGAGAAGGCACTAATTCTTGTATCTGGGCTACCCGGTTGGCGACTAACGTCTTCAATCGATGAAGAGGTGTTTGTAACCATGTCAGTGTTACTGTCGAATCACACCATAGAAATACAGAAGAAAATTCCACCCTTTTTTCAAAAAGAGAGATAACATATCCCACTAGTTGGGCGAGTAAACGAGCTGCACTTAGCTCTAATCGAGGTACCGTGAGCCTTTTCAGAGGGGCTACCCGAGTCTTCGATATTGCTTGCCGAATTAACACAGAGTCGTCGCTAAGTTGGCATCTCAAGTAAACGACGACGGCATAACCGTTCTCAGAAGCATCTGAGAAACCGTGTAACTTAAAGTTTCTCGAGTGTGTTATTCGTAATGCACGAGGAATTACAATTTTTCGTAGAGTATTAGCCGAGTCTGTAAAGGTTTGCCATAATTTCAATTGTTCAGGTGGAAGTGGTTCATCCCAGTTCAATCCTTTGATCCAGAGTAGTTGCATAAAACGTTTGGCCAACATAACAATGGGTGAGAGAAATCCACAAGGGTCGTAAATCTGGGCAATGATACCGAGAATTTGACGTTTAGTCCTGGAATTGTGAGGAAAATTCAAATTATAGGTAAACGTATCGGTAGAGGGTGACCAATGAAGACCTAATATAGTGAAATGTGGTTGTTTACTGCCTTGAAGGAATACAGGGGTCTCTAAATGATCATCAGGAAGATCTTGCA
>JBAIZL010000006.1:127275730-127383230 GCA_036971475.1 Prosapia bicincta
TGTTGGAAAAATTCTTGTATATATGGTCTTGCGATAAACAATTTTATACTTTTATCTAAGGTTACGTCCAATGTGCATTTTAACTGATTTGGGTTATAAAGTGTTGAAATTTGATGTTTGTTTTTCAAAATGAAGTTAATTTAGGCAATCCATCCAAGGTGTATAGATACAATATCCAAGTTTGGGAGTAAATGCATTTCAAGATCATTTAAATTATTATAATATCCATCCATAAAAGTTGAGAATTTATTATGGGAGGTGGTGTTTCTGTAGTGGGAACTCTGTCATTGAATTTTAATAAGGTGACCCAAATTTATTCCAAAGATGGCTGTATAAAAAATATTTGTATCCCAGGTAAATGGTAAAAATTAAACTGGTGTCAGGTTGTTAGAAGGTGGGCAGTATTATACAATTGTTTATTGTGTCCAAGAAAGGTTAATAGCGAGTAGCAGTAAAGTATACAGGTCAGGGCGGTGGCATTTTTCGGTAGAACTGTCAAGGTTCAACATAAACCTAACCTCAACAATGTTATATCTTGTTGAGTGTTTTTTTTTTGAATTGTGAAGTACATTGAATAGTGTACGTTTCCTTCCAGCGCATATGTTTTTACTTTGAAAATTACAAAGGGTTGAAACAAATATGTAGAGATTATTTTTACAAAATTTTCAAAAGTAAGACCATGGGGTATTGTTCCTTAAGGGTGTCCAAATAAGGTATTGGTTATTGAAATATGGAGATTACCGTATCAATTTCTTTACCAATGATTGGGAGTTTTGCTACCATTATAATTGCATTTTTTCAAGGTGGGCCATTAATGAGGATACAGCAGACGAGGTAAACTTATGTTTACCTATTAAGCATGTCTATAACCTTGGTGTGATTTGAACAAAATTCGTACTGTTTAGCCTAACCTAAACAAGATAAAATATATTTGTAAAAGTCTTGACGACATGAAGTGTATCCATGATGCTTAAGTACATTTTTAAATAGGCAAACGCCATTAAAAAAATTATTAAGTAAATTTGTGAAGAGGTTTGACCATTTTGTTTACTCTTATATCTATATCCCAGGTAAATGGAAAAAACAAATAAGCTGGTGATAGGATATTACGGCAGTATTATTGTTATTTATTGTGTCCAAGAAAGGTAAATAGCGAGTAGCAGTAAAGTATACAGGCCAGGGCGATGGCATTTTTTGGTAGAAATGTCAAGGTCCAACCTATCAAACCTAACCTAAACAATGTCATATCTTGTTAAGTGGTTTTTTTAAATGGTGAAGTACATTGAATAGAGTGTTATACGTTTCCTTACAGCGCATATGTTTTTACCTTGAAAATTACAAAGGGTTGAAACAAATATGTAGAGATTATTTTTACAAAATTTTCAGAAATAATGATCCTAGTGTATTGTTCCTTAAGTGTGTCTAAAATAAGGTAGTAGCTATTGGTATTGAATATTGAAATATAGAGATTACCGGATCAATTTCTTTACCAATGATTGATTTCTTTACATTATAATTGGATATTATTAAGGTGGACCATTATTGAGGATAAAGCAGATGAGGTAAATTTATGTTTACCCATTAAGCATGACTATAACCTTGGTGCTATTTGAACAAAATTTGTTCTGTTTAGCCTAACCTAAACCAGAAAAAAATATATTTGTAAAGGTCTTTACATGAAAAGTGTTAAGTACATTTTAAAATGGGCTATCGCGGTTATGAAGTAAATTTGCGAAGAGGTTAGGCCATTTCGTATACACTTTTATCTACAGTTAAACGAAATAAGACCTAAAATTTAAAATGTTGGGATTGATGACTAGAGTACCATTTTTTTTTCATATTCTTATGGATTTACAGATGCGGCATGTGGTTAGTAACGGTTACGTCTAGAATTTAAATAACGACGTCTCAATGTTTTTAGGACGGGTATAGCATTGGAATCATATGTTTGAGTACTCTTAAGATTTTATTTTGAGTTGGAAACAAATTAATGCAAAGACAAATATAGCATATTGTTTAAACAAGTGGCTCTTTATTCTGTAAGAGAATTGTATTTCTTTTTCTAATCATAAGTCCTGACATTAGTGATATAAAATTTGTTTTTTTTTCAAATGACTTTTGCATACAAAATGAGCACACGAGATTTTCTTGTTAATTAAATTATTTTAGCCACTCACACAGCTTCAAACTTGAATTTTGTTCGAGTAAGAGTGTCACTATTTACAATAATATTATATTATGGTCTTGGTAGAAACTGAGATTACTTATTTGAAATTAGTTTGTGATTTTATAAAATCAAACAGGACTCATTTCGCTTGTTATTTTATTGTTAGTAGCCTACGTTATAAAATGTAAAAAAATTTGTAAACAAACTTTAAAACCAGTTGCATTACCAGCTACTAAAGAGGTAAAGGATTGACGAAAAGATGCAATTTAGTTTATAGAAAATTGCGTTTTTTCTTTACTAAATTAGCACACGAGATTTTTCTGTTAATTAAGTTATTTGAGCCACTCACACAGCTTCTACCTTGTATTTTGTTTCAGTAAGAGTGTCACTAGTTACAATAATATTGTATTATGCCTTGGTAGAAACTGAGATTACTTATTTACTAATAGTTTGTGATTATATAAAATCAAAGAGGACTTTTTCGCTTGTATCTTATTGTTAGTACGTTGTTAAATCTAAAATAATTTGTAAAAAACCTATTAAACCAGTTGCATTACCAGTTACTAAAGAAGTAAGGCATTGAGCAAAAGATACATATTAGTTTATAGAAATTAGGTTTTTTAAATTTCTACTTAAATAAATGCCTAACAAAGAACAATATTAAAATGTAATTTGTAAATTAACTTTTATATTATTGAAAAATAAATTTCTATAACTTTTTCAAATATTAGGTCTATTTAAGTAATTATATATTGTTTTTAAATTGATAAGTAGTTATTGACAATAATTATGTTTTACAAATATAGGTATTAAGGGAAATTAGTGAAATAAACATGTTTACTTGAATAAATGCCTAACAAAGGGCAATATTAAAATTTAATTACGAAATTATCTTTTATATAATTAGAAAAGACATTTCTATAGCTTCTCTAATATTAGGTCTATTTAAGTAATTATATGTTATAATTTAGTTAATATATAGTTATTGACAATACTTATATTTAACAAGTATAAGTAATAGTAGAATTGCGTGAAAAAAAAACGAGAACTTTCTTCGTTTGTTATTTAATGGTCAGTACGTTCTCAAATCTAGAACATTATGTAAAAAAACCTTTCAAACCAGTCTGTTGTAGTTACGATATAAATAAAGGATTGAAAGAGATACATTTTATTGCTTTGAAGGATTACTGTAATCGTAAATAGAACATGTAACACATTTCAAATCGGACTGTGAGCACCTGCAGAGTGGCAAGGCGATACAAAGCCGTGTGTTGCAAGTTGAGACTGTTGATTAGTTGGACTTGATGTAAATGTTGTTCGTTTGACAATCGTGTGTGTTGGTTAATTAAACCTCGCGTAAGCTCGTTTTTCAATGTTGTTTAGTTGGAACGTTGTTCACTTGGTCCAGCCCCGAGATTTGAGACGTAATCTGCTTTTCTTGACAGGTCATAGTGATTGGAGAAGGGGTTATTTCCTGTTGAAGTGTTGAAGAGTCTTGACGCGAAGTTTGATGTGTGGTCCGTTGCATCGTAGAGTGATTTTCAAAATGTAATAATGTATGATGATTTTTGTAGCATTTGTAGCAAAATAGAGAACATTTCAAACTTGACGTTGAGCCAGCGTCCAAAATCTTACATTATAAGGTCCGTATTTTAAACTACTTTTTTATTACAACGGTAAAAAAGAAAATAGTCAATCAAAACCACCAAAAGTTGGTTTTTAATAAAGCAAATAGTCCTAACACAGACTAGTTTCGGCGACGATGTCGCTTTCCTCAGTGCTTGGAACTTTCGAGTTGATTATTTGGTTTTTTACGGTTGTAAATAGTTCTCATTAGCTAAGCAATTAAATAAATATTTTTACTAATTGGTAAGTTAGGCTTTGGTACTCAACGATATGTTTCTCATAGAAAGCAAAAGCGGGGGCTTTTAGACTTATAGCTTAGCAAAATTTAATTCATTTTTCGAATTTTACAAAGTCATAGGACCAAAAATAAGCTCGATTTCTTTTTATATATATAAGATATATAACGTTGAATACCAAACTTCGTTTCAAACAATTCCTAAAAACTCATTTTTTATGTTATGACTTGTACAATTAAAATAAAAGTTCGTATTATTGTTAGAACTTTCAGTCATTTTTAGAAATTAACTCCCATACAGTCAAAATAACAACTGATGCTGCCGAGTATATTTCTTGTCCTGGGTCAAATTGATACAATATCTTCTAAAACATTTTTTCAACCCTTCAATTAACTTATTAGATTATTAAAATACATTAAATGATAAAGCAAATACTATAAAATGTCACTTCAATTTTATTTCTAACATAAGATAGAAAAAAATAGAAACATAAAAAAGCATAAAGTATATCAACTATATATACAGTACCCGGTTTCCCCTAATGTATAAAAAAAAATTACATGAAGATTTTTTAAACTAAGCTCAAAAAGGGAAGAACATAGTCGTTTCTAAGGTGTGGATATTAACTGCTTGCACAGCTCAAACTTGTTAACTACCTTGATTGTTTGATTTGGAAGTCAGGGACACCTAGAAACATCGGTCCTTCCCTGTCTGTTAGACATTGCTAAGTAATATTTGTTCCATGTTCAGTGGAGAAAGTTTGCCCGAGAGGATGTTTTTCAACGCTGTTATTTATGCAACTAGAGTTCTCTATGAGTATAAAGATACTTTACTTATGTCTGAGTAGTAATTTGAAACAAAATTATACACAATACCTCAGTAAAAAATATCTAATCATCACAAAAAAATGTTAATTTGTCGAAAATTCGTTTAGAAATTAGGTTTCTATCAGAGGTATAGCGATTGTTGCAGCTGTTTCTCTGCTTGTCTGCTAGGTGGCAGCACCTGACGGTAGAAACCAGTGCCGTGTTTTGCTTATTCGTAGCCTACAGCACGGAATTACTAGGATTCCTAGTCTTCACTAAGATTACTTGGAGTCAAGTAGTTATATAAACTTTAAACAACTTTGCTAAATGTTATTAGTTTCATGCTCAGGGAACCACGATAGCGTGAGGAGTTGTTTTACAACACAGCTATTTATGAAACCTGAGTTCTTTATGAGTTAAAATTATTTTATTTATACTAGAACAGTATTTTCAACCAAATGTATCCACAAAACCACAGTATAATATAACTAATAATAACTAAAATAACAATATTTCAAAAAACCTGCTTAACATTAGAGGTGTAGTAACAGTTGCAGCTGTTACTCTGTTTAGCTGCTAGTGGGCAGTACATGTCTGTAAAAACCAGTTAACGTTGAATCTAATGACCCCACAAAATGATTAAATGTTTAAAAAATAGCCGTGTATGTAGTTGCAGTTGTTGCTATCATTGGATGCTATATGACAGGACATATCTGTGATAATGAGCAATCCCGTTTTTTACTCACGGTAGGGATACTAACCACAAATAAAAACATTTTACTAATAAAGTATAAAAGTACAATGTATAATTGTTCAAGCCTTTAATGGCAAAGTAATACTAATTAAATGAAATGTTCTATTCACACAAAATGCATTGTCTTAGTCGCTGTAAACGAACGGCAGTTTATTCAAATAAAACTATACACAGATTATATTCAGTAGGTCTAGTTGTAATTAACACGGAAACAATAATTTATTTATAATGCCATTCAAAATAGGTCGTATAGGCCTATGTTGCAGGTAATGAAGGGGACCGTAAAACATGGCTGTAAGTCACGGACAAGACTTGCTAGGTGGATTAGCGCAAGTCCATGCAGTATGCCTATTGCTGTTCTGTTGTGTGTTGTTCATAGAGTGTTTAGTTGGTTATGTCACAACAGGAAGTAAACTGCTATAAATTAACTCTTGTTGATTCTTTAGAAAAAATATGCATAAACAATAATAACCTGTTTGAATAAACGATGTGTTTGACAGTTGGCGAGATAAGAATAGGCTGACAGATATGAGTCATTAAGTGTACAAGTCCGACAGCTGTTTTGCGCCTATCGATACAAGATGTAGTCCAGGATCTAATAGGCACTGAAAGTCTAACACAATTTCATTTCAGATTATTGTTCTGGCCAGTTGGGTAGTTTTAAAAATGTATATCGCCGCTCCTTCACGGAGGGAGAGGGGGAACGTCGCGGGAAATGCTTTGTACTGGAACTTTAGTATATTTTAAACTAAAAAAAAACCAGAATAAGCAAAAAAATGTTTTCAAACTCACAAAAATAAGTGCTTCCATAATGGCTCTTACGTAAAAATGGCTAACTATAATACATAGGCCTACTGAGTAAAAGAGTAATTTTTGTCAAACTTGTGCTTTTACTTTGGTTTTTTAGAGAATTTACATTGGAAAATAATACATTGCGGTAAACGTATACCGGAGATATGGGGAGAGTTACAAGTTTTCTTCTGGGGGGTACAAGATTGCCCTAGGGGTATCAAATGGGGTCCGGGGGAGCTCCCCCTCCAAAATAGAGAACATTTCAAACTTGACGTTGAGCCAGCGTCCAAAACCTTACATTATAAGGTCCGTATTTTAAACTACTTTTTTATTACAACGGTAAAAAACAAAATATTCAATTCAAAACCACAAAAAATTGGTTTTTTATAAAGCAAATAGTCCTAACACAGACTAGTTTCGGCGACGATGTCGCTTTCCTCAGTGCTGGGAACTTTCGAGTTGATTATTTGGTTTTTTACGGTTGTAAATAGTTCTCATTAGCTAAGCAATTAACTAAATATTTTTACTAATTGGTAAGTTAGGCTTTGGTATTCAACGATATGTTTCTCATAGAAAGCAAAAGCGGGGGCTTTTAGACTTATAGCTTTGCAAAATTTAATTCATTTTTTGAATTTTACAAAGTCATAAGACCAAAAAGAAGCTCGATTTTATTTATATATATAAGATATATAACGTTGAATACCAAACTTCGTTTCAAACAATTCCTAAAAACTCATTTTTTATGTTATGACTTGTACAATTAAAATAAAGTTCATATTATTGTTAGAACTTTCAGTCATTTTTAGAAAATAACTCCCATACAGTCAAAATAACAACTGATGCTGCCGAGTATATTTCTTGTCCTGGGTCAAATTGATACAATATCTTCTAAAACATTTTTTTCAACCCTTCTATTAACTTATTAGATTATTAAAATACATTAAATGATAAAGCAAATACTATAAAATGTCACTTCAATTTTATTTCTAACATAAGATAGAAAAAAATAGAAACATAAAAAAGCATAAAGTATATCAACTATATATACAGTACCCGGTTTCCCCTAATGTATAAAACAAAATTACATGAAGATTTTTTAAACTAAGCTCAAAAAGGGAAGAACATAGTCGTTTCTAAGGTGTGGATATTAACTGCTTGCACAGCTCAAATTTGTTCATGCTCTCTGATTATTCGACTTGGAAGTCGGGGACACCTAGAAACATCGGTCCTTCCCTGTCTATTATACATTGCTAAGTAATATTTGTTCCATGTTCAGTGGAGAAAGTTTGCCCGAGAGGATGTTTTTTCAACGCTGTTATTTATGCAACCAGAGTTCTCTATGAGTATAAAGATACTTTACTTATGTCTGAGTAGTAATTTGAAACAAAATTATACACAATACCTCAGTACAGAATATCTAATCATCACAAAAAAATGTTAATTTGTCGAAAATTCGTTTAGAAATTAGGTTTCTATCAGAGGTATAGCGACTGTTGCAGCTGTTACTCTGCTTGTCTGCTAGGTGGCAGCACCTGCCGGTAGAAATCAGTAATTTCTCCATGGAAAGATCTTATTAGCTTGGTACATGGGCAACCAATTCTGTTTCTTCACTCTCTCTAAGGATAACGTTTTTTCGAATAATAATTTAATATCAGGAAACTGATCTACAATCGAGTCATACTCCAATTGAATACGAAATTTTATATTTTATATTAGAAAATATTTTTTCAGTGAATAAATTAAAATAACATTATTTAACAATTATAATAAATTAACAACATATTAAAGTCTTTACGATTTTTAAAATCTAATATCCTTAACCACATAGCTTACCGATTATTTTCACATTTCCTTCCCAAAAAAATATCAAATAATTTTATTCTGTATTTCTAATTCTTTGCCTCTCTCTAATATTCTATTAGAACTGCCTTCATTGAAAAACTGTTTTTTCATATAATGAGGGTTGAGATATCTTTCATAAATACCACATATAGTAACCCGAGTTAATTCAGAATTTGACAACCGTATTTTAATAATGGTAGCATATAAATTGCAACAGTTATTTAACTACTGTCTAATATAATAAAATATTATTTATCCATATAGGTTAGAATTTTGAAGTGATTGTACAGTAAAAAAATCTAAGATACGATCGCAAACATTGCTGCTTTCTAGTGTAGTTTGACTGTATACGCTGAATGTTTCACTTTCACACGTAAAACAAAAATTATTTATTTACAAAAAAAAATACGCACAAAATATATACGCTTTTTTAATACATATCTACATAAATCTACATAGAATGTGTAAAAATGGTATATACAGGTCTATTTGCAAGAGTATGGTAAATTTTAAAACATAGTGTAACACAAAGTGCTACATCACAGTCAGGACAGAAATATCTGGATTCTCTCCTTATATTTTTCAGGTGGTCCAGCACAAATTACTAAAGTTTATAATTTGGACTCAATCGGTGTATGGCCCGATTCCACACACATACACATATATATATATATATATATATAACAATGTATATAAGTTATATATATAACTTAACAATTTTAAGTCTTTAAAATATTTTCAGAAAATTGGATTGCTGAGTTTAAAAATCCTTTATATAATAATTTTGGTGAAAATTCTTAGAGTAGATTTCGAGAAAGATTTACATATATATATATATATATATATATATATATATATATATATATATATATATTAAATATGGTGATATGTTTTCTTGTATATATAGTTAATAAATTTAAAATATTTCAAAAACAAGAATATTCATTAAAAATATTCTTGTTTTTGAAATATTTTAAATTTATTAAATATATATATATACATATATATATATATAAAGAACTAAGTCAAAATACAAATACAAGAATTATAATTGAATTTAGAATTCAAGTGTATTTTGACTTAGTTCTTTATTATTACAGAAGAATACATATTGGGAAAAAATCTTTTCACAAAAGGGACAAGACATGCAATATACTTGTTTCTTCCATTTGGCTTAAAATATATGATTACAAATTGATCTTATAAAACGGCTGATTTTATGATATAGGTTATGTGGTAGAACAGCTGTTTTATGCTATGTTACCTTATTAATATTATTTGTAGTTTTATAATAAAAAGTAACTAAAACAAAACTTGTCTTTGTTGACCTCAGTAGGTATTGACTTAAAAACAAAAATTATAATAATTGTAGGAGATGGAGATGGAACACGATGGACTCCCAGCATCAAACATTACAAGAAATGAAGCTTTACATTCATTTTCAAGTCAAATTCAGCCAAATCCAATGACGTCATCGGGTATATCTAATATGACTAACATATCTAAGATAGGCCAAAGCGAATATAATTACTCATACCCTAGACAATTGCCCATGCCATTATACATTACGAAAAAGATCCCAATAAACACTAAGGAAAAAATTGATGACACACTATAGAAAAAGACTTTCAACCTTTTAGCGTTGCTGAAGTCCAAGGATTTATGGAATTTGTTAAAGAACTGAATCCTTCTTATGATTTGCCATGTAGAAAACACATATAGAAAACATTGATACCAGCGAAGTATGAAGCATGCATTCATACTAGACCCTACTAAAAATACAATTGCAAACACAGTTAGCGTGTGTCTTACAACGGACACATGAACCTCAATTAATACTGATGATTTTATGGCAGTCATTGCTCATTTCATTATTGATGAATTTGAAATGAGTTCTGCATTGTCACAGTGTGCTTAATTTTCTAACAGGCAAACTAGTCAGAACTTGGCAGACGAACTGAAGAAATTAGAATTAGATTGGAAACTGAAAAACAAAATTGTAATGAGAAGATCGACATACTCAGAGAATATGCAGTAGGCTATAGACAATACCAGCAACATAACGAAAGCTGTTAAGGACTTTTTGCAGTGGAAACACTTTGGCTGTTTTGCTCACATCCTGAATTTGATTGTTACTAGTGCATTTGAAAACAATGATGTGGTCCTAACTCTCCTGGAAAATGTTAGAGGTATTGTGGCTCATTTTAAAAGAAGCACTACGTCAAATGGGAAACTTATTGCGTTTATTTAACCAATATTGTGTTTATTTAAAGGATGTGAGGTAAAACCTGTTTTAAAATTATATATAAAAACTGCAATAGCTTCAAGTGGAATAATTATAATGTAAAAAGCTACTTCAAAAGTTACATTAGTTGCAACATAAAATATGTCAAATATAAACCCTGTGCCTTGATACGAGAGAGGGGTAGGCAGGTGCCTGGCCTTCAATCTCCACTAGCTGGTGAACTCTCTGGCTCTGAATCTCAAGTCTTTTGCTATGTCTTAGTAGTTATACAGTCTCAAAAAAGTGTTTTATGTCATAGTGTCATTATCAAAGGCTGTAAAAAGACAAATTTTTCTGACTACTAAGACTAAGTCGATATTTTTACCAGAATTAAAAAGGAGTCAGTGGATCATCATTAGCAAAAAATTGTGGACTCTGTAAAATTATGAAAATTGACATCTAAAGTAAAAAAGCAACCATTTTCAAATATGCTTTACACTTGGATTTGGGTGATAGGTTTACACACCAAAACAATGAAGATGGAAATGATCCTTCATCAGAATAATGTTATTTGTTTATAGTTTAGTCAAAGGTTGATGTCGCATCTGCTATTTAGAATTGCGTTCTTTGTTTGTTTGGATGAAATCATTTTCTTCAGTTATGACTTTTGTGTAGACTATACATTCCCTTATATATTTATTAGTGATATGTGTATAGGGGAAGTCCAGGCAAAGTGAACATCCCAGGAAAAGTGATTTTTTGCGATAATGTCCTATCCAGTGTCACAAACACTCTAAGCTCCTAATATGTGAGCTAAATGAAGGAAACAAAGCATCACCACAAGACCCAACACCTTAGTGTCGTTTTGAGCTTGAGGGCTGTGTGTTGTTTGAATTCGTTCCTTCTGAAAAAAATATTCAAGGTATCTTCTTTGCAAGATTTCTTAGACGTACTGATGAAAAAACTTGTATGCTATAAGCATACTTGACTGCTTATTTCTTTCTCTTCCCACAACGTTTCTTGCAAAATAACCAGATTGGCGATTGTGGGTCATTTCATTACTTTTTTTAAAAATAGTGCAGGCCGGGCAAAGTGAATAGGGCAAAGTGGATGGCTATTCACTTAGCACTGGTATATTTTATACATGTATTCTTCATTCATCACATGACAAAACTAGCAAATAAATTATTTAAAACGGAAAATGAAACCAAATTTGGTTTTTCAGTTGGTATACAAATATGAAAGGAAGACCAGCCAAGCTGGATGGTCTGAAGAAAGTTTAAAATTAGTCATAAAATCGATTGAAGATGGTTCCAATTCCATTTCAGGGTCATCGAAATCTTACAATATTTCTTTTGCAACTCTTTGAAAGAAACAATATTTATAAAAGCCTTAAAAAGAAAAAAAAACAATACCAGTTGTCAGTAATGAGAAAAAACTTACAATTTTAAAAGAGAAAAATTAATTTGCAGGGAAAATAAGACGGCCCCCTCTGGATGATTGGCTAGAGTGCGGGGATTGACTAGAGTGCGAGCATTGTCTTGAATAGACTCATGAAGGTTGTTCAGACTATTGCGGATTGGGAACACATTTCTTTGACCTATGTCACGACAGTTAAATTTGACGAACTATATAATTTGTTTTGATTCTACTTAATGTTAAAAATGTAAAGATTATAAGGTATATTTTTTTAAATTTTTTGGCGTAATGTGTACACTAAAAATAAGATTTATTATATAAAGTTAAATGTTATGGAGATATTTTGTGCTTGTACTTTGCCCGGGTCTCCTCTATGTTAAGCTTCTATAACATGCGACCACTATTTGTAAGCACCGAATGTGTTTAAAAAAAATTAAAACTGTCAAAAATCAAGTCACTGTAAAATTCTGTTTCATTTGTGTTTACTTTGTAATGACTTGATGAATATGAAAATTTTTATAACTTGGAATTTTTCAAGGATTTTAACAAATGTCAGAAAAAAATTAATTCTTAAATAAATATTTAGAGTTAACATTATTGTTGAATGTTACTTTTAAACCAATTGAAACATGAGAGCTCTATTGTATTTTGTTGTACAATTAAAAAAAAAATTACACAATCATATGATTACACAACAGTAATAAACAAAAATTTCAGGCCCAAGATTAGAATTAAATTATCCTAAAGTAAATTTTGAGCACAGTTGTACTAATAATTTCAACAAGATTATTGTATAAAAATCTTTGTAAAATCCACATGTTTCCTTTTTATTTACTAATTTCGCTATAGATGAAGTGGTATTCTGCAATATGTTTCTCTAATTCTCAACAATGTACTACTTTTTATAATAAGGTTATTAGCTGCAAAATCACATGGTCAACTCCTACAAGGGAAAGCTTTCAAAATTGTAAGAACAAGATCGCTAAGGAGTAGAGAAAAGCACAAATTTCTCATTTCTTGTACATGATAATAATTTGAAAAGAATAATAATAAAGGCAAAAAAGTAAACCAAAAGCATTTGTATTTTGGCACACACTTCATCATTTGTTTTGATACTGTTAATATTATTTTGGATAAATTCCTTTTGTAACCGGTTTAATTTCGCAGTGAGTCAGCATTTAAAAATATACTGCCCGTCTGAGTTAGGTGGAGTAAATAGCTATTTGCGAAGAAACCTAGTAAATGCCTTATATTAACAGGGTTTGTGTAGCAATACTGGTTCCGGACAAAGCCACAATGTAGAAGGCAGTGTTAATAAAAATGAATGCTCAACTTCAATCTGTGATATTCCAGAAGCATGGGTAAGCATTGCAGAGTAACTATGGGTCTCTTAACCCTTGCGGATTTGTGTTCCAAGCGACCCAGCGAATCGAGATTAATAGCGAGTTCAGTGGCTTCGAATTCATAACTTTATAGGAATACAACCCATATTAGTGAAGGAATAATATACTACTAAAAGATATTATTTTTATTGTGGGTAAGCATTGCAGAGTAACTATGGGTCTCTTATCCCGTTGCGGTTAGTGTTTCAAGCGACTCAGCAAATCGAGATTATAGCGACGTCAGTGGCCTCGAATTCATATTTGTAGAGGAATACAACCCATATTAGTGAAGGAATAATAAACTATTAGAAGATGTTATTTTTATTGTGGGTAAGCATTGCAGAGAAATTATGGGTCTCTTAACCTGTTACGGATTTGTGTTTCAAGCAATCCAGCAAATTCAGATAATTAGCGAATTCAGTGGCCTGGAATTCATATTTTAGAAAAATGCAACCCAAATCCCTGAAGGAATAATAAATGATTAGAAGACGTTATTTTTTATTGTAATAATGTCATGAGTGAGGAGTTATACTTGAGTTTGTTTTGAAAAAACTGCAAACTCTAATTTATTATCCCTACTTGAGTGCACTATAAAACGTCTATGGATATACTAATAATCATAAGGGGCTCTGTAGCCATGTTCCTATATTGGTGAGGACATGGCGTAGATTCCTGGTTTTATTTTCAAACCCAGAAAATATAGTTCTGCACCCAGGAATCGAACCTGTGTTATTGCGGCCACAACGCCATGTCCCTAACAACAAACGATCACAGCTACAGAGCCCCTGTCATCAAAGGGTCATATTTGTCATCTCAGTGTAAACACAATTGAAACATAGAATTTTACAGTGACTTGGTTTTTGACAGTATGAATTTGTTTTTAGCACTTTCAGTGCTAAAAAATAGTTGTAGCATGTTATAGAAGCTTAACATACACACATATCACTAATAAAAATATAAGGCAATGTAGAATCTAGACAAAAGTCATAAGTGATAAAAATGATGAATTGTAAATTTTTTAACAAAAATTGTTCCTAAGGTAATATCAGAAAATCGTTACCAATATAACATACGTACAGATAAGCGTGTCCATGTATAGGCTTACCTAGACTTGGACAATCAAAGCATTGAGCTGAAGAATTTTACAATGTTTAACAACTGTACAACTTTAGTGAAATAAACAAAAGAAATTTTCAAATCTGAAAACATAGCCAAATTATACCACATATATTTGTAGATATACACTCACAAGTCGGTTATATATTTAACAAGAGTTATATATTTAATAAATGAATTATTAATAATGTGAATTTACAGTTGCAAACACTCATACCAGATTAAAAAGTTATAACATCTAGGAATTATAATATGAAAAGTCCAAATATTTGTCTTTAGAGCTATTGGTAAATATGTTTTGGTTTACTTGCTATTAACTTGATGCCAGTGAGTGTGTGTGTGTGTGTTTGTGTGTGTGTGTTTGTGTGTTTGTGTGTGTGTGTGTACGCATTTGCTTGTGCATGTGTGTGTTTTAGTGAATGTGCGTGTTTGTGCCTTTATGTGTGTGTGAGTATTCTATTTCTAATATATCACAAAACCCCCCTTGAAGCAGCGTGTTTCCTAATTAAACATTGGTTTCGTTAATGCGTACATTTGTTTTGTTTCAGATGAGGAGAAACTTGTTGGAGAAAACATTAAGGAGTATTATATTAAGTTCAATATACAATATAAAGATATTCGTGTTGAGTTGTTTGGAAGGCACCTCTTCCCTTACTCACAAGAAAATAAAAAAATTTCATAATATTTTAATTAAATCAAGTAACAATTTGAAAAATTGGTTAGTTTTCAAGGCTTCGCAGGCTATGAAACTGTCTGATATAACCTTTGTAAACGCTAAGCAACTCACTAAGCACTCTGCAACCAAAGTGACTGATTTGTATAACAAAATTAACAATAATACCGAAAGGTTTATCGATGGGTCCCTAAAAGGTCTCCAGAGGTACTCTAATACTTTCTTATAGAAAATTAAAAGCTTCTTTGAAATTCTGATAAAAACTGTCAAGGATTTGAGCATAAAAATAAACAATAAGGACTCAATCAAAAGAGAATCGATGTACTACGCGACGCCACTATCAAGATATTTACTGCCTTTCGAGATATTTACTGTCTTGAAAAAATTTTAACAACTTCGTAAATGAAATAAAAACTCAAGCCCCGAAGAGGTTTCAAAATTTAATTTTAAAGTTTCAGTCAGAGGTTACGAATGCTAAGAAGGCTGTGAATAAAAGTGAAACAGAAACAAGTAACAAAATTAAAAACATTTATAGAAAAGATATTTCTCACGAGCCTGATGGGGAAAATAAATATTTCAGTAGTAAAGCTGAAGAGTTTATAAAGGCTGTCAATAAGGTTGTCTCGGTGAGTATCATCTTGTTTTATATTTTCAAAGAATTTCATTGTTTTTTTAAAGTGATTTTTGTTGTTTTTCAGAACTCGAAGGGTGTACTTTTGTGTTCTTACTAGTGTTTAAGTACTAGAAGAACTCTCCATTTTTAATTTTAAAAGAATATAAAAAAAACATATTTAGGCACAAATTACTTAAAGATTAGAGTATCATAAATTCATGTTTTTTTTTTAATACGATTCAAACATTCCCAATATCCTTTTACATTTTTTCTGTAATTTAAACAATATACTTACCTATCTTTAACATTAAGCCAAAGTGACATAAAATGATGGCGTATAATTAAACCTTCTTCAACGTGAACTTAAAACAAAAACTAATTAATTTTTACTTTCAGCTTATGCAATTGTTCAAAATAATAAATTATCATATAATGTTACAGGAAGAAGAGGCAGCCCAACGGGAACTTCATATTGATATTTCGAAGGGAATAAAAGCAGATATTCAGAAGGCCAAGGAAGAGAGATTTTGTGATATATATATATATATATATATATATATATTATTTTTTTTTATTTCATTCTTTTATATTTCTTTTTGTGTTTTCTCATCGATTGACAAAGACCACTGTGTGGTTGAAATATATCATTGTTTAAGTGCTTTTATGTGTTTCTATTTCAAGACTACAGAGTGGACTCTTACCAAGGTAAGTCTGTCAGTCTCCTAGTCCAATAAATAAATATATATATATATTTTTTTTATTTCGTTCTTTCATATTTCTTTTTGTGTTTTCTATTCGATTGACAAAGACCACTGTGTGGTTGAAATATATCATTGTTTAAGTGCTTTTATGTGTTTCTATTTCAAGACTACAGAGTGGACTCTTACCAAGGTAAGTGTGTCAGTCTCCTAGTCCAATAAATATATATATATATATATATATATATATATATATGTGTGTGTGTGTGTGTGTGTGTGTATACAAAATCCATAAAATGCAACACAATTGAAACTAAATCTGTTTATTTACGATATATTTTGGATTATTGTAACAATTAAAAAATATCATTTTTTATTTACTTATTACACTTTGATATTACTTGCGCCCAGACTTTTTGTTAACTAAAGGTTGATAAATTAAACTTGGAGGAAACATTTTAACGTCTTACGATTTCTTCAGGCTCGTATTTTTCTGCTAGGATTGCTGCAGTTGTGCATCTTAAGTACCAATTTTTGAAAGTTGAAGGACCAATGATCTACAGCCAACAATCACCTGCACACAAACTAGAATGCCATATCGATAGAACTATTAGAAAATACATAAAACAAGACACACACACACGCAAATATAAAAAAACACAATAGATCTAGTAAACAAAATAAAGAATATTGAAATCCCTCATAACTCAACCCTGGCATCGTTTGACATCACAAACCTATTAATCAATATCCCAGTGACAGAAACACTAAACATATTACGATATAATCTTAACTTAACAACCCTCCAGAAAAAATCACAAAAGATATCATACATATTTTTAACACCATTACACAACCGAACTACTTCACTCACAACAGCGAATATTACACACAGAAACAAAGCCTACCAATGGGTTCACCGTTTTCGAGCATTCTCACAGAAATATTCCAACAACACATAGAACAGAATAAAATCATAAATAACAACAAACACGGAGATAAGATAATATATTGTCACAGATATTAGACGACATTATAATACTATACCGAGGAAACATAAGACAATGCCAACAACTCAAAACACGTATAAACAAAATACACAAAAATATCCAGTTCAATGCAGAATTTGAAAACAACCAAACATTCAATTTCTTAGACATCACCATAACAAAAAATCAAAACAAACATGAATTCAACATATACCGCAAGCCAACCATAACAGACACATTGACACACAAAACATCACATCACCCAATGTAACATAAACACACAGCATTCAAACATTTACTACACAGACTAAACAAGATATCTATGTCCACAACTAACTACACAGAAGAACTAAACACAATCAAATATTTAGCTCACTAAAATGGATATGACAATTATTTAATAGACAAAATACAAAGAAAAATACTCAACAAGAACAGTAACAACTTGTAACGGATGTTATTTTTAAACAGCAGAGTTGCGCATTATGTAACGGATGATATTTTTAAACAGCAAAGTTGCGCATTTTGTGACGTTGTCAAAAATAAAACCAGCAGAGTCGCGCAATTTGTGTAACGGTTTATAATTAAACAAATTGGTCTTTATTTAGTTATAACTCTTAAAACATTTAATATTCACTTCTTGCTTACAGTTCAGGCGTAACGAGAAGTCAGTCTGTAACGCAATAGAAGTTATAACTCTGTTACATTTAAATATTTTAAATTACCAAGTTAAATCATTAAAATTAGCAGAATATTCTTGAATTAATTCTTAAGGTTTATTAATCTGAAATGCAAGGAATTGTGCGCTGGTAAAATAATGACTCTTTTAAATTCAATTAAAGCAAATTATAAACTTTTATTTTAAGATAGACAGATAAAATAAATTAAAATCATGACACATAAATTTTTTTTTTTAACACTCAGTTACGGATTATGGAATATTTTTAATTTTACTTATAAATTTTTAAGGATAGCAATCCTTCAATTAATTAATTAATCAATGGCTGAAAATGAACATGTATTCGAGTTTACTTGCCTTTTTTTTTGTATAATCAAATTTAATAATTTAATGTGAACATATTGGCACCAAAAGATGCGTAATTATAATTATGCTTATTAATTAAAAAGTTCAATGTTCATTATTTAGAATTCTGCTGCGAAACATTTTAAATTTTGAAATTAAGTTTTAAAAGTCTTAAATCGCCCACTTAGCTGTGTTAACTTGTCGCAACTTCGCTTCCTCCTCGTGGAAAATCTCGGTAAATCCTGGCATCATCTTCGTGGAAAAGCATCGGGAAAGCCATGAATAAGTCTGCAACCCATCTGGTACCTGGTATCGTATGCCGTGTTCTATGCCATGATTAAAAGAAAATAATACTTTACATTAATAAAAAGAAACTAAATAAATTTTCTTGCTATTTGGAGACGTCCGTTCCCTGTTACATCCTGGCCAAATGAGAGAGATAAATTAGTCGCGAGCAACCTTCCTACCTATCGCGCATCCGGGGCGCGCATGCCTAGCTTGATTACTTATTTTAATTTTTTCTCGCTAGATGTCACTATCAGCCAGAGATCTCATTAAAAATATTTATCATACATAACAATTTTTTTTACATAGTCATACATTAATACAATTTTGAATTTATTCTCGTTTGTTTTCTGAAATTGCTAATTTAATATGTAACACCGTCTAAAGTGTGTTACATATTTTTCCCCCCTTTTGAAAAAAAAAAATTGTGTGTTTTCACATTCCCCTTTAATTATTTTTATTAAATGTAACGATTTACGAACAACTCTTAAGTTAACAATTAAATTATTTTCTTTGGGAAAACATATCATAAACCTATTTGATTCTATTATCAAAACAAACTTAACTCGACATGAAGCATAACTTAAACAATATTAATTCTTGCATTTAATCCTTTCCAAACAAAAAAATAATAAAATTTTTAAATAAACCTATATTCTATCTTCCTTTTATATTCATAAAAGATTTTATATTGACACATACTCTTTATACCATTACACAATGTTCTATAATTGTTTAATTACTTTTATCTTTAATTTACTTTGTTAAAAAAAAATGTGTCTTTTAATTTCAATTTAAATTTCATAACTTGTTACATTATTTATTAATCCTTTAATTTACATGATTAAGTTTTAAAAAAATTACATACACTTATCAGTTGCTTTGAAATTTTAACTTCTTTATAAACTTTTCATTTCTCAAACTTTATGATTACATATTTACATCTCTTCAAATTTTTAAAACTCATTACCATATCTCTCATACATTTTTACTCACAATTAAATTTTTCTTCAAATTACTTCTTATTAAAATTCTTCAAATCATTTATTAATTAAATTTTCTTCAAAATTGTCTCTTTTTGTGTCAACAAACCTAATCTACTAGCTGTATTTATCACAGTCCACTTCCTGGTATCTGCAAAACTGCTTACTCCCTGTAAGCCACAAATTACCACATTTAAACGACGCTATATATATATATTTTCAAAAATTCTCTCTCTCTATTTACCACTAAGAATGTACCATTGCCTAATAACCTCTCTCTGTTATTCCTACAATACTCGTACATCTTAAAACCATTGGATTTCAAATCCCACACTTTGAATCCAAATACTTTTTTTTTTTTTAAATCAAATCCCATACTTTGATTTAAAAACCATACAGCCAGTTGTTGACTCAAAAAGGACTTTATTCAATTCATCATTCTTAAATTTTCTTTCAAACATTACTATGACAATTTGATATTAAAATTCGTTTAAGCTCTTGCATTAATAAAATAAGAATTAAATCAAACAGAAATTAGGATTGTACTTTCACATGCAATTTTTGGTCAAGTGTTTTAGTCTCTTCGTGTAGTATTATGTATTTTGAGATTTTGTCAGTGTCTACCTCGTGTATAAGTAAGATTGCATGCCATTTGGGCCCTTTGACACACAATATGCAAAGTGTCGTCATGAGTTTCTAAAATTGCATATCAAGGCACTTACCACTTCCTTGTTAATCAATTACCCTTTTAAAAATGAAAAAAGGCTTTAAATTTCTTCCAACAATAACTTTTCTAAATTTTAACTATTTTTGAAGTTATAAATTTGCTTGTAAACCTTACACAACTTATACATATATTTAATTTTATTAAACATTGTTTTAAATCCATTTACAAAAATATCTTTTTATTATTATAATTCATCAGTACTATTACTTTTGTTAAATTGTTTATCAGACAGTATTACATTTACTTTCAAATTATTTTAACATTAAATCATTTTGATTCTGCAATTCATACAAGTTTGATAACCTCTTTTATCGTCTGATAAATTGATTTACTCCAGCGGTTCAGAAAACAAACGGACTATTGATGGCATAGCAAAGCAAAGCAAACTCGAAATATTTAAACAGGCTCGCAGCTGTGTAAACACTGGTACTCTACAATTAGCTTTCAAGGACATGCACAAACTTTTAAAAATCTAAAACTTACTACGAACAGACATGACAAATGTTTTAAACAATGATTCTCATGGCCTTGAAACTCTACACTATACAAGTAAAAACAGGTTATAACTGGTTTTCTCCCCTATCTTTACCAAACTGTTTACACAAGCTACGTCCTTTTACTTTCAATTTATACATTTTACAAAATCTTACAAAACTCACACTGTTAAATTTACCTTTTGAATATATTTAATGAATTCGCTTATTTTCAACCATTTTTAATTTTTCTTTCCACCAACACACTAATTTACATTTCAAATTTTTAAAGCAGAGTGGCGCATTATGTGTAACGGATGTTATTTTTAAACAGCAGAGTTGCGCATTATGTAACGGATGATATTTTTAAACAGCAAAGTTGCGCATTTTGTGACGTTGTCAAAAATAAAACCAGCAGAGTCGCGCAATTTGTGTAACGGTTTATAATTAAACAAATTGGTCTTTATTTAGTTATAACTCTTAAAACATTTAATATTCACTTCTTGCTTACAGTTCAGGCGTTACGAGAAGTCTGTCTGTAACGCAATAGAAGTTATAACTCCGTTACATTTAAATATTTTAAATTACCAAGTTAAATCATTAAAATTAGCAGAATATTCTTGAATTAATTCTTAAGGTTTATTAATCTGAAATGCAAGGAATTGTGCGCTGGTAAAATAATGACTCTTTTAAATTCAATTAAAGCAAATTATAAACTTTTATTTTAAGATAGACAGATAAAATAAATTAAAATCATGACACATAAATTTTTTTTTTTAACACTCAGTTACGGATTATGGAATATTTTTAATTTTACTTATAAATTTTTAAGGATAGCAATCCTTCAATTAATTAATTAATCAATGGCTGAAAATGAACATGTATTCGAGTTTACTTGCCTTTTTTTTTGTATAATCAAATTTAATAATTTAATGTGAACATATTGGCACCAAAAGATGCGTAATTATAATTATGCTTATTAACTAAAAAGTTCAATGTTCATTATTTAGAATTCTGCTGCGAAACATTTTAAATTTTGAAATTAAGTTTTAAAAGTCTTAAATCGCCCACTTAGCTGTGTTAACTTGTCGCAACTTCGCTTCCTCCTCGTGGAAAATCTCGGTAAATCCTGGCATCATCTTCGTGGAAAAGCATCGGGAAAGCCATGAATAAGTCTGCAACCCATCTGGTACCTGGTATCGTATGCCGTGTTCTATGCCATGATTAAAAGAAAATAATACTTTACATTAATAAAAAGAAACTAAATAAATTTTCTTGCTATTTGGAGACGTCCGTTCCCTGTTACATCCTGGCCAAATGAGAGAGATAAATTAGTCGCGAGCAACCTTCCTACCTATCGCGCATCCGGGGCGCGCATGCCTAGCTTGATTACTTATTTTAATTTTTTCTCGCTAGATGTCACTATCAGCCAGAGATCTCATTAAAAATATTTATCATACATAACAATTTTTTTTACATAGTCATACATTAATACAATTTTGAATTTATTCTCGTTTGTTTTCTGAAATTGCTAATTTAATATGTAACACCGTCTAAAGTGTGTTACAAACTACACAAACAACAAAAACATGAACACAAAAAAATTCATCACGCTCACATACATAAACAAACTCACAAATAAAATAGCACACCAATTCAAAAAAGCAGGATACAATGTAGCTTACAGAACAGCAAATAAAAGCCAAACGGCTATCAGACACAGCATTAATAACAGTACCAACACATACAATAACCCAGGAATATACAAACTACAATGCAACAACTGCAATAAGTTCTATATTGGACAAACAGGTGGATCTTTCACCGAAAGATATAAAGAACACAAAAGCGCACTGCACACTACTATTGAATCCATCTTCGCAAAATACCTCATGGACACTAAACACTCATGTAATAGTATGGAAAATAACATGAGCATCCTCCACACATGCAACAAAGGCAATAAATTAAACACACTAGAACAGTAAGAAATATACAGACATAGCAACACAAAAAATGACATCCTATATGATTAAACACTACAACAGATTTCTTACACACTCCTAAAACCAAAGGGTTATTTCGCCAAAAAGATGCCTTCAAAGAACTCATTCCCCCGGGAAATACGTACCCAAAGGGTTAAATTTCAGCAAGTTAGGTTTTTTATAATAAAGTCCAGTGACCTGTTCTCTGGCAGATTTTAGCGGGTCATTGCACAGTATCCTAGTTTGGCTGGGATAGGCCCTGTCAGAATTCTGTGCTTGCGGTGGGGTAAGGGTGGAGGCGGGACGGCCCGCGGGCGGCGCGGTGCGCGATCCGCTGCAGTATGTATCTTTCACACAGTTCAATTAAATATCTCACTTAATCTTGAATCCCCGAGTAAACTCTAAGACAATTCTTCCTGACTACCCCCCGTCATTTGCAACTCAACAGACAAAAAGATATGAATCCGCTACCAGATTGATTAAACCATGCATACAATAGGGTTGAAGGTCATTATGTTCTTAAAATACCCGGCCAAACAATTTTTAAAAAAACTTTAGATATTTAGATATTCTCCTCTGCAGATCCCTTTTTTATAAAGGCTTAATACATTCCCATAGACTTTGTCTCCTCCGCTCTTCTCAATCTTGCAATGCAAGGCTTTTTGCGAGTTCTGTTTTATTTGCTTTATTGATATCACTTGGTAGCATGTGTTAAAAAATATCAGTAAATGATTTTTCCAAGTGATATCAATATAAACAAATGTTAAGAAACCTCATTATATGCAACACAAAAATTGCAAGTTCTGTTTTGTAATAACTAATTCCTTCTTACTGTTCAATTATTCTTGATAGACATTTGAATGACCAGCTACTTTGCTCTCAATATGCCTAAGTGATGAAACCTTTTACGTCATAATGTTGTAGAGCAGGGAACCTTTATATATTATATTATATTAAATATGGTGATATGTTTTCTTGTAATATAGTTAATAAATTAATAATATTTCAAAAACAAGAATACTTTTAATGAATATATTTATTCAAACTTTTCGCCGATAAAATTGTATCAGCATCTTCAGGAAAATATTTATCTAATAAAACATTTTTACAAAATTAAATCATATGTACTACAAAGAATCATATGTTTATAAGTATTGCACTTCATGTAAATTTTTCTATAACATCAATGACTTTATAAATAGTTTGGTACCTTAATCTCACTTGAATTTGTTCATCAATTAATTTGTTTTTAACTTTATGCTTATAAATTTCGAATGTTTCAAATATATTCATTTTTAATCCTTTATTTAATTCTTTTATTAATTTCATATTTTCTATTTCCGGAAACTCATGTCCATTATTAATACAATGCGTAGCTAAATTGGATTTGTATATTTTTGGTTTGATATAAGCGTTTAAATGTTCTTTGTATCTTTCTTTTAAATTCTTTTTTGTTTGTCCTACATATAATTTATTACAAGTTTGACATTTTATATTATATACTCCATTTCTTTCGTGCATATTATTTTGATTTTTGTTATTGTTTATTAAATTTTTAATTTTATTATCAGTTTTATATGTAATTTGTAAATTTGTTTCTTTAAATAATCTTGCAATTTTATTTATTTCGTTACCAGTGAATGTAAAAGTTGTCCAAATATTTTCTCTCTTATTAGGTACAAAGTTATTTTCGAGTTTCTGTTTTCTTATTATATTATTATTTAATTTATCTATAGTTTTCTGTTATATCCATTTTTTCTTATTAGATTATTATTGAATTTATCTATAGTTTTTCTTTTATATCCGTTGGATATATCTTTTCTTATATCCATATGGATATACGGCCCTTATGAATCCTAATAACTTGTTTTTTTTTTAAATAATTTCCCTGTAGGCCTATTTATATAATTATTTCATACGTATTCGTAAACTTCAGAGATAATTCGCTATAAAACCGATGAAATTTTAGATGCAAAATATAGAGATGAAGAAAACACTGTTGGTCCCAGAGTGGTTATTAATTTGATTTTAGAGTCCGAAAAGATTGCTTATAGTAAAATGTGTCTATGTTAGTTTGTTTACCATTAGAAAAAAAAAATTAAATAACATATTCGATATCTCATAACAACAAGATGCATTCCTAGATGCGATACCTTGGAAATACACCATGGAAAACTACATGAACTTTTACTTGTTAATGCAAGCAATTAACATTTGCGAAGTAAGAAACTTAGGGCAAAAACAATTCTAAAATTATAGGTTTATTTTATAGAAACATCATCGAAAAAAACTTAAGGATCCTCATATTCACAAAGAAATGGAAATAGAACAATATGACATTCAATACACTTTCAGATACCTACTATGTATCTATTATAGTATAATGGATACATAGGTTTCAGATAAATTTGTTTATTTATTATAAAATACTGCATATATAGATTTCCGATATAATAGTTATTTATTAAATTATAATGGATACTTTGGCTACATTACAGTTAGTATAATGGATACACAGATAGTTATATATTATAATATAATGGATATATAGGTTCCAGGTATACTATGTAACTGAATACGGGTACATGGTTTGGCAAATAATAGCAATAGATGTTAAGGCCTCTCCTTCTTGGCTTTTTGAATATAAGCTTCTATATCCTTCACTGTATCACTGTGAATTTTACGTTGCTCTGCCTCCTCTTCCTGTAACATTATATTATAACAATTTTTTACTTTGAACAATTGTATAATCTGAAAGTAAAGTGTTAATTAGTTTTTGTTAGAAGTTCACTTTGAAGAAGGTTTAACCTTATACGCCATCATCTTATGTTGCTTTAGCTTTATGGTAATGGCAGGTAAGAAAAATGTTTTAATATCAGAAAAAATGTAAAACAATATCGGTAATGTTTGAATCATACTAAAAAACAAAAAAACCGAATTTAAGATACTCTAACGTTTACGTATTTGTGCCTAAATATGGTTTTTTCGGAAATTCTATTAAAATTAAAAATGGTGAGTTCATCTAGTACTTAAAGACTAGTAAGAACACAAAATGACACACTTATAGTTCTGTAAAACAACAAAAATCACATTAAAAAAACAATTACATTCTCTGAAAATATAAAACAAGATGATACTCACATAGAAAACCTTATGGATAGCCTTTACAAACTCTTCGGCTTTGCTACTGAAATACATATTTTGGCCCTCAGGCTCGTGTGATAAATCTTTCCCATAAATCTTATTAATTTTGTTACTCGCTTTTGTTTCACTTTTATTTACATCTTTCTTAGCATGCGTAACCTCTGAATGAAACTTTAAAATTAAATTTTGAAACCTCTTCGGGGCTTGAGTTTTAAATTTCTTTAGAAAGTTATAAAATTTTTCACCGCGGCTAATAAACTGTGATACTGCATCAAACTGACTAACGCAGTACAATTCTACAATCTGCGTTTCTGCTCTGCAGTTTGTTAATAGGCGTTCTACGTCCTTCTTGTTTGCATTTCTGAAGTCTGTAAATATCTTGATGGTGGAGTCGTGTAGTACAGCGATTCTCTTTAGACTCAACTTCACTGAGTCCTTATTCTTAATTTTCTTGCTCAAATCATTTACCGTTTTTGTCAGAATTTTAAAAAAGCTATTAATTTTCTCTAAGGAAGTATTGGAGTACCTCTGGAGACCTTTTAAGGACCCATCGCTAAAAGTTTCTAAATTATTGTTAATTTTGTTAAACAGTCCAGTCACTTTGATGGCAGAGTGTTTCGCAAGTCGCTTAGCATTTACAAAATTTATATCAGACAATTTAATAACTTGTGCAGCCTTGAAAACTACCAGATGTTTCAAATTATTACTGGATTTTGTTAAAATATTATGCAAATTTTTCACTGTCTTATTAGTAAGTGAAGAGGTGCCTTCCAAGCAACTCAACACGAATATCTTTATGTTGTATATTGAACTTAATATAATACTCCTTAATTTCTTCTCCAACAGGTTTCTCCTCATCTGAAACAAAACAAATGAACGCATTAACGAAACCAATGTTTAATTAGGAAACACGCTGTTTCAAAGGGGGTTTTGTGATATATTAGAAGTAGAATACACACACGCCCAAATAAAAGTAAATTCAAAAACACCCAACACATACACTCACACAAATACACACACACACACACACACACACACACACACACACACACACACACACACACACACACACACACACACACACACACACACACACACACACTCACACACATACATAAACAACACACACACACACAAATACACACACACTCACACACGCAGACAGAGTCAATAGCAATTAAACCAAGTACGATATTTACCAATGGCTCCAAAGACGAATGTTCGGGCTTTCCATATTCAGAATTCCTAGTTGTTTCAACCTTAGGGTCTGGTGTGACTGTTTGCAACTGTAAATTCATATTATTAATAATTCATTTATTAAATTATTAACGTGTAAAAATAGTTATAAATCACTGCACAGAAAAATGAGAAGCAATATAATAAACATTAGTAGATTGGTGAGCCAGAAAATACCTAGAGTATTTTTATAAAATATAAAAGAATATAAATATAAGTTGACGTTTACAAATTTTAAGTACCTGTAAATGTAGATAATTTTGTTTTTCTTCCATACTATATATATATAATATGATAATAGACCGAATACGTAGGACCTAACCCTAAGGACTAGAAATGGACCAAATGTAATGTTGGGTAGATGCCATGTGTGGGGTTAGCAGATCTCCTCACCAATGTTAGGAAGAACTTGGATGCCGACAGGGGATTCTGCTGCGGCAACGAAGAACCTAACCTTAAGGACTACGGATTTATGATATGTAATGCAAAGATATGTGCTATGCAAGAGGTAAGCACATATCTTCAGCAAACACAGAAATATCTGATTTCTGATGGGGGATCCTAGAGCATCAATGTATTCCCGACCCCAAAAACTATAAATGTTCGAAATGTAATGCAAAGTTACATACCATGTACGCGGTAATCAGATCCTTTCATCAAAGTAAGGGACAAGCTGGATTCCAACGGAGGATCCATTGGTCGTCTAGAAGTTGACGAAATGTAATGTCTACTTACGTGACATATAAGCGGTAAACAGATCGTTTCACCAAAGTTATGAGCAACCTGGATAGCAACAGGTTATCCTGGAGTGGAAACATTGGACCAAACCCAAAGAACTAACGATGGACGAAACTTGAAATGATCCGAAATTGAATATCCCCATTTACGTGCCATGTATCAGGTAAACAGATCGCTTCACCGGACTTAGGAACAACCTGGATGGCAGCAGGTTATCCTAGATTGGTAACATAGGACCAAACCCAAAAGACTAAAGATAGACGAAACGTGAAAGCGGCCCCAAAAGTAACGTATTTTTACGTGCCATCCAACTCATCACTACTTCAGAAATACATCATCAGGTAAATTTGCATTTTTGGATAATTAGGTCATCATGAACGAAAGTGTGTGTGTGTATATATATATATATATATATATATATATATATATATATATATATATTATACAATACTATATATATATTTACCTATACATTTTTCTTTGTATAGTAATCAAAAACCAATGAGGCTATTCAAATTCAAGAAATATTTATTAATTTTTATTCAAATCTTTTCGTTGGTAAACAGTACCAACATCATCATAATGAATAATAAAATATTCTATATAAAATATTTGTTGTATCATATTTAGAGTAAGTTTTTGTTAAACCACAATATGATATAGTAGGCCTAAGCAATGTTACTATTTTTTTAACAAAAGGTTAAAATATAATAAAAATAAAGTTTAGGTTATAAAGAAGAACTGTATTAGAAGTAAAAGTATAATTAATAATACAAATAGATAAAGTACAACAAATTTGAAATGTTTGCTAAATTAAAATTATTTGTGTTTCATTATGGGCATTTCGTATGATCTCAATAAATGAAATTTTGAAACTAAGACAGGTCTTATAATAAAGGAACTATTTGATTTTATTCATTAAACTTTTGAATAAGATATAAACTGCCCTAATAAAGACAGTCGCCCTTACGGAAGACTCATTTCCACGAGGAGAATAATTTGAAAGCAACTTGAGATTTTAAAATTCTTTAGAAGTGGCAGAAATAATACTATTCTGATAAAAAGCGAATAAAATAATTTCATTTGATTTTCACTTTAGTTATTTAAGAAATGGGATGTATAAAACATTTGCTAAATAATTGTTACATCGTTAATTTAGTATAAAAAGAGGCTATATCTACAATACGCGTTATATTATAATGTTTAAATTAGAAATAAAAGGGTAAAATAAGGTATTAATATGGGTAAAATATACTTAAAAAGAAATACGTAAATTATATAAATAACAAAAGAATCAAAATTTAGTAAAATTATACAGGTAAATTTTTAATTTATTCAATTTACTTTACAAAATCAGGTGCCTTTAGCAGTGTGTGTGTGTGTGTGTGTGTGTGTGTGTGTGTGTGTGTGTGTGTGTGTATGTTTAATATTGATCTTTAACATATTTTTAACTTTATATTTAAAATATAATAAATATAAATGATTTCAATTAAAAAACTGGTATTCCCATAACTATTTTCATTTAAAACTTTAAATTATTCTATTTATTTTTATTAAATTAAAATTATGAACTGCTGTTAACCTAAACCAGAATACAAATAGTACTTACAGCCACACTCCCTACAAACACGGCAAGTAAGACGAACGACAAGTAACTCATGATGTCTAGAAGATCAATGGTGCCTTCTCCTGCCACTACACGTATATATATATATCTAGTCAGAATAGACCGCCACGCCTAACGAGATTATCATTAGCCACGCCCTAATAAAATATAACCATTAAATTAGGAATTCTAATAAATAGAACAATAGCAATTATTGAATTCTGATATAATGGCATCAATTTAAATTATTCACACTGCGAAAATGTTTCTGCTTTTACAAATCTTAAAACTTAACAAATATTCCAACTGAACGGTTTTTTCTAATTTCTCAAGATATATTTATATATTATTAATAAATTTAAAATATTTCAAAAACAATAATAGTTTATTATATACTCTTGCTTTGAAATGTTTTAATTTTATTAATTGTATTATATAGTTTGATTTTTCGCCAGGTTAAAAAAGCAACTTAGTAAGAGAAAAATTTTAAAGGATCTATTAAGTAGCGTGTAAGAAAATATTTAGGGTTGTATGCATTTAAACAAGAAAATATAGTTTTTGTCCCTTTGCATAGTAGGTTTTGACACCTGAATTATTAACGCCAAAAAGTTAAAAATAAACATTTTACCTCTCCCCAATTAACAAAAGCCGGTTTTGTGTTCTTATGAAATGAAATAATTGAATGCATGGACACAAAATGTCTTCACTACTCTTGTGTATGGGTGTGAAGTGAAAGGCTTATATGAATATTCTTTAAAAAACTCAGTAACTTTATGTGTTTGTATCTTACAGTAATATCGCATTCAATAGTTCCTAATATAATAAATGCTTAGTGAGGAAATAGTATATGCAGAATATTTATACCTAATTGATGACTGTTATACCAAAAATGCGTCAAAAACACTCTTCCTATTTTATAAGTAAATATAAAATATTTTCCAAAATATGACTTGAAAATATAATAAATGTTTTAAAAAAAATGTTATTTTTAATTTTTAGAATGTTTTCAAAAGAGTTAGATGGATATGCTTTGTTATTCTGTCACACAAATTTACTTCTCTTGATCCTAAGTATATATCTTCGTATTTAAACTGTAGGATTGATATAATATACTACATCTTTCTCAGGTCACAATGGAAACGTATTTTCCATTAGAAATACTCACTTGCAGCTGAATAAACCGAGAGCTACGCACGACAGCTTTATGATTGGCTCGTTATTAAGTGTAAACTTATGCAAACAGAAAATTTAATGAGTAAACTTGGCTATGTTTTATGATTGTCAATATATATTTTGGTTTATTATTTTACTTACATATTTAAAACCTATTTAAGAATTTTTCAAGTTTTGACTCAAATATTAAATGTCATTTATCAATTATACCATTCAATTAATTTGTAGTAATATTTCTAAAGTAATTTTTTTATGTTAACTGTTAACAGGCATATTGTAGGTAGACAGAGTATTAAATAAATATGTATTCCTTTAATTTATAAACAATTTAGTGTATTTTACTCATTTGGAAATTTATTTTCAATAAATGGAAATTAAAAAGACAAATGAGTTTCCAAGTACTCAATAATTTCATTTTGTAGCCCGTAAAATTACTTTCAATAAAAATGCATATGTTTCTCTATTAAAAAACACAAAATTAATGTCTGCGAAAGAACCTTCAGCGAATATAAATTCGAAATATGCTATTTATTTTATTGAAACCTCAACGAAAACACATTTCGGAATCAAATAATCGCAAATAGATACAAGCCGAAAACCTAATATTTTGAACATATTCCATATTCCGCTACAATAACTTGTACTTTAGCGACGGTAAATTTGTTTATATTTATATTTACCACAACACATTTACTGAGGGGCAATAGGGATTAGAAAGGGAGTAAATCAGGTGCAATACACTCTTATATATATATATATATATATATATATATATATATATATATATATATATATATATATATATATATATATATATGTATATATATATATATATTTATGTGTGTGTGTGTGTGTTTGTGTGTGTGTGTGTGTGTACCGTTTATAAATGCGTTTACATACTCTTAACACATCCTTTAACTTCTTTTTTGTTTTGTCCTATCTAAAATACAATACGAAGCGAGATTATATTGCTATATGTTCGGCTTTTAAGTGCTTTACATGCTCTTTATACGGGATCTTCTTCTTCTTTAACGATTGTGCTGTCTAATATACAATCCTAATCTTCACAGTATGTGACAAAATAAACAGAAATACATAAAATGCCAGGTACTCAACGATACGAATATGCTTTTATACAAAAACGATAATTCATTCTGACTACATATATGTTATTTTCAGTTGAAAATAAACTGAAGAAAGATTTTTAAACATCATATAAATTTATATCATTTATCAAGTACTTCAGGGTAAAATTCCTTCTCGTGGCCCAGAATGCAATTAAACCCAAGTAAACATATTTTACTTGTTTATATTATTTATTTATTCATAAAAATATGTACAAACGGGCAAATGTTTAACAATTTTGAATGAAACAAAATTTCGTGTTCCCGCAGATACAAATCTTATTAAACATTTCTTATACCAGCAGCATGTGGTCTTTTCTTAGTAGAAAACCACTCTCCAACAGCTCCATTGGCTGGCGCTCTTGAGCTGGCCAGCAGTCTTGAAGCAATTAAGACTAAATAACTATTTATTAATTCACACACTTTGAGGCTGCTATTATTTACACACTCAACAAATATTTTTATTTTAACCTGATGAACATAGATTTCGGTGACCAAGTAACCATCTTCCAAGGCACATGTTATGCCTCTAGAACTAGGTTTATGAGTATTATTTATTATTATTTAACCACAGTTTATTGTTTATAAATAGTGTCTTATAATAAATAATAGTCTCTCTAACCTTTAACACCCAAGGTCACTGTTACTAAATATTCTCTTTTTTCGTTACATTTTAAACACTAATATTCTTAATGCATAAGACATCCTTTATATATCTGCTTGCGTCTACCTGTAATTTCTATTCGCTTTATTTCTAGAAGGTACTAGGCGACTTATTATTTTTCACCAGTTCGTTTTCATTTAAGTATTAAATGTAGAAACTTTTTTTTTTTTTTTTTTTTTTTTTATTAAAACTGGTCATTTCTGACCAACCATTAATTTACATTTGATAATTAGATTTTAGCTTTTATTACAAAGAATCCATTGATTTCTATTGTATCTTGTTTGATGTTGGAAGCCAACCGGCGTGAGGAAGAGTATTGTTGTCACTCTTGTCGTTCAACGAGTTCAAATGGTTTTGTCCTTTTGAGTCGTCTTGTCAGGTGGTTGTTGTCGAGAAGTCTCAGTGCCTCAGGATTTTCGTGTTGAGTGAGCCGATTTACGTGTTTGATGGCGTTCTGTTTTATGACTTCCTCGACCATGGGTACACCAAGATCGTAATGCAAGTCACTGTTACGCACATACCAAGGAGCGTTGGCGATGTTTCTTAGTACTTTGTTCTGGAAGCGTTGTATCCCTTGTATGTGACATTTGCTGGCACAGCCCCAAAGCTGTATACCATACGTCCAAACCGGTTTGAGGATTTGGTTATATACCAATAGCTTGTTGTATATTGATACCCGTGAATTTCGACCGAGTAGCCAATACATTTGCCTGTAGCGAGTCTGGAGTTCTGTGAGTTTTATTTTGACATGCTCGACCCATTTGGCTTTTGCATCAAGATTCATGCCGAGATATTTAGCTGAATCATGACATGGGATAACACTTCCATTCATTTCGAGCCTCTGAGGGTTTGGGATCCTCTTGTTTGTAAAGTTCACATGGACTGCCTTCTGGTCGTTGAGTTTGATGCGCCATTTCTTGGTCCAAGCTTCAACTGAATCGTTTGATCTTTGTAAGCGTGTTGTCGATTCTTAAACGGTTTTCGCTGTCGCTGCGTTTGCTGTGTCGTCTGCGAAAGTGGCCGTGATGACGTTGGCTGTTTGCGGAAGATCACTGGTGTACAGCAAGTACAGGATTGGTCCCAATACGCTGCCTTGTGGGACTCCAGCTTGTATTTCCTTGAAGTCAGAATACGTAGATTCGTGGTTTACTCGAAACAGTCTGTTCGATATGTACGATTTCAGTAGATTCACAAACTGGGCTGGCAGAAACATGTTGAGTTTGTGAATCAAGCCTTCATGCCAAACTTTATCGAAGGCTTGTGAAACATCCAGGAAGACAATCGAGCAGACCTCCTCACCTTCCAGTGCTTTTTCAATGATGTCAATTAGTCGATGCACCTGTTCCACCGTAGAGTGTCCTCGCCTGAATCCAAATTGATGGTCGGGCAGTAAGTTCTTTTCCACGATAATAGGTTTAAGCCTGTTGAGAAGCAGCTTTTCAAAGAGTTTTGACATTATGGGTAGAAGTGATATCGGCCTGTACGACTTGACCTCTGTTGCTGTTTTGCCGGGTTTCAGGATCATGATCATCTCCGCCACTTTCCATGTTGCAGGGACGTGCATAAGTCTAAGGGACGCATTAATTAATAATATAAACATTTTTAGTCCTTTTGTTGTCAGTTTTTTCAGCACTAGTCCTGTGATTAAATCGTATCCTGGTGCTTTCTTCGGGTTAAAGTTGTATTTTAGTTCTCGTTTAAGCTCTTTTAATGTCACTTTTTTAATAATTTTAGACTGATTATTAGTGTTTAGGTGAAGTTCTTCTTCATTCGTGGCTTCATTCGGCTTGAAGATGTTTTCAAGATGATCTCCAAACGTGTTAGCTTTTTCTTGGTCCGATCTTGCCCATTCATTGTTCTCTTTCAGGATGGGTGGTACATGATGGATTTTCCTTTTCAGTCTTCTCGTTGTTTTCCAGAGGGAATAGTTAGTGTTTTTGTCTGCAGACAGATTCTCGAGGAAGGAGTTTGCAGAGTCTTCTCTCAGTTGGTGGATCAATCTTTTGATTTGTTGGGATTCTCTATTGAGATGATTTTTAACGACGGGATCTAAATGTAGAAACTTGTGTATTTGATTTTTCATGTTATACAAATAAATTATGGGGACCCGATTTCATAAATGTATAAACTGTTCAAATTTTTCGACACATCACACAATACAATTCATAACTATATTTTTGTAAGTCACCAGTTACTTTTCTGAAATATTATCTTTTACAAGTGTTTATTATGTACAGTGTAATTTTATTTTATTTTTCATACAGAGTATTTCAATCCTCTGCCCAAACTAAATTCGTTTTCTTTTGTAAAAACTTTTAATTGCTATTTAAAAATTAAAACGACATAATTGTAATAGAATCAACGTTGCAGTTAACAATATTCACATCGATTTTTTACAATCGTGAACATAATTCAAGTGCTTTTCGTTTAAACTGGGAAAACCAAAACAGAGAACTTTCTTCTGTCAGCTTTACGTTGAAACGTTGTTTTTTCTTCAGATGGAGTTGATGTTTATCTTCACCCCTTAAGCTCTGTTTGCTCTGAATGAAGCCCGTCTCAGTCTGAACACAAAAGACACCATCGAAAAAGAATCTTCACCACTGACAACTGACAAGAAGGTTGGTACGGAACGTAAGGCAATTGGCGGCAGTGAACACGACAGGAATATAGAAACAGAGGAGAAACAAGGGGGACAGGCATGAGCCTCTCTAGCATTGAAGCTCTCTCAGACCTAACACAAAAGACACCATCGAAAAAAATCTTCACTGACAACTGAGGAGAAAGCTGATTTTGAAGCATCGCAGGCGCCGGGTGTATGGAGAGACATTAATGCGTAGTTCAGGGACTCCATCCGACAATGCTACCTACGCTGCCGAGATCCACCAAATCGCCGACAGCTTCTCTAATTCCACAACCAAATGAGGCAGAGGGATTGACGAAGGAAGAACTAGTGGACTACGAGATTGTCATTACATGACCATGGCTTAAGCCAGTGAGGAGATTGTCAAAGAAAAACGAAATTTATAAAATAAAAGGAGATGTCACATAAACAGACCTAGGATACGCTGCAAAATCTACTAAGTCTCCTTGCAACTGCCAAGATGTCTATACAACCACCTCCGAACGGGTCATTCCGGGAAGGAGTGTATGGAAACGACTTTATTATTAATAAAAAATATTTACCTTATGATAAAACTCATAGGCTCCCATATCAAAAGTTATTGGGGGGGGGTACCTGAAGGCATTGCTTACTAAAAACTTCAAGTTTTAACCTTGTTTAACCTATCATTATAAAGTGCTAGGCCACGGTACCTAATGAATAAAGAAAAAAACACATTAACCAAATTACTCGTTCTTTTTATTAATAAACCCGTGAATATTCAAGGAAATCACTCATTTTTCTTTATATAAATGTTTCAGTCCTAAGTCATATCTCACAATTCACGAACTTTTAAAATAACATTCACGGAAATGTCCACTGGTCTACATACAACCCTTGGTATTTACTATGTTTTTTTAAATGTTTGGGTAATCTGGTGGGCCGCAGATCCCCATCGCCCAAGGGTATGGACTTCCATGGCTGCAATCCTCTAATGATAAACTTGATTCAAGCCTTGCACAATCAAATCTATGCCTTAAAAAAATGTTGAAAATTCATAACTTAGGTAAACCTAACACACACGCGCATGCAAGCACAAGCATAAGCGCATACACAACCGCACCCAAACGCGCTCGTGCGCACATGAACACATCGAACCTACACACACACGCGCACACAAGCTAGCGCACACACGCAAGCACAAGCATAAGCGCATACACAACCGCACCCAAACGCGCTCGTGAGCACGTGAACACATCGAACCTACACACACACGCGCACACAAGCTAGCGCACACACGCAAGTACAAGCATAAGCGCATACACAATCGCACCCAAACGTGCTCGTGCGCACATGAACACATCGAACCTACACACACGCGCGCACACAAGCTAGCGCACACACGCAAGCACAAGCATAAGCGCATACACAATCGCACCCAAACGTGCTCGTGAGCACGTGAACACATCGAACCTACACACACACGCGCACACAAGCTAGCGCACACACGCAAGCACAAGCATAAGCGCATACACAATCGCACCCAAACGTGCTCGTGAGCACGTGAACACATCGAACCTACACACACACGCGCACACAAGCTAGCGCACACACGCAAGCACAAGCATAAGCGCATACACAATCGCACCCAAACGTGCTCGTGAGCACGTGAACACATCGAACCTACACACACACGCGCACACAAGCTAGCGCACACACGCAAGCACAAGCATAAGCGCATACACAATCGCACCCAAACGTGCTCGTGAACACATCGAACCTACACACACGCGCGCACACAAGCACGCGCACAGAACGCGTATACAACACACACACACACACACACACACACACACACACACACACACACGCATGTGTATATATACACGCATGTGTGTGTGTGTGTGTGTGTGTGTATATATATATATATATATATATATATATATATATATACATGTATATACAGTATTCACAATAAAATAGAGAAGAGGACTATATAATAAATCAAGACTCCTGCCTATGCTCCAGAGAGGTTATCCTTGAGACCTTAACTCAAGTAACAAGAGTCTAGCAAGACTCCTGCCTATGCTCCAGAGAGGTTATCCTTGAGACCCTAACACAAGTAACAAGAGTCTAGCAAGACTCCTGCCTATGCTCCAGAGAGGTTATCCTTGAGACCCTAACACAAGTAACAAGAGTCTAGCAAGACTCCTGCCTATGCTCCAGAGAGATTATCCTTGAGACCCTAACACAAGTAACAAGAGTCTAGCAAGACTGAACAAAATTTCGTCAGGGAACAACGACGTACTTCAGTACGCACACGTCACGTCACTCTACTCGCTGGTACACCTAATTGTAGGAGCACACCTATGTCTGTAGGCAGTTTCAGTACACTTATAAAATCATCTCCTGAAATTCCTCTAGGCCACCCAGTTGGAGAACCCCTGATTTAAGATATATTCCCAAGAAAATGAATTGGTGGGTCGTTTTTGTGGCTCTAGGCAAGCCCCAACAGAGAATTTTCGGGCACCAGGGGAAACATGAGTATGGGCTTTTTTATTACTTCCAACATAGACCTATTTAACGTAGTAGTTTGAACGACATTATAAATCAGTTATTGTTACCATAATAAAACCAACTAGGCCTATTCAATCTAATCTTAATATGATTAAAATTTCATTTAATAAGTATTGCTTTGCCATTAAAAACTAGAACAATTGCACATTGTACTTTCCGAACTTTATTGATAAATTGATTAAATTTTTTTATGATCTCGCAACACGTGTGATTATGTCCACAGTAATAAAACACCAACTCGGCCAGGCCTGCTGAGACTTGTCCCAAAACCTTTTAAAGTATTAAAAACTGAACGTGCGTAAGAAAAAAATAATTTTTAGATTATATAACTGAAGCACTATATAAGATTTAGTTTGCATAGAAGACAGGTGGCCATTAAGTTTTCAATAAACATTTTGACAATTGTCATGTACAACGAAATCCACAAAAGTTTAAAAAATTAATTTTTTATACTATGTAGAAAGTTTATATGTTTGTTTTATTGGGAAATATTCATAAGAATTTAAGTAAATTCTAAACATTGAAATAGTGTGAATAATTTAGGAGCTACTTTAGAAGGAAAATATTTTGTTTTACGACAAAGACTCAACTTTAAGTTAGTCAGTATTATTTCGTTTTATATAAACTCTATATTTAAAATTTGTTTCAAACAAAAATATTTTGATTTAACATTGTTTACCATCACAGTGGCTATTAATTAAATAAATACGGTTGATTTGGGAATTAGGTACCACACATCAACCGTATTTATTTAAACGAAAAGGTTTTGTTTTGTTTCTTACTTAGTGAGTAATTAAGAAATAAGATTAAAAGCTTAGTACCTTCAGACCAAAAACTATTGAAAACTATTGCCTCTTACGGTGTTGCCACTTTTCCAAAATGTTACTTCACTGAAAGAGCTTACTTGCTACTGATGGCTTTCCCTCGTTAATAATTATACTGATAATTATTCGTTATTGTGTGTTTATACTACTACTGTTTATGTGTTATTATGTGAGATGTAACACCACTAAACCAATTGAAATAACCTTGAAATAAAAAAGAAAAACTGCGTAATTTCCCTTGTGCCTGTTTATGTAAGAAAATGTTTCTCACCAAAGCAGAAGAGAGATTTCCCTGTAGTCCCCCAACACGATTTCATAGTGTAACTTTATATGTAGATTTGCAGTCATCGAATTTTGGTCATTTTAAGACTACCCGTTATGGCATATATATGATATAGTAGTCCCTATTTAGCTCCCTTCATTTTAATTCAGGAAACAAACGTCAAAACCAACTGGAAGTTATATTTCAAGAGGCGGTATGAAGTTATTTTTAAAGGTACTGAGTAATTATTAACTTACATTACAGACATTACAAATATGAAAATGTATAACAATTTAAACAAATGTTTTGTGCATTAGTTTTGATTTTTTTTTGCAACACTAATGCGAACGTTCAGTAGGCCTATGAATATTCTGGTCTGCAAAGGCTAGTAAAGCATTGGTTTTAGGTAAGAGCAAACCTACATATCCTTAGGTAGGATAGAAACGGTAGCATTAACCTGCCATGGTAGCGTCGTTATATGGAATGTTCGCAAAATGAGTACAACTAAATATGCGTACACAGAGAATCTTGACAAAGATGGGTACGTATCACGTTTTGACAGGTAAGCTATGACGTCAGAGCATTGTGACAGGCGTAAAATCAGTATAGCATTTAGGCGTGGATCTTTTAAAATCAATGCACTACATAAATGAGTTTACCTCTAAGCTAAACAAAGAGGTCGTTTAGTTTACTAAGGTGATGATCCGTTAAAACCTTATTTATTAAACCTGATTTCTATCACACTTTTCCATTCTTTGGACTGACAAAATGATAACGATATCACTTTGACGGTATACAATCTGCTTTTACCTTGTCATTTTTTTGTTTTTTATATTTTTCATTTTTAAAAAAATTAATCTACATTGCCAATAGACCATTTTATTTGATTTTATCATTTGATTTCTTTGGTCTGATCTAATCCATTCTTTGAAATGTAGGAAAGAGAGTTTAAACAAGACATAATGCCTCCAGTTCCTAGGCCTTTTTGTACTGTTTTCTAGACAGTTTAAAGCAATATATATTTTGTTTTTCTTTTCTTTCCCACTAAGTGTAACTTCAGTCTCATGTACATATGAGTCGTAGTATCATCCTCTTCTTTCAAACAATACACGACGTCTTTTACTCTTGGTTTAGGGTTCAAAAGTGTGTAGTTGATCTTGAGGGCCAGCCTTCTACAGTTTTTGTTGTTCGATGTCTTCTTTGGTGTTATGATGACAAGGACTCCAACCACACATTATACCTTTGAATCGCCTACAGATTTTTAGTCACCACCGAGATTTTTAGATCTGCCGAAAACGAAGAGGAGGAGTACGTTGACGATGGGGACGAAGAGGAAGAACCCAGAGAATTGTAGGTCCAAACAAAGATACGTACTCATGAAGACCCCCTACAAAGCATAAGTGACGTCACGCAGTTCACTGCTGATTCTTGAACTATTGTACTCTGTAAAGGACTGTATGCAACGGGATAAGGTAACGTAACAGTGGGAAGTTTCTTTGTTAGACTTTAGGGAAAAATAAGAATAATATTATCTAGAGAAACTTTCGTGTAAAAATATTAGGTTTTAATTTATTTATGCTTGGATAATGTCTGCTTTATTTATATTTGCCAAATGCATAGTGTAGTGATTTAGTTTATTAGAAGTAAATAGTGTATCATATTATTTCTAAAGTCAACAGCTTCTCTCATTAAAAGGTATGTAATCCTATTGTACTGCAGGAACTAAAATTATTACAGTATTTATGACTTTAAATAATGCTATTTGTATATTGCAAAATAGTCCAATGCGGATAATATTTTCGTTCCCTTGCGGTTCCGCTTTAAACACGTCTAACTCTAGTTTAAAGGTCTATGCTCTGGGGTGACATCGGGAGATTGGTTTGCACGTTTTATTCATTTATTAAAGTTACCACTAACCTTCGTCAAATGCTATTGTTCTTCCTGTACCCATATTTCGCAGCACTCATTATTCGTGCCACCGTTGTATCAAGTGTTCATGGTCGCTGACCTAATGACCTAAGGTAGTATCCATCTTTTAGAAGCCCTTATTAGACGATGATTATATATGAGGAAGGATATAGGGGATTTCTGGCATTGAGTGGGGAAGATGGCGTGCCTGAAGTAGACGTAAAGAGTTGTTCATCCTTCACAGTTTCTTAAAGACGAGAAGGTAGGGTGTTTGGCATTATATATAAGGATTTAGGGGAATTTCTGGCATTGAATGGGTAAGATGGCGTGCCTGAAGTAGACGTAAAGAGTTGTTCATCCTTCACAGTTTCTTAAAGACAAGAAGTAAGGTAGAGTGGTTAGGATTATATATGAGTAAGGATTTAGGGGAATTTCTGGCATTGAGTGGGCAAGATGGCGTGCCTGAAGTAGACGTAAAGAGTTGTTCATCCTTCACAGTTTCTCAAATATAAGGAGTAAGTTTGAGTGGTTGGGATTATATATGAGTAAGGATATAGGGGAGGTTCTGAATTGAGTGGGCAAGATGTCGTGCCTGAAGTAGACGTAAAGAGTTGTTCATCCTTCACAGTTTCTTAAAAACGAGAAGTAAGGTAGGGTTGTGGGGATTATATATAAGTAAGGATATAGGGGAATTTCTGGCATTGCGTGGGCAAGATGTCGTGCCTGAAGTAGACGTAAAGAGTTGTTCATCCTTCACAGTTTCTTAAAAACGAGAAGTAAGGTAGGGTTTTGGGGATTATATATAAGTAAGGATATAGGGGAATTTCTGGCATTGCGTGGGCAAGAAGTAGTATAGTGTCGATGGTATCCTGGTATAGTGTGCTGACATCCATCTCTCAGTATACGTTTAGCAAAGACCACATTTAAGCATCGACAAATAGTTGCAGTTTATGGTTAGAGTATGTGTAAACAAATAAATCTAAATTGTACATTATTGGTTCAAATAAAATCTGCAGTGTTTAAGGATGAACGCAGAAAATTAGTGCAATTTATAAAATTTGAGATAAACGCTGGCCTTGTGCAGGAGCTGTTGTTGTATTTTTAAAGTTAACGCTTCATTACGAATTTGGTCATTGTTTTAAAGAGCTTTATTAGCCATTGTACTTTTTATATATCATATTTTTATTTCAAGATATTTGAAACAATACCTAATTGTTCTGTAAATATCATCCGTGAAAAGTGCTTCGAATTGATACATTATATCAGAATAATAGAATGTTTAGGTCATTTATAATTATTAGAGCCTTGAAATATTCAATTATATATGGCTAAGTGAAGCCAATTTCCATTTTTAAAACTAGTTAATTATTTCTGTACATAATGGATATTGACAAATCAATTTACCTGGTTATTTAAAAAGTCTAAAGAAGTCGAAAAAATAAGAATTGTTAAAAGCTTAAAAATATTACGACCTAAAGCTTTAAAATAATGAAAATAGACAAAAATAAATTCATAATAAGTATAGAACTTTATAAAATCCTTTTTTTGCAAGAAACGTAGCTCTGTTATAATATCTCAGAACATATCTGTGAAAGTATAACTTAGGGTGGATCTCGTTAAAAAAATATTGTTACATTCGCGCCCCTCGGCGGTTTTGGCTGCACTAGTTTAAAATTGTCACTTTATATGTTAATTTACCAAGTTTAAAAATAACTAATAATTGATAATGGATATGGAACTCGAATACAAGTTTATAATAGTGTATTATTTTTACCGAAGGCCATAGGATAGAGTAAAATAGTTTACTTATTGTATTGTTATTTTATATTTTTTTTGGCGGAAAACCATATGAGGTACCACCGCCATTACAGCTTACCCTAACCACCTCCTTTCCAATCCTATAAACCATATTTGTTATGTACTATTGTTAAAACTTGTAACATAAAACCAACATAAACCATATTTTAATACAGCGAAATATTCGTTTACAAATGTCTGATATTATATCGTATGTTTCTTTTTGTTTTAAGGACCTAAACACTGAATACCTGACAGGGCAAGATTAAAATGCTTGTCGGCCAGTATATGCCTCTTGGCCGTCTCTGGTTTAAACTTGAAATTAAATACGGGAATAGTTGTGCATGCTTGTCTTTCGTAATGAATCCCCCAAATGCCCTAAAACCTCCTCAAGCAACTTTGTAATGACGCAAAAGACAAAGTTATGAACTTATATTTGTACGGAGAACAATAATTCTAAATGGTTTAATCCAATATAACGACTTTTATCAAAAAAAGTATTAAGCAAATGTGAATTTGAAAGTAATTTTACGAACATTGTTACTAAAATAGTGGTGGTGGTATATCATTTAATTACGAAGTCGAAAAGGAAACATTAAAAATGAATAATTCATTATGGTCGACTTTTATTAAGCAAATGTGAACTTAAAAGTAATTTTGATAAAAGATGTTCTAGAAAATTCATAAAATGTGGAAAACAAAAATGAAAAATGACTAACAAATAGTAAAACCACTTTAATAAACAAATTGGAAAATTATAAAATTTTGTAGATTTCTATACAATTACAATACAAATAGAAAATTCTCAGGAGAAGTGGAAAATCGTGGAGATCTGAACGAATATTGCCTCATACGAGGGGTGTGCGTTACAGGAGATGTGGAGAAGTGCACAAATATTGCCTACATACGAGGGGTGTACGTTCCAGGAGATGTGGAGAAGTGCAATAATATTGCCTACATACGAGTGGCGTGCGTTCCAGGAGATGTGGAGAAGTGCACTAATATTGCCTACATACAAGGGGTGTACGTTCCAGGAGATCTGGAGAAGTGCACTAATATTGCCTACATACGTTGGGCGTGCGTTCCAGGAGATGTGGAGAAGTGCACTAATAATGGCTACATACGAGGGGCGTGCGTTTTAGGAGATATGGATAAGTGCACTAATAATGCCTACATACGAGGGGTGTGCGTTCCAGGAGATCTAGAGAAGTTCACTAATATTTCCTACATACGAGGAGTGTGCGTTCCAGGAGATGTGGAGTAGTCCACTAATAATGGCTACATACGAGGGGAGTGCGTTCCAGGAGATGTAGAGAAGTGCACTAATATTGCCAACATACGAGGGGTGTGCGTTCCAGGAGATGTAGAGAAGTGCACTAATATTGCCTACATACTAGGGGTGTGCGTTCCAGGAGATGTAGAGAAGTGCACTAATATTGCCTACATACGAGGGGTGTGCGTTCCAGGATGGTCACAAACCATGGGAATCTGATGGGGCTTTAATACAAAATTGAAAGATCTAGGTCCCCTGTGTGCAAAAGATGCGACGAGAACCAAGAGGAAATCCCAATCCACGTACTCTGTGAGTGTCCTGCTTTGGGAGCTGCAAGGAGAAAGTGGTTAGGCTGACAGGCATGTAGACCAGAAGATATCAGAAGGTTTAGCATCAGGTGGATACTTGGTTTCTGCAAAAAGGTAGGTATCCACTAAGCTAGTCCTGTGGTAAAGATGGGAAGTACAAAGGCTGGAGCTAAGTGCTCTACATCGTTAAAATACCTCCGAGTTTTAGTAATAAAATGAGTTTTATATATATATATATATATATATATATATATATATATATATATATATAGAAAGAGAGAGAGAGAGAGAGAGAGAGAGAGAAAGACAGAGAGAGAGAGAGAGAGAGACAGGCAGACAGAGAGAGAGAGAGAGAGCATCTACAAATAGGGAATAGTGAACCGTACATTACGAGTTATACTATTAATGGAAATGGCAAATATGGCGTTATTAGTATAGCAAATAATGGTAATGACTAACCTGCGATACACAATTCTCCTGTTTGTAACTATTTGAATATGAACTGGAAAAGACCTATTTGACCCAAAATTAACGATGACTGTTAAGAGTTTGCCCTGTATATCCATGATTTTAAAGTTTTCGGAATTCCTCTTCTCGAAGTCGAAGAAAATAGCAAGATGTGTTTGACGCAAGATAAAGGCATTTCAATAGCAGATTCTAACAATAGCAATTGGTCAACTGATTATCGGCCTTGCCTGAAACCACACTGTTCGTTGCAAATAAGCTCGTTGGTTTCTAGGTAACAGACAAGACGTCGGTTAACCATTTACTGCAGCAGTTATCACAAAGCACTTGTAATTTATATAGATCTACAGCTACTGGGATTGGTTGTGTCTTTACCTGGTTTTAAAAGAGGAATTACTGTCGCTTGTAACCATGCGTAGGGAAAACCTTGGTCCTCGAATAAAGATTGTATATCCGACGTATGACTTATTTTGCCGATGATGATAGATGTTTTATCATAGCGCAAACAATGGAATCAGGACCTGGTGCAAAAACATTCGTTGACGAGAGAACTGATTCGTTTTACCCAAGAGGACGGAATGTTCAAAGAAGAATCTCCAGACAATTCAACAGTAAAAGGCATTGCTTCTTCCTTCAGTTTATACGTTTGGAATAATCTATTATAAGCTGTAGTAGAAGATAAGTTAGAAAGTGACGTTCAAAGTACATTATCTATATCGGCATTGATTGTGATCGATCTCCCATTCGGTTGCATCAGCGCAATAATTGTAAACGGAATGGAAGTACCACAAACAGATCTTAATTTCCTCCATACTGAGGAATTAATCGTCTAGTTGCGCTAATCTACTGGGTCATTCTAACAGCTTTGCCAAGATTATCCGTCTAAAAGAACTGTCTACATATACGACCCTTATGCACCCTATTAACTTGTTCTTTTAAAATAATTTCCCCGTAGGCCTATTTATATAATTATTTCATACATAATGGTAAACTTCAGAAATAATTCGCTATAAAACCGATGAAATTTTAGATGCAAAATATAGAGATGAAGAAAACACTGTTGGTCCCAGAGTGGTTATTAATTTGATTTTAGAGTCCGAAAAGATTGCTTATAGTAAAATGTGTCTATGTTAGTTTGTTTACCATTAAAAAAAAAAAAATTAAATAACATATTCGAAATCTCATAACAACAAGATGCAATCCTAGATGCGATACCTTGGAAATACACCATGGAAAACTATATGAACTTTTACTTGTTAATGCAAGCAATTAACATTTGCGAAGTAAGAAACTTAGGGCAAAAACAATTCTAAAATTATAGGTTTATTTTATAGAAACATCATCGAAAAAAACTTAAGGATCCTCATATTCACAAAGAAATGGAAATAGAACAATATGACATTCAATACACTTTCAGATACCTACTATGTATCTATTATAGTATAATGGATACATAGGTTTCAGATAAATTGGGTTATTTATTATAAAATACTGCATATATAGATTTCCGATATAATAGTTATTTATTAAATTATAATGGATACTTTGGCTACATTACAGTTAGTATAATGGATACACAGATAGTTATATATTATAATATAATGGATATATAGGTTCCAGGTATACTATGTAACTGAATACGGGTACATGGTTTGGCAAATAATAGCAATAGATGTTAAGGCCTCTCCTTCTTGGCTTTTTGAATATAAGCTTCTATATCCTTCACTGTATCACTGTGAATTTTACGTTGCTCTGCCTCCTCTTCCTGTAACATTATATTATAAAAATTTATTACTTTGAACAATTGTATAATCTGAAAGTAAAGTGTTAATTAGTTTTTGTTAGAAGTTCACTTTGAAGAAGGTTTAACCTTATACGCCATCATCTTATGTTGCTTTAGCTTTATGGTAATGGCAGGTAAGAAAAATGTTTTAATATCAGAAAAAATGTAAAACAATATCGGTAATGTTTGAATCATACTAAAAAACAAAAAAACCGAATTTAAGATACTCTAACGTTTACGTATTTGTGCCTAAATATGGTTTTTTCGGAAATTCTTTTAAAATTAAAAATGGTGAGTTCATCTAGTACTTAAAGACTAGTAAGAACACAAAATGACACACTTATAGTTCTGTAAAACAACAAAAATCACATTAAAAAAACAATTACATTCTCTGAAAATATAAAACAAGATGATACTCACATAGAAAACCTTATGGATAGCCTTTACAAACTCTTCGGCTTTGCTACTGAAATAAATATTTTGGCCCTCAGGCTCGTGTGATAAATCTTTCCCATAAATGTTATTAATTTTTTTACTCGCTTTTGTTTCACTTTTATTTATATCTTTCTTAGCATGCGTAACCTCTGAATGAAACTTAAAAATTAAATTTTGAAACCTCTTCGGGGCTTGAGTTTTAAATTTCTTTAGAAAGTTATAAAATTTTTCACCGCGGCTAATAAACTGTGATACTGCGTCAAACTGACTAACGCAGTACAATTCTACAATCTGCGTTTCTGCTCTGCAGTTTGTTACTAGGCGTTCTACGTCCTTCTTGTTTGCATTTCTGAAGTCTGTAAATATCTTGATGGTGGAGTCGTGTAGTACAGCGATTCTCTTTAGACTCAACTTCACTGAGTCCTTATTCTTAATTTTCTTGCTCAAATCATTTACCGTTTTTGTCAGAATTTTAAAAAAACTATTAATTTTCTCTAAGGAAGTATTGGAGTACCTCTGGAGACCTTTGAAGGACCCATCGCTAAATGTTTCTATATTATTGTTAATTTTGTTAAACAAACCAGTAACTTTGATGGCAGAGTGTTTCGCAAGTCGCTTAGCATTTACAAAATTTATATCAGACAATTTAATAACTTGTGAAGCCTTGAAAACTACCAGATGTTTCAAATTATTACTGGATTTTGTTAAAATATTATGCAAATTTTTCACTGTCTTATTAGTAAGTGAAGAGGTGCCTTCCAAGCAACTCAACACGAATATCTTTATGTTGTATATTGAACTTAATATAATACTCCTTAATTTTTTCTCCAACAAGTTTCTCCTCATCTGAAACAAAACAAATGTACGCATTAACGAAACCAATGTTTAATTAGGAAACACACTGTTTCAATGGGGGTTTTGTGATATATTAGAATTAGAATACACACACGCCCAAATAAAAGTTAATTCAAAAACACCCAACACATACACTCACACACACACACACACACACACACACACACACACACACACACACACACACACACACACACACACACACACACACACACACACTCACTCACACACATACATAAACAACACACACACACAAATACACACACACTCACACACGCAGACAGAGTCAATAGCAATTAAACCAAGTACGATATTTACCAATGGCTCCAAAGACGAATGTTCGGGCTTTCCATATTCAGAATTCCTAGTTGTTTCAACCTTAGGGTCTGGTGTGACTGTTTGCAACTGTAAATTCATATTATTAATAATTCATTTATTAAATTATTAACGTGTAAAAATAGTTATAAATCACTGCACAGAAAAATGAGAAGCAATATAATAAACATTAGTAGATTGCGAATCAGAAAATACCTAGAGTATTTTTATAAAATATAAAAGAATATAAATATAAGTTGACGTTTACAAATTTTAAGTACCTGTAAATGTAGATAATTTTGTTTTTCTTCCATACTATATATATATAATATGATAATAGACCGAATACGTAGGACCTAACCCTAAGGACTAGAAATGGACCAAATGTAATGTTGGGTAGATGCAATGTGTGGGGTTAGCAGATCTCCTCACCAATGTTAGGAAAAACTTGGATGCCGACAGGGGATTCTGCTGCGGCAACGAAGAACCTAACCTTAAGGACTACGGATTTATGATATGTAATGCAAAGATATGTGCCATGCAAGAGGTAAGCACATATCTTCAGCAAACACAGAAATATCTGATTGCTGATGGGAGATCCTAGAGCATCAATGTATTCCCGACCCCAAAAACTATAAATGTTCGAAATGTAATGCAAAGTTACATACCATGTACGCGGTAATCAGATCCTTTCATCAAAGTAAGGGACAAGCTGGATTCCAACGGAGCATCCATTGGTCGTCTAGAAGTTGACGAAATGTAATGTCTACTTACGTGACATATAAGCGGTAAACAGATCGTTTCACCAAAGTTATGAGCAACCTGGATAGCAACAGGTTATCCTGGAGTGGAAACATTGGACCAAACCCAAAGGACTAACGATGGACGAAACTTGAAATGATCCGAAATTTAATATCCCCATTTACGTGCCATGTATCAGGTAAACAAATCGCTTCACCGGACTTAGGAACAACCTGGATGGCAGCAGGTTATCCTAGATTGGTAACATAGGACCAAACCCAAAAGACTAAAGATAGACGAAACGTGAAAGCGGCCCCAAAAGTAACGTATTTTTACGTGCCATCCAACTCATCACAACTTCAGAAATACATCATCAGGTAAATTTGCATTTTTGGATAATTAGGTCATCATGAACGAAAGTGTGTGTATATATATATATATATATAATATATATATTATACAATACTATATATATATTTACCTATACATTTTTCTTTGTATAGTAATCAAAAACCAATGAGGCTATTCAAATTCAAGAAATATTTATTAATTTTTATTCAAATCTTTTCGTTGGTAAACAGTACCAACATCATCATAATGAATAATAAAATATTCTATATAAAATATTTGTTGTATCATATTTAGAGTAAGTTTTTGTTAAACCACAATATGATATAGTAGCCCTAAGCAATGTTACTATTTTTTTAACAAAAGGTTTAAATATATTAAAAATAAAGTTTAGGTTTTAAAGAAGAACTGTATTGGAAGTAAAAGTATAATTAATAATACAAATAGATAAAGTACAACAAATTTGAAATGTTTGCTAAATTAAAATTATTTGTGTTTCATTATGGGCATTTCGTATGATCTCAATAAATGAAATTTTGAAACTAAGACAGGTCTTATAATAAAGGAACTATTTGATTTTATTCATTACACTTTTGAATAAGATGTAAACTGCCCTAATAAAGACAGTCCCCCTTATGGAAGACTCATTTCCACGAGGAGAATAATTTGAAAGCTTCTTGAGATTTTAAAATTCTTTAGAAGTGGCAGAAATAATACTATTCTGATAAAAAGCGAATAAAATAATTTCATTTGATTTTCACTTTAGTTATTTAAGAAATGGGATGTATAAAACATTTGCTAAATAATTGTTTCATCGTTAATTTAGTATAAAAAGGGGCTATATCTACAATACGCGTTATATTATAATGTTTAAATTAGAAATAATAAGGTAAAATAAGGTAATAATATGGGTAAAATATACTTAAAAAGAAATACGTAAATTATATAAATAACAAAGGAATCAAGATTTAGTAAAATTATACAGGTAAATTTTTAATTTACTCAATTTACTATACAAAATCAGGTGCCTTTAGCAGTGTGTGTGTGTGTGTGTGTGTGTGTGTGTGTGTGTGTGTGTGTGTGTGTGTGTGTGTGTATGTTTAATATTGATCTTTAACATATTTTTAACTTTATATTTAAAATATAATAAATATAAATGATTTCAATTAAAAAACTGGTATTCCCATAACTATTTTTATTTAAAACTTTAAATTATTCTATTTATTTTTATTAAATTAAAATTATGAACTGCTGTTAATCTAAACCAGAATACAAATAGTACTTACAGCCACACTCGCTACAAACACGGCAAGTAAGACGAACGACAAGTAACTCATGATGTCTAGAAGATCAATGGTGCCTTCTCCTGCCGCTGCACACGTATATATAGCTCTAGTCCTACGCGTCAGAATAGACCGTCGGGCCTAACGAGCTAGGCTTATCATTAACCACGCCCTAATAAAATTTAACCATAAAATTAGGAATTCTAATAAATAGAACAATAGCAATTATTGAATTCTGATATAATGGCATCAATTAAAATTATTCACACTGTACTCTTGCTTTGAAATGTTTTAATTTTATTAATTGTATTATATAGTTTGATTTTTCGCCAGGTTAAAAAAGCAACTTAGTAAGAGAAAAATTTTAAAGGATGTATTAAGTAGAGTGTATGAAAATATTTAGGGTTGTATGAATTTAAACAAGAAAATATAGTTTTTGTCCCTTTGCTTAAAAGTTATTAACACCTGAATTATCAACGCCAAAAAGTTAAAAATAAACATTTTACCTCTTCCTAATTACGAAAGCCGATTTTGTGTTCTTATGAAATGGAATATTTGAACGTATGGACACAAAATGTCTTCACTACTCTTGTGTATGGGTGTGAAGTGAAAGGCTTATATGAATATTCTTTAAAAAACTCAGTAACTTTATGTGTTTGTATCTTACAGTAATATCGCATTCAATATTTCCTAATATAATAAATGCTTAGTGAGGAAATAGTACATGCAGAATATTTATACCTAATTGATGACTGTTATACCAAAAATGCGTCAAAAATAATCTTGTTATTTTATAAGTAAATATAAAATATTTCCCAAAATATGACTTGGAAATATAATAAATGTTTTAAAAAAAATGTTATTTTCAATTTTTAGATTTTTTTTCAAAAGAGTTAGATGGATATGCTTTGTTATTCTGTCACACAAATTTACTTCTCTTGATCCCAAGTATATATCTTCTTATTTAAACTGTAGGATTGATATAATACACTCCATCTTCCTCAGGTCACAATGGAAACGTATTTTCCATTAGAAATACTCACTTGCAGCTAAATAAACCGAGAGGTACGCACGAACGATTTATGATTGGCTCGTTAATAAGTGTAAACTTATGCAAGCAGAAAATTTAATGAGTAAACTTGGCTATGTTTTATGATTGTCAATATATATTTTGGTTTATTATTTTACTTGCCTCTTTAAACCTATTTATGAATTTTTCAAGTTTTGACTCAAATATTAAATGTCATTTAACAATTATACCATTCAATTAATTTGTAGTAATATTTCTAAAATAATTTTTGTGTGTTAACTGTTAACAGGCATATTGTAGGTAGACAGAGTATTAAATAAATATGTATTCCTTTAATTTATAAACAATTTGACAAGATGGTCATTACAACTGACGGATTACAACTTAAGCCATTGAGGAGATTGTCAAAGAAAAACAAAAATAATAAAAAAAGGAGATGTCACATGTTTTCCATTGTTGACGCGTTTTGAAATGACTACATTTTTAAAACTTAAATAGTACAGTTCGCCCAAATCTTGAGTTCGTCTTTATAGTTTAGTTTTGAGTGAACTCAATATGTCTTAAAGACGCACTCAATATTTATGCGAACAGTGCTATTTAACCTTTGAAAAGGGAGTCATTCCGAAACGCGTCAAAAAAGGAAATTATTTTGTTGTTAGTAAAAGCAAAGAAATGTACTCGAGTATTGTAATGTTTGGAAAGGCAGAAAAATGTACTCAAATATACACTAATGTTCCTAAAAGAAGTCATATAATAAGAATTTCACTTTTTGTGTAAATCAAAATAAAAACTTATTTTTATTAAGTACAAAAATATCAATAAAACGGAAGTTTATTTTATAGTGAATAAAATATAGAAAGAAATAGAACCATACAAGAAACATTTTTTTTAGAAATCAAATGTATACATTATTTTTTAAATAAATAAAACATGTTAACCATCAAAACAAATTATCCTCATATAGATCGTTATGTAGATTTCAATTGTAAAGCAATCATCTTTACAAGAAATCATTACAAGTATCGAAGACGATTACTTTGCAATCGAAATCTACATAAGGATAAAACGTTTTGATGGTAAAGAGGTTTTATTTATTTAAAATAGAAAATTACATCACAGTTGCTCAAAGCTGTTATTGTAAAGAAACCAATTATATTATAACGTTTGCAGCAAAACTAACGTTACTGAAACAGATGTAAGATTTTATTTCATTTCATTTAAATAGTTTTACAAACACATACAGTTAAATTCAGTCAAATAGGTTAGACTCTAGTATAAACAAACTCTACATGAACGCCTTTCCATTTGAGGGAATACTCATAACGTTTTTGAAGGTTTTGGATCATTTTGGTGAAGGTGGGATGTTCTATGCTCGGTATACACATGGTGATTATTTCCTAGATTTGGACGCGGGTAGTTGGTGGGTCATCACGGAAAATCTTCTCCTTCATCGTTCTCCAGACGTAGGCGTAAGATCGGGGGAGTGGACTGGGTAACGAAAAATTTGTTCTAAAGGAAATAAGGCGTTTTCAAAAAGTTTCTTGAAGGAAATAAACGTTGTCTAAGGCATTGTGGCTGGTTGTGCCATCTTGCTTGAACAATTGTGAACCAAAATGCAGGTTTTAACATTCCTGAGGTCTCATATCAGGTTTCATTTCGGCGACTGTAACATTTTTCAGGGGTTTTCACTTTCAGTTTTTGGGTGACCTGAAAAGCAATTCCTCTGTGCCAAATAACTGCCTGATCTTCGAAATATATCAACAATATCAGCAATAATAGTTTCAGCGTCACTAGGTAGGGTCTTGTGAAATTGTTCCTGGAAATGTAGTACAGTGTGCGACAAACTCGTCCCAACCGCACAACCAGTTCCAAATGAGCGATAATAATGCTCTACGATAAATGCTTTCTTTGCAGTAGTTAGTACCATGTAAGCTAAAACTAACCTCAAATTAATACGTCAACACGGATACGCGGCAACAATCAAAAGTAGGTACAGCTGATCGAGAAGGCAACTAGAACCTATTCAGTTGCAGTACTGCTGATTTTGCACTTACAGTATTTATGGAATCCTACATTATAACAAATACTGAACAGCCCTTAAATAGTAAAATAGATTCATTACGCCCCTATCAATGGAGCTAGAGTCTTATTGATATTTCTTTGAATAAATAAAACAAGTTTTAATTTTGAAGTATAAAAGAGACACGAGAATACAAGGACGGCCGCTAAGAGGGCGCAACTCTTAGCAAAGTTTACACAGTGCGCTAGACTGAAAATGGCATAATGTATTCTCTTTCGCTATGTTTATAGTGCTACAGCTGAAAACTATTAGAATCTTCCAACTGTTGTAGTGAGAAACTCTTGAAAACGCAAATATTGATGAATCGGAAGAAGGGTTGAACGGAAGAACGTGCCAATCTTGCTGTGAATCGTATATAACATATAGCATAACAGTTTGCTATATATGACGTATTACATGTAAGTCTACGTGATGCTTATTAATAAATTGCTTGAAAGAGTTATTGTTGCAAAGAGTAATAGCTACAGAAGCTTTCAGAACTTAAAATGACATCTTCTCTCAAAGCAAAAAGATGTAATAAGAAAGTTCGGTTTATTGAAGGACATATATGTGATCAATTGTTATAATTGTTTAAAAACGGGGTTCTCTACATTCCAGGCTCTGCGTTCCTCTTTATAACACTAACATGAGGTAGCCCTTCCCATTTACATTTGGGCAAGAATTACAATCTGAGTATGAAACTGAAGCTGATTAGGACAATAAACACCTCAGATATTTTTTTAACTTAAATATAAATATATTAGTTACATAAATATATCTCACCATGCAACTGATGAAGCTGCTATCATAGGCTCCCCCCATATTAAACGTTATTTTCTGTGAAGGCATTGCTAACTAAAAACTTCAAGTTTTACCTTGTTTAACCTATCACTATAAAGTGCTGGGCAAAGGTACTTAATATATAAAGAAAATAAACACATTAACCAAAATACTCGATTTTTTTACTAATGTAAAATAACCCGTAAATATTCAAGGAAAACACACATTTTTCTCTATATAAATGTTTCAGTCCTAAGTCATGTCTCTTAATGCACCAACTTTTAAAATAACATTATCGAAAACGTCCACTGGTCTACATACAACCCTTGGTATTTATTATGTTTTTTAAATCTAGGGGGCCGCTGATCCCCCATCCCCCCAGTGTATGGAATTCCATGACTGCAAGCCTGCATGATAAACTTGATTCAAGCCTTATGAAATGTAGGTTGTAGGTTATACCTTAAAAAAATGTTAAAAGCTCATAACTTATGTAAACCTAACACACACACACACACACACACACACACACACACACACACACACACACACACACACACACACACACACACACACACACACACACACACACAAACACGCGCGCGCGTGCACAATCATAAGTTCACATACGCGCTATATATACATATATAGTTTTCACTATCAAATAGAGATAAGGACTATATAATAAATCAAGACTCCTGCCTATACTCCAAAGAGGTTATCCTTGAGACCCTAACTCAAGTAACAAGAGTCTAGCAAGACTCCTGCCTATGCTCCAGAGAGGTTATCCTTGAGACCCTAACTCAAGTAACAAGAGTCTAGCAAGACTCCTGCTTATGCTCCAGAGAGGTTATCCTTGAGACCCTAACTCAAGTAACAAGAGTCTAGCATGACTCCTGCTTATGCTCCAGAGAGGTTATCCTTGAGACCCTAACTCAAGTAACAAGAGTCTAGCAAGACTCCTGCCTATGCTCCAGAGAGGTTATCCTTGAGACCCTAACTCAAGTAACAAGAGTCTAGCAAGACTAAATAAACATTCGTCAGAGAACAACGACGTACTTCAGTACGCACACGTCACGCCAGTCTACTCGCTGGTACACCTAAGTCGCACACCTATGTCTGTAGGCAGTTTCAGTACACTTATAAAATCCTCTCCTAAAAACCCTCTACGCCACCCAGTTTGAGAACCCCTGACTTAAGGTTTATTTTAAAAAATAGAATTGGTGGGACGCTTTTGTATTTCTAGACAAGCTCCAACAAAGAAATTTTGGGCCCCAGGGCAAACATGAGTACCATTACTTCCAACATACATCAATTTAACCTTGTGTTTTGTATGACATTGTAAATCCATTATTGTTACCGCAATAAAAGCAACGAGGCCTACTGAATCTAATCTTTAAATGATTGGATTTGTTTAATTAAACTGCCATTCTTTTACAGCAATAAGATATTAGTTTTTTGTGAATAGAACATTAAAAGCTTGAATAATTGCACATTGTACTTTTCATACTTTATTCACTTTAAATTTTTTTATGGATCTCGCCACTCGTGTAATTATTTCCACAGTAATAAAACACCAACTTGGCCAGGCCTGCCAAGGCTTGTTAAAAAGCATACGAAAGTCTTAAAAACTGAACGTGCTTAAGAAAAAATAATTTTTACATTATATAACTGAAGCACTATATAAGGTTTAGCTTGTATAGAAGACATGTGGCCATTAAGTATTCTATACGCTCTAAGAATACGAGTAGCCTATAACTTAAAATTGTCCTACCCTAAAAGTATGTGGCCTTCAGATTAGTAGAGGGGCGTACTTAGGTCATAGTCAAAGCAGCTCTGTGTGGCTTAAACACAGTGAGGGAAATATTAATTGCAGTGTAAAATGAATAAATTTTAAAATAAAGTAATTTCTACCCAGGTGTCTACGTTTTCAACAACTTGATCCATATGAAATTATTCAATGAAATTTTACAGATAATTTCTTTCACTTCTTTCAGTAAAATGTATATAAATACTTGCAAATCTATTCGATTCCATCTTTTCTTGAGCTACTATTTTTTTTCTTGAGCTATTGAAAATTGTATCTCATAATTTTCTTTATGGTCATCATGACTTGGTTGAAAATCAACAGAAAACAACTGTGTTGTAAATGGGATATTCATCTGTAAACACCAAAGCAGTTAACAAAATGTTCAAGCACGAAAACTTATTCTAAAGTGTATCAGTGTTTAAAAAAAAAATATATATATATTAATATATAAATATATATATATATATTAATATATATATATATATATATATATATATATATATATATAATTATATATATATATATATATATATATATATATATATATATATATATATATATATATACATTATAAGAATAACTTTCCGATATTCCACGCAATAATTACTGGTGATTTTGGTTTCTGATTTAAAATATTGTGAAACTCTGTCTTTAAAAAGTAATTGACTATTTTATTTTTTGCTTATTTGAGTTGCTTTGTAACAAAGGAGACGAAAATATGCATATTAGCTGAATGCCCTTCAGGCTGTCTCATATTCAACTGCAGAAGCCTCCTTTCACTAAAATAAGAAAATCTGCAAACAACATAATAGCCATGGGGAAGGAATAGCCACTCTGCAACTCTGGAAAGAGTGTGGCGATGAAACAGCAAAAGTGACACAATATATTTCTTCTTACACATCTATTTTCATTTACTACTACAGAAATTTATATAATTTCGTAGTAAAAACATTTGTGTGAAAAAATAAGCTAACCTATAAGCTAAACTTAAGATATTAGGGCTGAGAATATAGACACTACCCCTCCTCTGCCACAACAACGCGCCATTTACAGCATATTACTTACAAACCTGTGGCCCTAAACAATTCTGTGTCCCTGTAATAGTCAAGTTCCTTAATATTACTATCTATTAGCACTTTTACCCTCTACCCACTATCGCTGGAATTTCCAATGCTAATACAATCTGGTGGCTAAACTAATATATTCAGGCGATGGAGAAAAGAATGAAATTGGAATAATTTTGAATTTCCCTGGAAGAATACACAGATAAATTTAAAATATCAGATCTGTGAGCTGCCTACAGATAGGAAACGTACAAAACCAGAGATGTGAGAAATTAAATATTGTTGCAGTTGTTCAAATCAGTTGGAACAGTTGAAAATCAGAACGGTTGGAAAAGGTTATGTTGTGTACTAAACACAAATGTTTATTTATTACTAATTTTGTGAGAGTTTCTAAAATTGTAAAAGGTTTTAAAACCTACATAAATTTAAATATACTTTATATTATTACTTATGTTGAAATCGTTTTAAGTGCAAAATTAGTGTGTAAAATAACTGTGTTTGTTGGTGTGACAAAATCATTTTGCTAAATGTTTTTGAATCAAATCCACAAATTTAATATTTAATGGGAAATGGCATAATAAAATTGAACACGTCAAGACATCTGTCCTGACAACTGAGTTGAAACATAACTTTTTACTCAGACCAGCGTTACTTATTCATCTTTATTTACATTTGTACTTAGCATATAATTGCAGTAATATCGTGTCGTAGCTCCATATTTTTGCTTGGTTCAGTTGTTCTTATTAGTTACATTTTCGTAGTAACACGGCTAACCTGACGCTAAATTGCCTACATAACGCCTTGACTGACGCTAAATTGCCTAGAAACGCCTTGTTATATCTCAGTCTGTACAGTACTATATATGTGTACATGGTAAGCCAAATTTACTATATTTGTTGTATAAATGTAACTGTATGTTGTAAACCTCAAGATTAACTAGTAAACCTTTCATTGAAAAACATGAAGTGGTAAATGTAAGTATTTTGTACAATAACAGAAAGGGTTTTGGGGCTTTTACCACTAAATTTTGAAGATGTTGGAAAATTTTCCAAAATAAAGATGTGGAAATTGTACTAATGAGGGTTGGCAAATGTGGGTCTAGAGAATAACAAATGAGTATTGCCTTATCATTTTCCATCTAAGTAAAAGCTTCTCAATTAAGGTTATGATAGGTTGGGTACAGTTGGATAATATTTAACTTGTCTCTGAGGTTAAGCCTAAGATTAACTGAGATAGTAAACATCCGAAATGAACGATGATCACAGAAGACATTTAACACGAAGTGTGTATAAATCCTATGTTTTACTGGATAACCTAAAGACTTACCAATATGAAATAAATGAAGTTTTACAGTAACTTAAAACAGATTTTCTGATAGTGTATAGCTGTGTGTGCACGTGCGTTCACGTTTTGTGTGTGTGTGTGTAAGTATTTGTGTGCGCGCGTGCGTGTGTGTGCGTGTTTGTGTGCGTGTGTGTGTTGTACGCGCGCGCGTGTTAGTGTGTGTGTGCAAGTAATTGCGTGCATGTATGTTCGTTCGTGTGTGTGTGTGTGTGTGTGTGTGTGTGCGTGTTTGTGAGTGAGTTCGTGTGTGTGTGTGTGTGTGTGTGTGAGTTCGTGTGTGTGTGTGTGTTTGTGTGTGAGTTCGTGTGTGTGTGTGTGTGTGTGTGTGTGTGTGTGTGTGTGTTGTACGCGCGCGCGTGTTAGTGTGTGTGTGCAAGTAAGTGCGTGCATGTATGTTCGTTCGTGTGTGTGTGTGTGTGTGTGTGTGTGTGTGTGTGTGTATGTGTGAGTGTGTGCGAATGCGTGCTTGTGTGTGAGTTCCTGTGTGTGTGTGTGTGTGTGTGTGTTGTACGCGCGCGCGTGTTAGTCTGTGTGTGCAAGTAGGTGCGTGCATGTATGTTCGATAGTGTGTGCGTCTGCCTGAGGTAGTGAGTTTAATGTTGGTACCACAGCTAGTCCTCCACAGCTAGATAGCATTTCTGACCTCACTAAGAACCTGTGATATGACAAAATCTGTCAGAGAAACAGTCACTAGATTTAAAAAAACCTTGCTCTTGTAGATTTAACCCTTTGAGCCTTTATTTCCCGGAGAATTAATTAGTTGAAAGTATTTAGCTTAATTACCATGGTTTATGATTGTCCAAGAAAGTAGCTTTATAAAATAATATTTATACTCAATTTGCAAGTTACTAATTTTATTAGATTTTCTCAAAAAAATATATAACTAGGACAGTATACAAATAGCAAGTTCAAACATGTTTTATTAAATTTATAATTTATATCAGTTCAACATTTTACCCAATTAAACTTAATATTAACACCTAAAAAAACACTATGATTTTTTATTCAACCATGTAAGAAAAAATACTTATTTGAATAAATATTATTAATTGAAAAGTATATATTTAAACTCATAACTTCATACCCTGAAACGCAAAATTTACCCAGTAATACAAACATATTTAAAAATCAAAACTAATTAAAAAATACATACTCGAAATTTAAAATTAAATCATAAAATTAAATTCAAAATTAAATCATAAAATTAAACTATAAAATTTAATATATTTAAAAATAAAAAAACATACCTAAAAACCAGAATGAAATCACAAAATCACACACATCTATATTTTAAAAGACTATAGATTATTTAAAATTAAACCTCTTACTTTTCTTTCCTAATATATCGCTAATACATAACCTAATTCTGTAGTTTTTAAAAATAATTTCTAATAACAATTTCAGTTGAAATGGTTGATGCCTTAAGAATGTACAACACTTGTACTTTCAGAAGGTCACACTCATAATTAAATAACCACCGAATAAACAAATATTTGTTGTCCTAGATAATTACCAAAATATCTAGCAAAATTATTTTAAAATTTGTCCTTATTTTGTTGTAATTTCTTGTCTTTAACCCGAACAATAAAAAACTTTTTGAAAACAGATTAAGTTATCCCTGAATCTATTTAATTCGGAACTTATTAAAAATATCTGAAAATTATTTCAAAACATCTCATTTCGACTGCCAAGTATTTCTGTACCATTTTATATTTTGTTTATTTCTAACTAGCATTAGATATTTTGGATTTGCAACTGATTTAATAATTTCCCTATTACCTCTTAATTATATTACTATTTTATTACTTTTATTTATCACATAATAAAAAAGTCAACAAAATATTATTTTAAAGCAAAAACATTTAGACACAATAATTATTAAAGTAAATACCTATCATTCTACTTGTGACAGAGTAACTCAATTTAATATATTTGTGTTGATTCTGACTCCTGGAATCCTGTGAAACCCCAGTTATTTATTTCACATCTCAACTGGCAGCATTTTACAAACATTTTAACTCATTATGCATTTTAGTACTCTTTTAAAACTATCTTTATTTAAAGTTGAGATATTTTTCACAATTTTCATTCTATTTCTTTGCATTTATTTACACCTTACTAATTCCATGCCCGCCATTTTGGTTCTATGAAGTATTTCAACATAGCGTCGCATTTGCCTTCATGTTATATTTTTAGAAGATAAGGAAACTCTATTCAAAAACATTTTTTTATTAAAACTTGCTAATTTACCCCAAAAATTTCATTTTAATTTCTAGTTATTTGTAAAAAAGATAAGATTATTCTAACTCTTTGTAACTCGAGCAGATTGTCCTTGTGATGTTGGCGAAATTTGGATACAGAATTGGCCTGATATCCTCCGATATTTTCTGTGGTAACAGTGACGTCCTTTCCTCAGCATTGGTTGAGCTGGTTATTCCCCTCTACCTTACTTTGAAATTTTATAAGTTGTTGTTTATTTCAAATATATTACTTCTCTAAATTTCATCCTAATAATGCCTATTATTTTATGACTTAAGTCTTAAATTTTAGAATATAAGCTGTGATTTCATTGAAAGTATATTAAAAAAATTAGCAAACCAGAACCAAACAAGAAAGAAATATTAAGGGAAAATATATAGTTTATATGTAATGCTATATATATTTCATTGTATAACATTATACTAAACGTTATACTAAAGGTTTTATAGATCTGTTCCGCAGATTTAGATTACTTAATGAATTAGCTCTTGACTGATTGAAATTAAGCTTCAATTGATTTCCACCGCTTGCCCTGAATTGAATCACCTATTGTGCACTTCCATGGCCAAACTTTATTTCACTCACTCCACCTTTGTATTTATTTAGCCCTTCCCTGTTCTATATTAGTGTATAAGTCTGTTACTTGTTAACATTAAAGTGTTTATCCTGGATTGATTCACCTATTGTGCACTTCCACGCCCAAACTTTACTTTACTCACTCCGCCTTTGTATTTATTTAGCCCTTCCGTGCTCTATATTAGTGTATAGGTCTGCTGTTTGTTAACATTAAAGTGTTTATCCTGGATTGATCCACCTACTATGCACTTCCACCCCCAAACTTTATTTTACTCACTCCGCCTTTGTATTTATTTAGCCCTTCCCTGTTCTATATTAGTGTATAAGTCTGTTACTTGTTAACATTAAAGTGTTTGTCCTGGAATGAGTCACCTATTGTGCACTTCCACAGCCAAACTTTACTTTTCTCACTCCGCCTTTGTATTTATTTAGCCCTTCCCTGCTCTATATTAGTGTATAAGTCTGTTACTTGTTAACATTAAAGTGTTTGTCCTGGATTGATTCACCTATTGTGCACTTCCACGCCCAAACTTTACTTTACTCACTCAGCCTTTGTATTTATTTAGCCCTTCCCTGCTCTATATTAGTGTTTAAGTCTGTTACTTGTTAACATTAAAGTGTTTGTCCTGGATTGAATCACCTATTGTGCACTTCCACGCCCAAACTTTACTTTACTCACTCCGCCTTTGTATTTATTTAGCCCTTCCCTGCTCTATATTAGTGTATAGGTCTGCTGTTTGTTAACATTAAAGTGTTTGTCCTGGATTGATCCACCTACTGTGCACTTCCACCGCCAAACTTTATTTTACTCACTCCGCCTTTGTATTTATTTAGCCCGTCTCTGCTCTATATTAGTGTATAAGTCTGTTACTTGTTAACATTAAAGTGTTTGTCCTGGATTGATTCACCTATTGTGCACTTCCACGCCCAAACGTTACTTTACTCACTCCGCCTTTGTATTTATTTAGCCCTTCCCTGTTCTATATTAGTGTATAAGTCTGTTACTTGTTAACATTAAAGTGTTTGTCCTGGATTGATTCACCTATTGTGCACTTCCACAGCCAAACTTTACTTCACTCATTCCGCCTTTGTATTTATTTAGCCCGTCTCTGCTCTACATTAGTGTATAAGTCTGTTACTTGTTAACATTAAAGTGTTTGTCCTGGATTGATTCACCTATTGTGCACTTCCACGGCCAAACTTTAATTTACTCACTCCGCCTTTGTATTTATTTAGCCCTTCCCTGTTCTATATTAGTGTATAAGTCTGTTACTTGTTAACTTTAAAGTGTTTGTCCTGGATTGATTCACCTATTGTGCACTTCCACGCCCAAACTTTACTTTACTCACTCCGCCTTTGTATTTATTTAGCCCTTCCCTGTTCTATATTAGTGTATAAGTCTGTTACTTGTTAACATTAAAGTGTTTGTCCTGGATTGATTCACCTATTGTGCACTTCCACGGCCAAACTTTACTTTACTCACTCAGCCTTTGTATTTATTTAGCCCGTCTCTGCTCTATATTAGTGTATAAGTCTGTTACTTGTTAACATTAAAGTGTTTGTCCTGGAATGATTCACCTATTGTGCACTTCCACGGCTAAACTTTACTTTACTCACTCCGCCTTTGTATTTATTTAGCCCTTCCTTGCTCTATATTAGTGTATAAGTCTGTTACTTGGTAACATTAAAGGGTTTCTAAATATGATGGGTTTACGTCGTATGATGCACTCCTGAAATCCACCAGCTAAAGATACGTGTCATACATTGACTCACTTACATCCTAACGACGAAACAACCAGGTAGACTGGTTAAAATTATGGCCCTATCCTGCATTATGCATTCCCCTACAGGCGCTTGCGAACTGTCGAACAGGATCTCCTGCAGGAATATATAACCAGACTTTTTAATAAAAAACTCTCTTTCAATCTGCTAGCTCAAGCTTTAAATGAATTTCCAGGAACGATTTCTTTAATAACAGTATCTTTATGTAATAAGAAGATTGTATTACATTTATATTATGTTTTAAGGTGGCAAGACTTTGAATGTTTTGTAATTTGGTTCCTCAAGCATTTGGATTATTAAAATAATTGAAACTATTGAATAATTTTAATTACAATTTATTAAATCAGTTTTTTCCTGCGTTTCTTCAAACGATTCTTAAATAACGTTGCAAAAATCATGCATATTACAGAGTGACGTAAGAAAGTACAAACACATCCATTTAATCAATTAAATTTACTATAGGATTTCTTTGAGAGTCTGTTTATTTAATCTGTTACTAATTCAGTTCGTAATTTGTTGCCAGGCGTTGCTTCTTGTTAATATTAAATTTTATGCACACACAATTTATTCAAAACATATTGCAGATTTCTCAAGTAACTTATAATTAAACACGATATATAAATGTACATTTTGTATTATAGATATAAAGATGAAAACATATATATTTATTTAATTGTATTACAGAAAAATCGTTGAACTTTAGATTCATTGTCCATTTAATTAATTAAACTTATATAAAAGTTTTAAAAAGTGCGTCAATATTTTCTAAGAAATTGTTCCCAATTAGTATTTTTTATAATATGGTTCCATAGGAATTAGGATCTTTAAAATTTATTGAAAGTTTTATCTAATTTAATTTACAATTTAATTAATCAAAATAATATTCCTTCTTTACTTAAAAAACTTTTTAAATAATATTTTTTTGCAAAACGTTGAAGGCAAAAATACAGTAATGATCATTTAACTATTCAAAATTGATAAATTGTTTGCTTGAGTGTCCTTTTATTTCATTTGTTGGTAAAACAATGTCCTAATTTGTCCTCTGTTGTTCTCTAAAAACCTGTGTTTTTTATTCCTAAATATTTTATGCACATGCAATTCATACAAAACATAATTTACATTTGAAAAATTTTATAATAAAACATGACATATATTGTCTAGAAGAAACAACACTGACAAATGAACATATTAGCTATATTTAGTTTAAGGTGGGCAGAATTAATCATTGAAGTTTTATCTTCATTGTTTACTTAACTATTTATATTTCTACAAAATTTGGTTAAATTTTTGAATTTTTTTAAAAATTCTTGTTCCTATTTAGTGATTGTTTGAATACAACTTGTAACTTACTTTCATCTGAAATAACTGAAAATTTTGGTATCGGCTGATAAAGAAAACTATTTAAATTTTGGAAACTGAGTCATTCTGAAACGGATCAACAAGCGAAAATATTGTAATGTTAGGAAGTCAGAAAAGTCTGCTCGAATATATGTAAATGATGTCTAATTCTATGGTAAAAACCATCAAATTAATCATGACTTACTTTTCCCGTCTTTGTATTATTTGACTTTAATATTGATTAAACTTTGGATATTATTTATTTACAATATTTTATTACATAGATTCTCGTATACTATATATTATCTATATTTTTTTAATATCCCTTATGAATGTGTACCTTATTATATAAACTTGGGCGTTTAAGAGGAAACGTGAAGCCATATTTTCTGTTAAATTTAATTTGATTCCTTTATTTTACATTTTTATATCTAAGTTTATTTAAAATTTTGTATAAATAATTGATTTTCGGCACTTTCCCATGCCCATAACGTCATTCTAAACGTCCGGCTTCCGAGATTTGTTCCTCTATTGCTGAAGATCTACTTACCATTACTTCTGTACGTACGTTTCAAGTTTAACTTAATATTACGACTGAATGATAAAATTTCACGATATTTTCACCTTGAGTATACGAGATTATTCGGAGATTTATAGTAAAGACATTGAGAAATATCGTAGTTACCCCTCTCGGCCGACGATTTAGGCTACTAGCCACGCAGGATTTTACTTTTTACGTTTCTAATAACACAGAGCTTCCAGATATAGGCCGTGAGTTTTGCTTATCTATGACCTTTGCAGGGGCAGATTATTATACCTTTAGTTACTTGTGTGACCTACATATTGCAACATCACATAAATTTGGTATTATTTGGTTGAAATTATATTATACAAAAAATTATTGAAATTTGAATTTTTATGAAGTTGAAAGACCATACCTAGCCATCAAAGACACACAAGGGTGCGTTGCAACGGGTCAAATTTAACTTTCCTTACCTCGCCTGTCTTACGTATCTTGCAATTTCTGTCCCCTCTGGTTTTTTTGTGTGTTATCATTTATAAATTATGTATGTCAACTTACATAGGGGAAGTTCTGACATTGCGCGGGCAAGATGGCGAGCCTGAAGTAGAGTTGATGTCCAGGTATAATATATAACCAGCAGCCGTGACCCAGTATAACTTTAGGATAGATCACATTTAGGCATCCACAAATTATTGCCGTCCATGACTATGAAATGTGTAAATATAGAAATTTAAACAGTTTATATTTGCTTAAGATTAAATCTGCAGTGTTTACGTTGGAATGCGGAAAACTAGTTTAATAGCATGTTTATGAAAATTCGAAACTCCGATAAATAGAAAAATCCCCCAAATTAGGGACAACTACAGTGGCCTTTTGCTGGGCCTATTATATTTTTAAAACTAAACGCTCCAATTAGGAATTGGGTCACTGTTTTAAAGAACTTTATTAGCTATTGTACTTTTTAGATATCAGAATTGTATTGTAATATAATTGCAGCAAAGCCTAATGGTGCTGTAAATATCATCCATGAAAATTGTTTCGAATTGATCAATTATATCAGAATAATAGAGTGATTGAGTCATTTTAAATAGACAAAGCCTTGAAACTTCTAATTACACATGGCTATGTTTAGGCCAATTTTCTTTGTATCTGACAAAATCAATTTCACCTGGTTAATTAAAGTCTTCAGGTACTCAAAAAAATAAGACTTGTTGATGACGACCCAAAAATTTAAAAGTTTTGAAAATAGAGAAATATCACTTTATAATAAGTATAAAACTTGTTAAAATCGCTTTAAAAAAATTGATGTGTTTTAATATATTAGAACATAGCTGTTAAAGTATCACTTTAGAATGGATTTCGTTAATAAAAATATTAATACACTAGCACCCTGTAGTTACTCTTCAATGCTTACCCATGCTTCTGGAATATCACAGATTGAAGTTGAGCATTTATTTTTATTAACACTGCCTTGTACATTGTGACTTTGTCCGGAACCAGTATTGCTATACTAACCCTGTTAATATAAGACATTTACTAGGTTTCTTCGCAAATAGCTATTTACTCCACCTAACTCAGACAGGCAGTATATTTTTAAATGCTAACTCACTGCGAAATTAAACCGGTTACAAAAGGAATTTATCCAAAATAATATTAACAGTATCAAAACAAATGATGGAGTGTGTGCCAAAATACAAATGCTTTTTGTTTTACTTTTTTGCCTTTATTATTATTTTTTTCAAATTATCATGTACAAGAAATGAGAAATTTCTGCTTTTCTCTACTCCTTAGCGATCTTGTTCTTACAATTTTGAAAGTTTTCCCTTGTAGGAGTTGACCATGTGATTTTACAGCTAACAAATTTATTATAAAATGTACATTGTTATGAATTAGAGAGAAAAATTGCAGAATACAACTTCATCAATTTCGAAATTAGTAAAAAAAGGAAACATGTGGATTTCTCAAAGTTTTTTACACAATAATCTTGTTGAAATTATGAGTACAACTGTGCTCAAAATGACTTCAGGATAATTTAATTCTAATCTTGGGCCTGAACATTTTGTTTCATTTTGTTTATTACTGTTGTGTAATCTTATAATTGTGTAGATTTTTTAAAAGTTGTACAACAAAATACAATACAGCTCTCGTGTTTCAATTGGTTTAAAAGTAACATTCAACAATAATGTTAACTCTAAATATTTATTTAAGAATTCATTTTTTTCTGACATTTGTTAAAATCCTTGAAAAATTCCAAGTTATAAAAATTTTCATATTCATCAAGTCATCAAAGTGTAAACACAAATGAAACACAGAATTTTACAGTGAATTGATTTTTGACAGTTTGAATCTGTTTTTAATACATTCAGTGCTAAAAAATAGTGGTAGCATGTTATAGAAGCTTAACTTAGAGAAGACCCGGGCAAAGTGGATAACTTTTTTTAAAACAGCTGACAAATTTTGAATGAAGTCAAAAAAAATTTGTGATGGTGTTAAATATCATCTAACATACATAAACTATTGGTAGGAAAATAGTTATATACTAAACTAAAGCAGTGATGTAAATAAATCAATTATATATAAATGTCAATTATTCGCTTTGCCGAGGTACCCTGGGCAAAGTGAACAATGTAACCAAGGCAAAGTGAATTTTGTACTCATTAACCTGGAAAAGAAAAAAAGTTGTTATAAAATGCACACAAGCTCAAATTATTTCCATAACATTTAATTTTACATAATAACTCTTGTTTTTAGTGTACACATTATGCCAAAGAATTTTAAAAAAAAATATACACTCTTTCAATTTTCAACATTAAGTTGAATCAAAAGAAATTATATAAATTATATTGTTCGTCAATTTTAACTGTCAAGACATAGGTCAAACAAATATGATCCCAACCCGCAATAGTCTGAACAACCTTCATGAGTCCATTCAAGACAATGCCCGCACTGTATCCAATCATCCAGAGGTGGCCGTCGTATTTTCCTTGGCCAGTTAATTTTTATCTTTTAAAATTGTGAGTTTTTTCTTATTATTGGCAACTGGTATTGTTTTTTTTCTTTTTAAGGCTTTTTTAAATATAGTTTCTTGCAAAGACTGGCAAAAGGAATATTGTAAGATTTTGATGACCCTGAAATGGAATTGGAACCATCTTCAAATGATTTTATGACTAATTTTAATCTTTCTTCAGACCATCCAGCTTGGCTGGTCATCCTTTCATATTTGTATACCAACTGAAAAACCAAATTTGGTTTCATTTTCCATTTTAAATAATTTATTTGCTAGTTTTGTCATGTGATGAATGAAGAATACATGCATAAAATATACCAGTGCTAAGTGAATAGCCATCCACTTTGCCCTATTCACTTTGCCCGGCCTGCACTATTTTTAAAAAGAAGTTCTGAAATAACCCACAATCGCCAAACTGGTTATATAGTTCATGCATTTTTTTAGAGCATATATTTCATAATTGCGATTGCACCTAAATTACTAATATTAGATCAATTCTGCAAACACAATGCAAATCTATGTTCGATTCTGCGTTATTTAAGCTAATTAAATAAGAAATTCATTTTTTGTAGAAATCGCAAAATCCATGAACGTTCATGCATTTTTTTAGAACAAATATATGATAACTGCGATAGCACTTAAATTACTAATATGAGATCAATTCTGTGAACACAATGCGAATCTATGTTCAATTCTGCGTTATTTAAGCTATTTAAATGAGAAATCCATTTTTTGTCCATTATTAAAATAACAATATTTAACAATTGTAATAAATTAACAACGTATTAAAGTCATTACGATTTTAAAAATCCAATATCCTTAACCACATAACTTACCGATTATTTTCACATTTCCTTCCTAAAACATTAATAAAATGTTTTTATTGTGAATTGCTAAATCTTTGATTCTCTCTATATTCCATTAGAACTGCCTTCATTGAAAAACTGTTTTTTCATGTAATAAGGGTTGAAATTTCTCTCATAAATATAACATATAATAACCAGTGTTAATTCAGAATTTGACAACCGTATTTAAATAAATGATGTATAAATTGCAAAAGTTATTTAACTACCATCTTATTTAATAAAATATTATTTATCAATATTGATTAGAACTTTGAAGTGATTGAACAACGACAAAATGTAAGTAATACGTTCGCAAACATTGCTGCTTTTTAATGTAGTTTGACCGTAACACAGTGAATGTATCAATTTCACACTAGTAAAAAAATTATTCATTTACACATAAAAATATGCACAAAATATATACGCTTTATTAATAAATAGCTACGTAAATCTACATAGAATGTGTAAAAATGGTTTTATATAAGCCTCTTTGCCAGAGTTTGGTAAATTTTAAAACATATTGTGACACAAAGTGCTACATCACAGTCAGGGCAGAAATATCTGGATTCTCTCATAATTTTTTTGCCTTTTGCATCAGGTGGTCGAGCACAAATTACACATTGTTTTGTTTTTTTTGCGATTTGTAGTAGTATCTTTGAAAAGTGACGCCCTGTTAGTCTAAGAGGTGTGTGGGTTGAGCTAGGATTTTAAAGGCTTGAAGAAGACGAAACAAATTTGGAAAGGTGGTGCAATATCCGCGACTTTAATAAGTAATAATTTATTAAAATGTTACAAAATGTTATTTTAATTTATTCACTTAAAAATATATTCTGATGTTTACATAATTTAACTGTAATAATTAATAGATTAGGTTAGTTCTAGTAGAGCTTAAAGCTTATTTAGGAATTATTTGACTAGATAAGAGACTGACAGACTTACCTAATGGCAATAGTCCAAAACTGCAATCTCTTGGAAATAAATAAATAGACACATAAAAAACTTAACACACTATTGATATATTTTGATCAAAAATGATCTTTGTCAATCAAAAAAGAAAAAGAAAAGACTAAAGTGAACCACAGATGTGTATAAATATCAAAATGTCACAGATTCACAGATTTATAGTTTATGATATAATGCTATATGTGATTTGTATAAATATTGATTATTTGAAACTAGATATTAATAGTCTGTCAGAAGGAAGGTAAATGGAGTTGTTAAAAATGGTAGAAGTTAGGGGGAAGGTAAAAGGAGTTTTATCTGATGTTGAAGTTAGGAGGCTCTCTAGATTTGGTGTACCACTGGTATGATAACTACCATCTTCTAAATTCTGAAGGGTTGCAATCAGGGGGAGGGCCTTAATTATTTTGGTGGTATTACAATCATTGAAAGATGTGATAATGTGACTAGCAGCGTGTTGAGCGGTTGACCTGTCTATGTTCATGGTTCCAAAGTCATGTCTGTGGCCATTCATTCTGATGCTCAGACCATTCGTGGTATGGAAATATTTCAATAGTGTGTTAAGTTTTTATAAGAGTCTATTTATTTATTTCCAAGAGATTGCAGTTTTGGACTATTGCCATTAAGTAAGTCTGTCAGTCTCCTATCTAGAAAATTCTTATATATATATATATATATATATATATATATATATATATATATATATATATATATATGTGTGTGTATATATATATATATATACATATATATGTATATATATATATATATATATATATGTATATATATATATATATATATATATATATATATATACATATATAAGATACATCTATAAGGTATATCTACAAGAACCGTGATCGAGTGTTTGGCCAAAAACTCACGAGTTCTGAGTGCTGAGTGAGCTGGAGCGTTGTCGTGATGGAAAACCCAGTTATCACTTCTCCACAGTTCTGGCCTTTTGCGTCGGACAGCATCCCTCAGACGTTTCAGTACTTCAATGTAGGTAATCTGGTTGACTGTAGAGCCTTCAGTGAGGTACTTGTAGTGAACAACACCTGTAGCATAAAAAAACTGTCAGCATCACTTTCACATTCGACCGAACTTGGCGAGCTTTTTTGGGTCTTGGGGAAGTTTGACTCCCCCATTGGGATGATTGGACCTTCGTTTCAATGTCGTAACCATACACCCATGATTCATCACAGGTTATACTTCTTGACAAAAAGTATTCATCTTCATTTGAACGATCAAACAGTTCCCGACAAACCCGGACGCGATTGGCTTTTTGATCGTCGGTCATCAGGCGTGGCACAAATTTCGCAGCAACGCGGTGCATCTTCAATTTTTCGGTCAAATTCTCGTATCAAGATCCAACTGATATCCTACACTCTCAGGACACCAAGCGGATTTTCCTGAAACTAACTTGAGCCGCGTAATTCAAACAGTCAGCGTATTTTTTTAACAGACCTCGTATATATATATATATATATATATATATATATATATATATATATATATATATGTTTGGTAACGATAGTTTCGGAGGACCAATAATTATTATAATTATATAAACTAATAGTTTGTACTTACGTGCACCAGGGAATACACACTTAACGCACTCGCGTATTAAATAAGCGATTTCTGGCCAGAAAACGTGTTCGTATTCCTCGCACTGGTCACATTCGGTATAAACATTAATAAAATCTTTACATTCACGTATTCTAGTACCTAAGGTACGGAGATTGGAAAGTATAATAGTATACTAGAAAGTAAGGGTATCTGTCTACACTCCCGAAAGGTCTAACTTGCTCTGCCTGGTTCAAACTGCAGAACCAACCTTATCACGGGTGAGCTTTGTCTGACTTTGGCGGCGGGTTTAAAATAAAAGAAATGAGTCTATATTAATTTTAAATACGTAACATACCGGGGGCCTTGAATCCTTCTAGGATTCAAAGAGAACTAACACAAATATAATATTTTGAGAGTTTATAAAAATAAAAAGTTCATAAAGGAAAATAAAAATATCTCTTTTACAAAAAGTGAGCGCACTATAGCGCAAGTTCATTATGAGCGTAGTGGTAGAGAGAAAACCTTGTGAGCAGGTCTTGTCAAGGTTCCCTGCTTTGTCTTCAAATGAACCGCTCTTACTACACCATCCTTTCCTGGAGAAACACTACTTATCCTAGCCAGTTGACAGTTGGCACGTTCCACTTCCCCCGTTGCTGAAGTGTATGGATATATTCTAGATGCCATCTCTTCCAAATACGCTGGTGAAAGGCCTTGATTAGCTTCAATCATTATATTGAAGCCTCTATCATGATTAGCTATAATATTCATTATATTTGTGCAAAGACCGCGTCTAGATACAAATCGGGTGAGAGCGGCAATAAACCCATCTGTCGACAGGTCCGATACTACTTCAATGTGTACAGCCTTTGTCACAAGGCAAACAAAGATACAAATATATGCTTTGGTCAAGCGAATCGAGCGCAAATTGTGCATTTTGATGTTAAAAGGACCTCCGTAGTCAATTCCGGTGTTGAGAAACGGACGAGAAGGAGTTAATCTTGCTTTTGGTAAATCACCCATGAGCGGAGATTTATTGTGAGGCTTGTGTCGAAAACATACAACACATTGAAAAATGCGAGAGCGTATTACACTTCGGGCCGAGAGTATCCACACATCCTGTGCAAGAAGTGATTGAGTCAATTGAGCGCCCGAGTGTAAGTATTTTCGATGATAAAAATCAATAAGAAGGTTGACGACATGATGTCGTTTGGGCAAAATCACAGGATGTTGCACATCCGTAGGAAGTTTTAAAGCGTTGAGACGTCCTCCCACTCGTAGGATATCATTCTTGTCGAGAAAGGGAGAGAGTCGACGGAGTTGTGACGAGGCAGGTGTAGTTGGATCCTTCTTCATGGCAACGATGTAGTCTCTGAACGCTGATTCTTGAACCATCTTGAAAATTGCCAGTCTTGACGCTCTCATTTCCAGAGTGTTGAGAGGACCATCGAGCTTTCTGGAATGACGAGCGTTATGAGTAAATCGCAAAATATAAGCCATCACACGCTGGAGTCGGCTAAAGTGAGAAAACTGAGTGAGGAGCTCCCATTCATGAGGAGCAGTTGATATGAGAGATATAGGTGAAATGGGTTTCTCTTCTCCTGTGTCAGTAAGTTTTGCAGGCATAAAATGAGATACAGGCCAGTTATCATTAGATTTTTGTAGCCAAAGGGGGCCGTACCACCATAATGAGTGCTGTGGTAAATCCTTAGGAAGTAACCCACGCGACGCGCAATCAGCAGGATTATCTTCACTCGCTACGTGTCTCCAGTAATGAGAAGGCACTAATTCTTGTATCTGGGCTACCCGGTTGGCGACAAACGTCTTTAATCGATGAAGAGGTGTTTGTAACCATGTCAGTGTTACTGTCGAATCACACCATAGAAATACAGAAGAAAATTCCACCCTTTTTTCAAAAAGAGAGATAACATATCCCACTAGTTGGGCGAGTAAATGACCACTTAGCTCTAATCGAGGTACCGTGAGCCTTTTCAGAGGGGCTACCCGAGTCTTCGATATTGCTTGCCGAATTAACACAGAGTCGTCGCTAAGTTGGCATCTCAAGTAAACGACGACGGCATAACCGTTCTCAGAAGCATCTGAGAAACCGTGTAACTTAAAGTTTCTCGAGTGTGTTATTCGTAATGCACGAGGAATTACAATTACTCGTAGAGTATTAGCCGAGTCTGTAAAGGTTTGCCATAATTTCAATTGTTCAGATGGAAGTGGTTCATTCCAGTTCAATCCTTTGATCCAGAGTAGTTGCATAAAACGTTTGGCCCACATAACAATGGGTGAGAGAAATCCACAAGGGTCGTAAATCTGGGCAATGATACCGAGAATTTGACGTTTAGTCCTGGAATTGTGAGGAAAATTCAAATTATAGGTAAACGTATCGGTAGAGGGTGACCAATGAAGACCTAATATAGTGAAATGTGGTTGTTTACTGCCTTGAAGGAATACAGGGGTCTCTAAATGAGCATCAGGAAGATCTTGCAGCAGTTGACTGGAGTTAGATGTCCATTTGCGTAGTTCAAAGCCTCCGCGAGCCAGGAGCGAGATGAGTTGCTTACGGAGGCTCAAAGCCTTTTCTTCAGAGTCAGCTCCAGAGATGATGTCATCTATGAACGTCTGCGTGCGTAGAATATTTGCAGCTTCAGGATAGGAGTCACCTTCGTCTGCAGCGAGCTGATGTAAGGTTCTAATGGTGAACAATTCACTCCGTAAGTCACTGTCGTGAGCTTGTAGATTAAAGAGGGCTGATCTAGACTTTCACGCCATAAGATCATCTGATAGCACTGGTCATCAGGGTGCATTTTTACCTGTCTATACATTTGACGAATGTCACAAGAAAAAACAACGTTATGAATCCGAAAATTTAGTAATAAATCACAAATATTCGTTTGCATATTTTTGCCTGTTAATAAAATATTATTAAGAGAAATACCATTAGAGGTTTCAGAACTAGAATCAAATACAGTACGTAAACGAGTTGTGCTGCTAGACTCCTTTAAAACACCATGGTGAGGAAGGAAGTAATGAGGTACAGTTAGATCAGTATTATGAGCGTAGATCATGAGACCAGACGCTAAGTAGTCAGCCATAAAATCAGTATATAGGGATTTAAATTGAGGTTGAGCACTAAATTTCTTTTCTAGAGAGTGCAGTCTTTTTTCTGCATTTAAACGAGATTGACCCAGAGGAGGATGTTCAGTCTTGAATGGTAGTCGGACGCAATATCGGCCAGATTGGTCCCGAGTATGAGTGGCGAGAAAGTGATCTTCACATAATGTATCTTCTTGAGACAGCTTAGACACAGCAGGGGGCTCTTCCTGTTGCCAAAACCTTTGTAGTGAGTCGTGAAGGTCAATGTCGTTGACAACTAGAAGTGTAGTTGATAATTGAGAGCTGGAGTTACTATGAGGTTCACTGCCAGATAGACATGGTGCGTTACCCATTACTTAAAAGCCAAAGTGTGTGCCTATTAGCCTGGGTAAACCAGGTCCGAGGTTATAAGATTCTTGAGTAAGTATGAGTGGAAATAAAGCACCACCAAGAAGAACGTCTATGCCTCTTGGCAAGTGAAACGTAGGGTCAGCCAAAACATAAGGACGAACCTTGGAAAGAACTTCAGAGTCTACTTGTGTGCTTGGTAGGTTAACACAAATTTTTTCCAATATTAAAAATCTTTCATTAATTGAAATAACCTTGCCCCCAAGAGTTTCAACAGCAACTGAGGTGAGACCTTTTGAGCGTAAGGGTACCTGAGACAATCCTACCACACTATGAGTGGTCTTAGTACGAGGAGCACACAATAATTGAGCAGCACGCTCGGTGAGAAAACAAGATTGACTGCCAGAGTCAACAAGAGCACGAAATACATGAGTAATACCGTTAGACGAGGTAAGCTTAACAAGTAGAGTGCCTAAGAGAACAGTATTACAGATTTGAGACGTAATCTGCTTTTCTTGACAGGTCATAGTGATTGGAGAAGGGGTTATTTCCTGTTGAAGTGTCGAAGAGTCTTGACGCGAAGTTTGAGGTGTGGTCTGTTGCATCGTAGAGTGATTTTCAGAATGTAATAATGTATGATGATTTTTGTAGCATTTGTAGCAAAATAGAGAACATTTCAAACTTGACGTTGAGCCACCGTCCAAAATCGTACATTATAAGGTCCGTATTTTAAACTACTTTTTTATTACAACGGTAAAAAACAAAATAGTCAATTCAAAACCACCAAAAATTGGTTTTTAATAAAGCAAATAGTCCTAACACAGACTAGTTTCGGCGACGATGTCGCTTTCCTCAGTGCTTGGAACTTTTGAGTTGATTATTTGGTTTTTTACGGTTGTAAATAGTTCTCATTAGCTAAGCAATTAACTAAATATTTTTTCTAATTGGTAATTTAGACTTTGGTATTCAACGATATATTTCTCATAGAAAGCAAAAGCGGGGGCTTTTAGACTTATAGCTTTGTAAAATTTAATTCATTTTTCGAATTTTACAAAGTCATAAGACCAAAAATAAGCTCGATTTTATTTATATAAGATATATAACGTTGAATACCAAACTTCGTTTCAAACAATTCCTAAAAACTCATTTTTTATGTCATGACTTGTACAATTATAATAAAAGTTCATATTATTGTTAGAACTTTCAGTCATTTTTAGAAAATAACTCCCATACAGTCAAAATAACAACTGATGCTGCCGAGTATATTTCTTGTCCTGGGTCAAATTGATACAATATCTTCTAAAACATTTTTTTCAACCCATCAATTAACTTATTAGATTATTAAAATACATTAAATGATAAAGCAAATACTATAAAATGTCACTAACATAAGATAGAAAAAAATAGAAACATAAAAAAGCATAAAGTATATCAACTATATATACAGTACCCGGTTTCCCCTAATGTATAAAACAAAATTACATGAAGATTTTTTAAACTAAGCTCAAAAAGGGAAGAACATAGTCATTTCTAAGGTGTGGATATTAACTGCTTGCACAGCTCAAATTTGTTAATGCTCTCTGATTATTCGACTTGGAAGCCGGGGACACCTAGAAACATCGGTCCTTCCCTGTCTATTATACATTGCTAAGTAATATTTGTTCCATGTTCAGTGGAGAAAGTTTGCGCGAGAAGATGTTTTTTCAACGCTGTTATTTATGCAACCAGAGTTCTCTATGAGTATAAAGATACTTTACTTATGTCTGAGTAGTAATTTGAAACAAAATTATACATAATACCTCAGTACAGAATATCTAATCATCACAAAAAAATGTTAATTTGTCGAAAATTCGTTTAGAAATTAGGTTTCTATCAGAGGTATAGCGGCTGTTGCAGCTGTTACTCTGCTTGTCTGCTAGGTGGCAGCACCTGCCGGTAGAAACCAGTAATTTCTCCGTGGAAAGAGCTTATTAGCTTGGTACATGGGCAACCAATTCTGTTTCTTCACTCGCTCTAAGGATAACGTTTTTTCAAATAATAATTTATTATCAGGAAACTGATCTACAATCGAGTCATACTCCAATTGAATACGAAATTTTATATTTTATATTAGAAAATATTTTTTCAGTGAATAAATTAAAATAACATTATTTAACAATTATAATAAATTAACAACATATTAAAGTCTTTACGATTTTTAAAATCTAATATCCTTAACCACATAGCTTACCGATTATTTTCACATTTCCTTCCCAAAAAAATATCAAATAATTTTATTCTGAATTTCTAATTCTTTGCCTCTCTCTAATATTCTATTAGAACTGCCTTCATTGAAAAACTGTTTTTTCATATAATGAGGGTTGACATATCTTTCATAAATACCACATATAGTAACCCGAGTTAATTCAGAATTTGACAACCGTATTTTAATAATGGTAGTATATAAATTGCAACAGTTATTTAACTATTGTCTAATATAATAAAATATTATTTATCCATATAGGTTAGAAATTTGAAGTGATTGTACAGTAAAAAAAATCTAAGATACGATCGCAAACATTGCTGCTTTTTAGTGTAGTTTGACTGTACACGGTGAATGTTTCACTTTCACACGTAAAACAAAAATTATTTATTTACAAAAAAAATACGCACAAAATATATACGCTTTTTTAATACATATCTACATAAATCTACATAGAATGTGTAAAAATGGTTTATACAGGTCTATTTGCAAGAGTATGGTAAATTTTAAAACATAGTGTAACACAAAGTGCTACATCACAGTCAGGACAGAAATATCTGGATTCTCTCCTTATATTTTTCAGGTGGTCCAGCACAAATTACTAAAGTTTAAATTTTGGACTCAATCGGTGTATGGCCCGATTCTTCATATATATATATATATATATATATATATATATATATATATAAAACAATATATATAAGTTATATATATAAGTTATATATATAACTTAACAATTTTAAGTCTTTAAAATATTTTCAGAAAATTGGATTGCTGAGTTTAAAAATCCTTTATATAATAATTTTGGTGAAAATTCTTAGAGTAGATTTCGAGAAAGATTTACATATATATATATATTAAATATGGTGATATGTTTTCTTATATATATAGTTAATAAATTTAAAATATTTCAAAAACAAGAATATTCGTTAAAAATATTCTTGTTTTTGAAATATTTTAAATTTATTAAATATATATATATAAAGAACTAAGTCAAAATACAAATACAAGAATTATAATTGAATTTACAATTCAATTGTATTTTGACTTAGTTCTTTATTATTACAGAAGAATACATATTGCGATATATATATAAAGAACTAAGTCAAAATACAAATACAAGAATTATAATTGAATTTACAATTCAATTGTATTTTGACTTAGTTCTTTATTATTACAGAAGAATACATATTGCGATATATATATATATATATATATATATATATATATATATATATATATATATATATAAAGAACTAAGTCAAAATACAAATACAAGAATTATAATTGAATTTACAATTCAATTGTATTTTGACTTAGTTCTTTATTATTACAGAAGAATACATATTGCGATATATATATATATATATATATATATATATATATATATATATATATATTTATATATATATATATAAAGAACTAAGTCAAAATTGAAATACAAGAATTATAATTGAATTTACAATTCAATTGTATTTTGACTTAGTTCTTTATTATTACAGAAGAATACATATTGCGATATATATATATATATATATATATATATATATATATATATATATATAAAGAACTAAGTCAAAATACAAATACAAGAATTATAATTGAATTTACAATTCAATTGTATTTTGACTTAGTTCTTTATTATTACAGAAGAATACATATTGCGATATATATATATATATATATATATATATATATATATATATATATATATATATATATATAAAGAACTAAGTCAAAATACAAATACAAGAATTATAATTGAATTTACAATTCAATTGTATTTTGACTTAGTTCTTTATTATTACAGAAGAATACATATTGCGATATATATATATATATATATATATATATATATATATATATATATATATATATATATATATATATAAAGAACTAAGTCAAAATACAAATACAAGAATTATAATTGAATTTACAATTCAATTGTATTTTGACTCAGTTCTTTATTATTACAGAAGAATACATATTGCGATATATATATATATATATATATATATATATATATATATATATATATATATATAAAGAACTAAGTCAAAATACAAATACATGAATTATAATTGAATTTACAATTCAATTGTATTTTGACTTAGTTCTTTATTATTACAGAAGAATACATATTGCGATATATATATATATATATATATATATATATATATATATATATATATATATATATATATATAAAGAACTAAGTCAAAATACAAATACAAGATATATAATTGAATTTACAATTCAATTGTATTTTGACTTAGTTTTTTATTATTACAGAAGAATACATATTGCGATATATATATATATATATATATATATATATATATATATATATATATATATATATATATATAAAGAACTATGTCATAATACAAATACAAGAATTATAATTGAATTTACAATTCAATTGTATTTTGACTTAGTTCTTTATTATTACAGAAGAATACATATTGCGATATATATATATATATATATATATATATATATATATATATATATATATATACACACACACACAGTATACACAATTATTAGTTGTTAAAGAGTAATAATTAATTAAATTTAATGAATTATATTATTTTTATATGGGAAAAAATCTTTTCAGAAAAGGGACAAGACATGCAATATACTTGTTTCTTCCATTTGGCTTAAAATATATGATTACAAATTGATCTTATAAAACGGCTGATTTTATGATATAGGTTATGTGGTAGAACAGCTGTTTTATGCTATGTTACCTTATTAATATTATTTGTAGTTTTTTAATAAAAAGTAACTAAAACAAATCTTGTCTTTGTTGACCTCAGTAGGTATTGACTTAAAATCAAAAATTATAATAATTTTAGGAGATGGAGATGGAACCCGATGGACTCCCAGCATCAAACATTACAAGAAATGAAGCTTTACATTCATTTTTAAGTCAAATTCAGCCAAATCCAATGACGTCATCGGGTATATCTAATATGACTAACATATCTAAGATAGGCCAAAGCGAATATAATTACTCATACCCTAGACAATTGCCCATGCCATTATACATTACGAAAAAGATCCCAATAAACACTAAGGAAAAAATTGATGACACACTATAGAAAAAGACTTTCAACCTTTTAGCGTTGCTGAAGTCCAAGGATTTATGGAATTTGTTAAAGAACTGAATCCTTCTTATGATTTGCCATGTAGAAAACACATATAGAAAACATTGATACCAGCGAAGTATGAAGCATGCATTCATACTAGACCCTACTAAAAATACAATTGCAAACACAGTTAGCGTGTGTCTTACAACGGACACATGAACCTCAATTAATACTGATAGTTTTATGACAGTCACAGCTCATTTCATTAATGATGAATTTGAAATGAGTTCTGCATTGTCACAGTGTGCTTAATTTTGTAACAGGCAAACTAGTCAGAACTTGGCAGACGAACTGAAGAAATTAGAATTAGATTGGAAACTGAAAAACAAAATTGTAATGAGAAGATCGACATACTCAGAGAATATGCAGTAGGCTATAGACAATACCAGCAACATAACGAAAGCTGTTAAGGACTTGTTGCAGTGGAAACACTTTGGCTGTTTTGCTCACATCCTGAATTTGATTGTTACTAGTGCATTTGAAAACAATGATGTGGTCCTAACCCTCCTGGAAAATGTTAGAGGTATTTTGGCTCATTTCAAAAGAAGCACTACGTCAAATGGGAAACTTATTGCGTTTATTTAACCAATATTTTGTTTATTTAAAGGATGTGAGGTAAAACCTGTTTTAAAATTATATATAAAAACTGCAATAGCTTCAAGTGGAATAATTATAATGTAAAAAGCTACTTCAAAAGTTACATTAGTTGCAACATAAAATATGTCAAATATAAACCCTGTGCCTTGATACGAGAGAGGGGTAGGCAGGTGCCTGGCCTTCAATCTCCACTAGCTGGTGAACTCTCTGGCTCTGAATCTCAAGTCTTTTGCTATGTCTTAGTAGTTATACAGTCTCAAAAAAGTGTTTTATGTCATAGTGTCATTATCAAAGGCTGTAAAAAGACAAATTTTTCTGACTACTAAGACTAAGTCGATATTTTTACCAGAAATAAAAAGGAGTCAGTGGATCATCATTAGCAAAAAATTGTGGTCTCTGTAAAATTATGAAAATTGACATCTAAAGTAAAAAAGCAACCATTTTCAAATATGCTTTACATTTGGATTTGGGTGATAGGTTCACACACCAAAACAATGAAGATGGAAATGATCCTTCATCAGAATAATGTTATTTGTTTATAGTTTAGTCAAAGGGTGATGTCGCATCTGCTATTTAGAATTGCGTTCTTCGTTTGTTTGGATGAAATCATTTTCTTCAGTTATGACTTTTGTGTAGACTATACATTCCCTTATATATTTATTAGTGATATGTGTATAGGGGAAGTCCAGGCAAAGTGATCATCCCAGGAAAAGTGATTTTTTGCGATAATGTCCTATCCAGTGTCACGAACACTCTAAGCTCCTAATATGTGAGCTAAATGAAGGAAACAAAGCATCACCACAAGACCCAACACCTTAGTGTCGTTTTGAGCTTGAGGGCTGTGTGTTGTTTGAATTCGTTCCTTCTGAAAAAATATTCTAGGTATCTTCTTTGCAAGATTTCTTAGACGTACCGATGAAAAAACTTGTATGTTATAAGCATACTTGACTGCTTATTTCTTTCTCTTCCCACAACGTTTCTTTCAAAATAACCAGATTGGCGATTGTGGGTCATTTCATTACTTTTTTTAAAAATAGTGCAGGCCGGGCAAAGTGGATAGGGCAAAGTGGATGGCTATTCACTTAGCACTGGTATATTTTATACATGTATTATTCATTCATCATATGACAAAACTAGCAAATAAATTATTTAAAATGGAAAATGAAACCGAATTTGGTTTTTCAGTTGGTATACAAATATGAAAGGAAGACAAGCCAAGCTGGATGGTCTGAATAAAGTTTTAAATTAGTCATAAAATCGATTGAAGATGGTTCCAATTCCATTTCAGGGTCATAGAAATCTTACAATATTCCTTTTGCAACTCTTTGAAAGAAACAATATTTATAAAAGCCTTAAAAAGAAAAAAAACAATACCAGTTGTCAGTAATGAGAAAAAACTTACAATTTTAAAAGAGAAAAATTAATTTGCAGGGAAAATAAGACGACCCCCTCTGGATGATTGGCTAGAGTGCGGGGATTGACTAGAGTGCGAGCATTATCTTGAATAGACTCATGAAGGTTGTTCAGACTATTGCGGATTGGGAACACATTTCTTTGACCTATGTCACGACAGTTAAACTTGACGAACTATATAATTTGTTTTGATTCTACTTAATGTTAAAAATGTAAAGAGCATAAGGTATATTTTTTTAAATTTTTTTGGCGTAATGTGTACACTAAAAATAAGATTTATTATATAAAGTTAAATGTTATGTAGATATTTTGTGCTTGTACTTTGCCTGGGTGTTCTCTATGTTAAGCTTCTATAACATGCTACCACTATTTTTAAGCACTGAATGTGTTAAAAAAAGATTAAAACTGTCAAAAATCAAGTCACTGTAAAATTCTGTTTCATTTGTGTTTACTTTGGAATGACTTGATGAATATGAAAATTTTTATAACTTGGAATTTTTCAAGGATTTTAACAAATGTCAGACAAAAATTAATTCTTAAATAAATATTTAGAGTTAACATTATTGTTAAATGTTACTTTTAAACCAATTGAAACATGAGAGCTCTATTGTATTTTGTTGTACAATTAAAAAAAAAATTACACAATCATATGATTACACAACAGTAATAAACAAAAATTTCAGGCCCAAGATTAGAATTAAATTATCCTAAAGTCATTTTGAGCACAGTTGTACTAATAATTTCAACAAGATTATTGTATAAAAATCTTTGTAAAATCCACATGTTTCCTTTTTATTTACTAATTTCGCTATAGATGAAGTTGTATTCTGCAATTTTTCTCTCTAATTCTTAACAATGTACTACATTTTATAATAAAGTTGTTAGCTGTAAAATCACATGGTCAGCTCCTACAAGGGAAAACTTTCAAAATTGTAAAATCAACATTGATAAGGAGTAGAGAAAAGCACAAATTTCTCATTTCTTGTACATGATAATAATTTGAAAAGAATAATAATAAAGGCAAAAAAGTAAAACAAAAAGCATTTGTATTTTGGCACACACTTCATCATTTGTTTTGATACTGTTAATATTATTTTGGATAAATTCCTTTTGTAACCGGTTTAATTTCGCAGTGAGTCAGCATTTAAAAATATACTGCCTGTCTGAGTTAGGTGGAGTAAATAGCTATTTGCGAAGAAATCTAGTAAATGCCTTATATTAACGGGGTTTGTATAGCAATACTGGCTCCGGACAAAGTCACAATGTAGAAGGCAGTGTTAATAAAAATGAATGCTCAACTTCAATCTGTGATATTCCAGAAGCATGGGTAAGCATTGAAGAGTAACTATGGGTCTCTTAACCCTTGCGGATTTGTGTTCCAAGCGACCCAGCGAATCGAGATTAATAGCGAGTTCAGTGGCTTCGAATTCATAACTTTATAGGAATACAACCCATATGCCTGAAGGAATAATATACTACTAAAAGATATTATTTTTATTGTGGGTAAGCATTGCAGAGTAACTATGGGTCTCCTAACTTTTGCGGATTTGTGTTCCAAGCGACCCAGCGAATCGAGATTAATAGCGAGTTCAGTGGCTTCGAATTCATAACTTTATAGGAATACAACCCATATGCCTGAAGGAATAATATACTACTAAAAGATATTATTTTTATTGTGGGTAAGCATTGCAGAGTAGCTATGGTCTCTTAACCCTTGCGGATTTGTGTTCCAAGCGACCCAGCGAATCGAGATTAATAGCGAGTTCAGTGGCTTCGAATTCATAACTTTATAGGAATACAACCCATATGCCTGAAGGAATAATATACTACTAAAAGATATTATTTTTATTGTGGGTAAGCATTGCAGAGTAGCTATGGTCTCTTAACCCTTGCGGATTTGTGTTCCAAGCGACCCAGCGAATCGAGATTAATATCGAGTTCAGTGGCTTCGAATTCATAACTTTATAGGAATACAACCCATATGCCTGAAGGAATAATATACTACTAAAAGATATTATTTTTATTGTGGGTAAGCATTGCAGAGTAACTATGGGTCTCCTAACTTTTGCGGATTTGTGTTCCAAGCGACCCAGCGAATCGAGATTGATAGCGAGTTCAGTGGCTTCGAATTCAAAACTTTATAGGAATACAACCCATATGCCTGAAGGAATAATATACTACTAAAAGATATTATTTTTATTGTGGGTAAGCATTGCAGAGTAGCTATGGTCTCTTAACCCTTGCGGATTTGTGTTCCAAGCGACCCAGCGAATCGAGATTAATATCGAGTTCAGTGGCTTCGAATTCATAACTTTATAGGAATACAACCCATATGCCTGAAGGAATAATATACTACTAAAAGATATTATTTTTATTGTGGGTAAGCATTGCAGAGTAACTATGGGTCTCTTATCCCGTTGCGGTTAGTGTTTCAAGCGACCCAGCGAAGCGAGATTAATAGCGAGTTCAGTGGCTTCGAATTCATAACTTTATAGGAATACAACCCATATGCCTGAAGGAATAATATACTACTAAAAGATATTATTTTTATTGTGGGTAAGCATTGCAGAGTAACTATGGGTCTCTTATCCCGTTGCGGTTAGTGTTTCAAGCGACCCAGCGAATCGAGATTAATAGCGAGTTCAGTGGCTTCGAATTCATAACTTTATAGGAATACAACCCATATGCCTGAAGGAATAATATACTACTAAAAGATATTATTTTTATTGTGGGTAAGCATTGCAGAGAAACTATGGGTCTATTAACCCGTTGCGGATTAGTGTTTCAAGCGACTCAGAAAATCGAGATTATAGCGAAGTCAGTGGCCTCGAACTCATATTTGTAGAGGAATACAACCCATATTAGTTAAGGAATAATAAACTATTAAAAGATGTTATTTTTATTGTGGGTAAGCATTGCAGAGTAACTATGGGTCTCTTATCCCGTTGCGGTTAGTGTTTCAAGCGACCCAGCGAATCGAGATTAATAGCGAGTTCAGTGGCTTCGAATTCATAACTTTATAGGAATACAACCCATATGCCTGAAGGAATAATATACTACTAAAAGATATTATTTTTATTGTGGGTAAGCATTGCAGAGTAACTATGGGTCTATTAACCCGTTGCGGATTAGTGTTTCAAGCGACTCAGAAAATCGAGATTATAGCGAAGTCAGTGGCCTCGAACTCATATTTGTAGAGGAATACAACCCATATTAGTTAAGGAATAATAAACTATTAAAAGATGTTATTTTTATTGTGGGTAAGCATTGCAGAGTAACTATGGGTCTCTTATCCCGTTGCGGTTAGTGTTTCAAGCGACCCAGCGAATCGAGATTAATAGCGAGTTCAGTGGCTTCGAATTCATAACTTTATAGGAATACAACCCATATGCCTGAAGGAATAATATACTACTAAAAGATATTATTTTTATTGTGGGTAAGCATTGCAGAGTAACTATGGGTCTATTAACCCGTTGCGGATTAGTGTTTCAAGCGACTCAGCAAATCGAGATTATAGCGAAGTCAGTGGCCTCGTATTCATATTTTAGAGGAATACAACCCATATTAGTGAAAGAATAATAAACTATTAGAAGATGTTATTTTTTATTGTGGGTAAGCATTGCAGAGTAACTATGGGTCTATTAACCCGTTGCGGATTAGTGTTTCAAGCGACTCAGAAAATCGAGATTATAGCGAAGTCAGTGGCCTCGAATTCATATTTTAGAGGTATACAACCCATATTAGTGAAGGAATAATAAACTATTAGAAGATGTTATTTTTTATTGTGGGTAAGCATTGCAGAGTAACTATGGGTCTATTAACCCGTTGCGGATTAGTGTTTCAAGCGACTCAGCAAATCGAGATTATAGCAAAGTCAGTGGCCTCGTATTCATATTTTAGAGGAATACAACCCATATTAGTGATGGAATAATAAACTATTAGAAGATGTTATTTTTATTGTGGGTAAGCATTGCAGAGAAATTATGGGTCTCTTAACCTGTTACGGATTTGTGTTTCAAGCAATCCAGCAAATTCAGATAATTAGCGAATTCAGTGGCCTGGAATTCATATTTTAGAAAAATGCAACCCAAATCCCTGAAGGAATAATAAATGATTAGAAGACGTTATTTTTTATTGTAATAATGTCATGAGTGAGGAGTTATACTTGAGTTTGTTTTGAAAAAACTGTAAACTCTAATTTATTATCCCTACTTGAGTGCACTATAAAACGTCTATGGATATACTAATAATCATAAGGGGCTCTGTAGCCATGTTCCTATATTGGTGAGGACACGGCGTAGATTCCTGGTTTTATTTTCAAACACAGGAAATATAGTTCTGCACCCAGGAATCGAACCTGTGTTATTGCGGCCACAACGCCATGTCCCTAACAACAAACGATCACAGCTACAGAGCCCCTGTCATCAAAGGGTCATATTTGTCATCTCAGTGTAAACACAATTGAAACATAGAATTTTACAGTGACTTAGTTTTTGACATTATGAATTTGTTTTTAGCACTTTCAGTGCTAAAAAGTAGTTGTAGCATGTTATAGAAGCTTAACATACACACATATCACTAATAAAAATATAAGGCAATGTGGAATCTAGACAAAAGACATAAGTGATGAAAATGATGAATTGTAAATTTTTTAACAAAAATTGTTCCTAAGGTAATATCAGAAAATCGTTACCAATATAACATACGTACAGGTAAGCGTGTCCATGTATAGGCTTACCTAGACTTGGACAATCAAAGCATTGAGCTGAAGAATTTTACAATGTTTAACAACTGTACAACTTTAGTGAAATAAACAAAAGCAATTTTCAAACCTGAAAATATAGCCAAATTATACCACATATATTTGTAGATATACACTCACAAGTCGGTTATATATTTAACAAGAGTTATATAATTATTAAATGAATTATTAATAATGTGAATTTACAGTTGCAAACACTCATACCAGATTAAAAAATTATAACATCTAGGAATTATAATATGAAAAGTCCAAATATTTGTCCTTAGAGCTATTGGTAAATATGTTTTGATTTATCTGCTATTAACTTGATGCCAGTGAGTGTGTGTGTGTGTGTGTGTTTGTGTGTGTGTGTGTGTGTGTGTGTTGCAACGGGGTGAGAGACCGTCGCAAGTGGGAAATAAGTAATTTCCTGTTGTCTAGAAATAAAGCTGTTTTTAAATAATCAAGTAGGGAATTATACAATTATTAAAGAGGGAAAAATTAAATAAAACAGTAAATAGAATAGTTAAGCCACATTAAAGAATGTTATAAAATAAAATTGTAATAACTAACTAAATTTGAACATCGAGAGTGAAGCGAAAAAATTCTAAGTGCCTAAAAAAGCTATTTTTCGAACCAAACCACGTAGAACTTTCATCGACATTTCAAAAGAACCACAATAACCTAGAATGAACATTAAAGAAAACAGAATTCAGAAAACTCAAGAAACAAAAAAGTTACAGCCGTTTAAATAAAATAGACATTTTTCAGTGTTCTAAAATTAATTATCAAACTATGCAAGCTAAAACAGATTCGTTGCCCGACTTGCCTGTACAAGGAAGAAATCGAGCGATAGCAAACTTGCAGGCGGGGTGCGGTAGGTTAAATTCACCGCTATATATACTTGGTCTCTAAGCCTTTAGAGACAGTCTGTAAAAATTTTCTAACACGAGGTGCCGCGGGACGCTATGCTGGACCGCGAGTAGAGACCGTCAGCAGGCCAGATGGACAATAACCTCAGCGTTTTCGACATCCAGGACCACCAAGGATGAAGGCTCCAGACTCAGCCTCCAGGACGCTCGAATAGAGGGAAACCACCACCGACGAACCAGGGATGGCGACTTCCGGTGTCCAAGGACCAGGGAATCCAGACGAGGGACCCCAAGGACCGGCAAGAACATCTTTGGCAAGTCATTTTCTTTATTCGAAATCAGTCACGTCAAATTTAGTTAGTTAATTTTATTAAATTCAAACAAATTTGCAAGCTTAAAACAATGACTTCACTCTTTATAGAATTTAAATAAATTGTATGCTAAGTAAATGAATTTATGTGCTCAGAATATTTAAAATAATGAATATTAAAATTACAAAAGGTTTTTGGCCATAAGCCGTTTATTTAAAGAAAATGAGAAATTTTCGAATATTATAAATTTAAAAATTAAAGGTCATAAGTTATGAATTTACCAATTCCATATAGGAGATAAAATATTATTATGTGTAATTTTGAAAATAATTTTATGTTAATGTCTATGTTATTAATCTATATGCAAAGTATAATTTTTCAAAGCATAAGAAACGAGAAGTAACTCAGTGAATTGTTTTGCTAATATAATTGTGTAATATTTTGAAGGATAAATTTTCTTTTTTATTTCAATAAATAGAGTTAAATATGGCATAAAAATCAAGATTATTTGCATTCCATCCTGTGTCAAATAACCAATAAAAACTGTTTAGCTTTTTCCAACTAATATAAAAATGATTATCAAATCAGTAAACAAATTTAATTAAATTTCATTAAATGGCAATAGATAAAGCCTAATGTTTTAAAGAGTTTCTCTCTACTAATTTCATGAGCTAGTCTAAAGATTAGTTGGTTTTTTGTAATAAAAGTCCAGAGATTTATCTACTGGCAGATTGTGTTTAAGAGGACACAGGAGCCTTTTAAAATAGGTATTTTTAAACACAATCATATTTTGCACGTTCCCTTGCTGTTTCTGCCGATCATCATCAGGTGGTAAGACTCTGTGTTTGTTATGTGTATTATTCTAAATGTGTTTCTTTCCAGCTGACTATTAATTTGACATGTGTGACTATACTGAGACCATACACAGTTGATAAACTTATTTAGGAGGGTTTATATGTATTTTAAATAGTAGTCAGCGGGAATAGGCTTGTTGTGGGTTTGGCCCTACGAGCAGGAAACATACACTTAACTCTGGGAGTTTAGCACGGTTTTACCAGCAGGGTGATAGGCAGAGTTTAGGTTGTTTATAAATATGTTTTCTTGTAAACAATTAAATTTTAGTATTCTGCAAGAAAGGATTTAAACAACACAACAAAACGACCGCGTGGAGCTGCGGTGGTAGGGACAGAGGTAGAGTTGAGGTGAGGTGGGGGGACGTTGCAGAATTGGCGCCCAACGTGGGGCTTTGAACAGGTTCCCTATATCAAAATTGAATAATTAAATAATAGAAATGAATCGAGATAGTTTAAATAAATGAAGTCAAAATGTTTTAAATAATGTAATTAAATTTTTAAATAATAGTATAAATTGAACAAATCTAAGAGCGTACAAATAAAAATAAAATAAATAACTAAATAAATTGAATAAAGATTTAGTCGAAAGAGCGGGTAGGAACCATCTGGCCTAAACCAAATCGAAAAGAAAGGAATAAGTACATAAATAAATAATTGAATATTAAATAGTAAATCAAAATGTCAAAACCCGAGATAGATAAATTGATGGCCTATTTCAAGGCAAAGGAGGAAAAAGACAAAGAAGAGCGAGAGAAAGAGAAGGCGGAAGCGAAGCGATTGAGAGAGGAGGAGAAACAATTGAGAGAGAAAGAGAAGGAGGAAGTAAAACAAAGGGAGAAGGAGAGAGATGAAAGAGAAAAACGATCGAGAGAGGAAGCAGAACAAAGGGCGAAGGAGAGAGAAGACAAAGAAAAACAATGGAGAGAGGAGGAGAAACAATTGAGAGAGAAAGAGTGGGAGGAAGCAAAACAGAGAGAGAAGGAGAGAGAAGACAGAGAAAAACAAAAGGAGAAGGAGAGAGAAGACAAAGAAAAACAAAAGGAGAAGGAGAGAGAGGACAGAGAAAAACAATGGAGGGAGGAAGAGAAAATGGAAAGACGACATTTATGGGAGGCTTTCCAGGGAAAGTTCGATGACTACCAAAAAGAAAATGAGGCTAAGACAAGTCATATATATGAAAAGTTAAGCGAACATGAAACGGAAATAGAGAAATTAAAAACTAAAACGGAAACAAAAACGGCTAAATTAAACGAGAAAGTACAGGATATCCAAGAGGACATTAAATCGGTAAAGCAACAAGTTGCAAAGGTAAAGCAAACAGCTGGAGCGGGAATAGTAACACAAGTTTGCTTACCAAGGGTAATAGACAGGAACGGGGAGGCTACGTACCGTAGGATTGAGTTCTGGGGGAATGACAAGGAAGATCCAATGACATTCCTAGGGGAAATAGAAGATCTATTTTCTGAAATAGACAATACTATGGACGAGACTGCAAAATTAAGAATTGTAGAGCGATATTTGAAAGGGGCAGCGGATGCATGGTGGAAAGCCATAAAAAACAATACAGAAACTTATTCTGAATTCAGGCAGGAATTCACCGAGCATTTCTGGAGTTATCGCCAGCAGGATAGGGTACGCAGACAGATAAATCAAGGGCGCTACCATAATAATGGACCATACTCTATGGCAGAGTATTTTATTATGATGGTAAACAGGGCGAAAAACTTAGACCCGATAATCCCAGAGAACCATCTCATCTTCATGTTAATGAAACACTTTGGGAGTAACGTTCAGCTAGCTAGTGTGGGGAACCCCACAAGTAACATCAAACAAGCGATAGTTTTCCTACAACAGCTAGACAGCGTTACTGGCAACGGAAATGGTAATGGGATCGCTCAAAGAAGTCAACAGAGGCAGGTTGCTCCAAACCAACAACCTAACCCTAACCCAAGGTCCCATGGTGATACCGCAAAATACCAAGAGACCAAGTATCCTAAAAACCCTCATCCTAAATCGCCTATCCCCGGACCAAGCGACCACAAGCCAAAAAACTAAATATAAGGATCTCTGGCAACAATCAGGGAGATAAGTTAACCAGGTTAGAGATCCGAAGCAATAAGAAACCAAAAATAATTCAGAGCGAGAGACCGAAGGAAAAGCCGGTTTACCGTCATAATAAGATCAGCCTAGACGGTTTTTCCATGTCTATTAGGGACGATTTGTTAGAGGAAAGAATTGACTCGGTTATAACACTAGAGAATATAGACCAGTGTCCAGTTATAGAGTGCGAAATTAAAGACAATAAGTTAATTGCACAAGTTGATACAGGTGCCCAAATGTCTGTGATTAAAACAGAAAAATACATAGCCCTAAAACAAAGCGGGAATTTATTCTATGAGCTACCTATAGCTAATGTAGCGATAGTCACAGCATTAGGGTCAACCTGTAAACGAGTCAAATTACAAACAATGCTACCTCTAACATTAAACGGACACACAAAGGAATTTGTTTTCTTGATTGTGGACAATCTACGGGTTGACCTCATCTTGGGAGCAAATACTTTGTGTGCGTTAAAAGCCCGGATAAACATGGAGAGATCGTTCATGACGTATGAAATTGATGGATATCTGCTGCACCAGGAGTTTCTGGTTTCGAATAATAATAAAAATAATATAAAACAAGAGATAGGATGTAATAAAATTAATAAAATAACAAACAAAAATACTAACAAAAATGTAATATGTTCCGACGTTACAAGCGGGGAACAGGAAATAAATATAATAGATCCGTCTTATATAGACGGGCAAATTAACGACGGCAAATTAACACCTGTAGAGCCGACATTGGAGTGCCCGATAGTGAATAGCGTGCAGAAGGGGCTGTTCACGGGAAAGGATCAGGAAGATGGGTCCTTGTGCGAGTTAGGCGATGACAAACTAAAAAATAAACAAACACGAAACAAAAATATGACTAAAAATGTAAAATGTTCCACCGATACAAGCGGGGAACAAAAAATAAAATTAAAACAATTGTCAACGAATAAAGATAAGAGCGAGATTACCAAAAATTTAAATAACAAGTTGTGCGAAAATTCGAGGAAGAGTGAATTATTAAACTGTGAAAGAACGGAATCAAGTAAGCTAACGGGATTAAACAAAGCAAAAAATGGGTTAACCAAGCCTACAACAAACAAATTAAATAATGACGAGGGAGGATTCAACGAATTAAATAAAAATGGCTACAAGCCGAAACAAATAAAATTCCAACAAGTTAGGGAAAGACCTAATTGTCGGGAAACAAATCCGTTAGACTTAACAAGAATTCCAAAGCACTTTAATTCTAATCAATCTTGCTTGAAAACGAAGTCCAAATTGTTTGTTAAAAATAAATTTAGAAGTAAATCTCACCAGTATAAAAATTATCAAAATAAACCAAGTAAAAATAAATCAAAAATAAAAATAAAATACAGGAATTACGCACAATGGCGTAACACAAAACGCCGAAAGAAAACCAGAACGCGTAAAATATGTCTTAAAATAAATACGATTAAGTTGGAAAATACAAATAATCATTGCATATTAAATAAACAAGAAATGTTGAAGTTACCAGAATTGCTAAACAGTTATTCAGACGTGTTTAATGAAGAGTTTTATGAATGAGTAAAAAATATCTTAAAACTAAATGCTATTAAGATAAGCAGTACCAATAATTAACCGCTGTACTTTAAATAAATTAGAATTGTCTAGGTTGAAATAATTCATAATAAAGTATTCAGATGTTTGAATGAAAGACCCACCGAGTCGAACAAATGTAAACAAAGGCTCAAGGTTAAGGGCAATCACTTGTGTTTGTAAACAAGGTCACAATGAAATATCCGGTGGACGGGCGGGGAACGAGTTTAGAAAAACATTCCTTGCAACAAAATAAGCCGGACGTACCAGAATAGTAGAGGGCAAAAAAGGCCTAAATCTATTTAAAACAGGACAAAGTCAATCAGATGTTCTACGGAATTTCCGAAATGTTTAACGAGAAAAGTTTAAGGGATAAGAAGCAAAATCAGGAACAATAACTTGATTTGTTACAGTTAATCAAATCAACTGTGTCAATAATTATAAAATATCGTGTAATGTATTCTGTAAAATTGTATATGATGTTAAAAACATTGAAAAGGTTTTATGACGGGTAAAGGGATTCTAGAATGTGACCCTTACACTTATCATAATCCTAAAAGTACGGAAATGCCAAATTAGAATATTGCTGCAATAATAGAACCGGTACGAGAGCGATAAGCTAACTTAGGCAGGAATCAAATTGTCAGAATGATTAATAAACTGATTTAAAGTAAAGACAAGAATAAGCAGTAATTGAATAAGGCTAAATCTAGACTTTCAGATTAGCTACTTATTTATAAAGGGACAAATGTTTAAATCGAAAACAAACTCTTTAATAACTAAATCAACATTACAAAAGTATTAGTCAGGAAGTTTGTGTACTGAGCAAACATTGGCGAGCTACATCCACTGCTTAAATCAAACAAGCGGGTTAAATCAAGCAACAATCAGGAAGATAGCAGGCGAATCTTAATGACTTGTACAACAAATACGCGGTCAGGCCTTTGCAAAATCAAACAAGAAATTTGTGTGCATGAAATAGTGGGTCGTTAGATCAGACTATCACTGTACAATATAAAACAAGAAAACTTGTGTACTAACGATAAAGGTCGCAACAATAAGAAACTTTGCATTAAAATCAGAAGCAATCAAGAGTTATCAAGTGGACTTCGATAATCTGGACACAAGCCAGTTTTATAAACTGTACAATCCAAAGATAGAGAATTTAAAAAGCAAGGTTCGTTCCGTTTTAATATGATAAGTAGAATTGTTGTCGTATTTTATTAGAATGTTTACAAGCCAGCTCATTGACCTTGCCAGGTAGTTTGGAATGTGGAATCCACGCAATAGTTAGCCGCTACGGAAGGTTTATCGGAAAGTAAACAAATTAAACTCGATAAACTGTGCTTCCACAGCTGACCCAATAATACGTAATAGTTAAGATATGAATGGAATATGTTTAAAAAATAGTACTGTAAGATTAGTTAGGTTTTTAATTGCAAGTCATTGTTTTTAAAGCCATAACTAGTATAAAATGAAATTGACGTGGTAAATATATAAAGGAAATGACAGCCATCAGTGTGGTGAATGATGTGTAATTTGACAAAATAAAAGTTAGTGTAAACAAATGTGACTAATAAATTGCTAATTGACTTGTGTTTGAAGTGTTTCAGGGTGAAAACTTCTCAAGAGACAAGAGAATAGTAATAAGAAAATTTTGTAATAGAATAAGATAGGTTAAATAATAATAAGATAAGGAATTGGTAAAAAACATTTTAACAAAGTAAAACATTTTTAACCTCTCAAACGGGGAAATTGCAACGGGGTGAGAGACCGTCGCAAGTGGGAAATAAGTAATTTCCTGTTGTCTAGAAATAAAGCTGTTTTTAAATAATCAAGTAGGGAATTATACAATTATTAAAGAGGGAAAAATTAAATAAAACAGTAAATAGAATAGTTAAGCCACATTAAAGAATGTTATAAAATAAAATTGTAATAACTAACTAAATTTGAACATCGAGAGTGAAGCGAAAAAATTCTAAGTGCCTAAAAAAGCTATTTTTCGAACCAAACCACGTAGAACTTTCATCGACATTTCAAAAGAACCACAATAACCTAGAATGAACATTAAAGAAAACAGAATTCAGAAAACTTAAGAAACAAAAAAGTTACAGCCGTTTAAATAAAATAGACATTTTTCAGTGTTCTAAAATTAATTATCAAACTATGCAAGCTAAAACAGATTCGTTGCCCGACTTGCCTGTACAAGGAAGAAATCGAGCGATAGCAAACTTGCAGGCGGGGTGCGGTAGGTTAAATTCACCGCTATATATACTTGGTCTCTAAGCCTTTAGAGACAGTCTGTAAAAATTTTCTAACACGAGGTGCCGCGGGACGCTATGCTGGACCGCGAGTAGAGACCATCAGCAGGCCAGATGGACAATAACCTCAGCGTTTTCGACATCCAGGACCACCAAGGATGAAGGCTCCAGACTCAGCCTCCAGGACGCTCGAATAGAGGGAAACCACCACCGACGAACCAGGGATGGCGACTTCCGGTGTCCAAGGACCAGGGAATCCAGACGAGGGACCCCAAGGACCGGCAAGAACATCTTTGGCAAGTCATTTTCTTTATTCGAAATCAGTCACGTCAAATTTAGTTAGTTAATTTTATTAAATTCAAACAAATTTGCAAGCTTAAAACAATGACTTCACTCTTTATAGAATTTAAATAAATTGTATGCTAAGTAAATGAATTTATGTGCTCAGAATATTTAAAATAATGAATATTAAAATTACAAAAGGTTTTTGGCCATAAGCCGTTTATTTAAAGAAAATGAGAAATTTTCGAATATTATAAATTTAAAAATTAAAGGTCATAAGTTATGAATTTACCAATTCCATATAGGAGATAAAATATTATTATGTGTAATTTTGAAAATAATTTTATGTTAATGTCTATGTTATTAATCTATATGCAAAGTATAATTTTTCAAAGCATAAGAAACGAGAAGTAACTCAGTGAATTGTTTTGCTAATATAATTGTGTAATATTTTGAAGGATAAATTTTCTTTTTTATTTCAATAAATAGAGTTAAATATGGCATAAAAATCAAGATTATTTGCATTCCATCCTGTGTCAAATAACCAATAAAAACTGTTTAGCTTTTTCCAACTAATATAAAAATGATTATCAAATCAGTAAACAAATTTAATTAAATTTCATTAAATGGCAATAGATAAAGCCTAATGTTTTAAAGAGTTTCTCTCTACTAATTTCATGAGCTAGTCTAAAGATTAGTTGGTTTTTTGTAATAAAAGTCCAGAGATTTATCTACTGGCAGATTGTGTTTAAGAGGACACAGGAGCCTTTTAAAATAGGTATTTTTAAACACAATCATATTTTGCACGTTCCCTTGCTGTTTCTGCCGATCATCATCAGGTGGTAAGACTCTGTGTTTGTTATGTGTATTATTCTAAATGTGTTTCTTTCCAGCTGACTATTAATTTGACATGTGTGACTATACTGAGACCATACACAGTTGATAAACTTATTTAGGAGGGTTTATATGTATTTTAAATAGTAGTCAGCGGGAATAGGCTTGTTGTGGGTTTGGCCCTACGAGCAGGAAACATACACTTAACTCTGGGAGTTTAGCACGGTTTTACCAGCAGGGTGATAGGCAGAGTTTAGGTTGTTTATAAATATGTTTTCTTGTAAACAATTAAATTTTAGTATTCTGCAAGAAAGGATTTAAACAACACAACAAAACGACCGCGTGGAGCTGCGGTGGTAGGGACAGAGGTAGAGTTGAGGTGAGGTGGGGGGACGTTGCAGTGTGTGTGTGTGTTTTAGTGAATGTGCGTGTTTGTGCCTTTATGTGTGTGTGAGTATTCTACTTCTAATATATCACAAAACCCCCTTTGAAACAGTGTGTTTCCTAATTAAACATTGGTATCGTTAATGCGTACATTTGTTTTGTTTCAGATGAGGAGAAACTTGTTGGAGAAAACATTAAGGAGTATTATATTAAGTTCAATATACAACATAAAGATATTCGTGTTGAGTTGCTTGGAAGGCACCTCTTCACTTACCAATAAAACAGTGAAAAATATGCATAACATTTTAATTAATTCAAGTAACAATTTGAAAAATTGGATAGTTTTCAAGTCTTCACCGATTATGAAACTGTCTGATTTAAACTTTGTAAACGCTAAGCAACTCGCTAAGCACTCTGCAACCAAAGTGACTGATTTGTATATTATTATTATTTTATTATTACTAAAACTCGGAGGGAGCTTATCAGTGTAGAGCACTTAGCTGCAGCCTTTGTACTCTCTTCCCATCCCTACCACAGGACTAGCTTAGTGGATACCTACCTTTTTGCAGAAATCAAGTACCCACCTGATGCTAGATCTTCTGATATCCTCTGGTGTACATACCTGCCAGCCAAACCATTTTCTCCTTGCAGCTCCCAAAGCAGGACACTCACAGAGTACGTGGATTGGGCTTTCCTCTTGGTCCTCGTCGCATCTCTTGTATACAGGGGACCTAGATTTTCCAATTTTGTATTGGCACCCCCTCAGATTCCCATGGCCTGTAACCAGCTCTACAGTAGCTCTGAGTTGATGTCAACTTAAGGAGAGTAGTTCTTTGCCCCACAAATCTCCTGAGTAACCCCACAGTACCTTGGATTTGTTACACCCCAAGGTCACATTCCATTCTTCCCTGCACAACCTGTCTATATGTGCCGTGATCCTCTTGCGCCCCTCCTGAGGCGGCATGCCCACTGCCCTCAGCAACGGTCCTTGGGTTATACACCCTTGTTTAGCTAAGGCGTCAGTTCTCTCATTCCCTATCCAGCCAGAATGTCCTGGAATCCAGGTTAGGTTGAGTGAATTATACTTACTCAGCTCTGCTAGAGAAGCCATAGTCTCAGCCACCAGCCTAGAGCTGGTACTAGCCTTACCTAAAGCCTTCAGAGCTGCCTGACTGTCCGAGCAAATCCAGATGGTCTTGCCCCTCCTGCCAGACCCTATTATTTCCTCAGCACATAGTTTGATCGCGAGCACCTCCCCCTGGAAGACAGAGTTGTAGTCCTCCAGGCGATGACAAAATCTGTCTTGGTGTCTCGGTCCACTAAATCCTGCTCCCACTCCTTCCTTCATCTTGGACCCATCGGTGAACCAGATTTCACCATGTCTGGGTCTATACTCCGCCCATGCCTCTCTTGCAGGAATAAGGATTTTGTAGTTTCCTTTTTCCCTTTTAAGAGACAGTATCTTATCCTGAGGTTCTATCCAGAGCTCATTCAGTGAATCCCCAAATAGCTGTTTATGAAGTTTGCTACTTGTCTTCCACTGCCCGGTACAGCTTAGCCGGTATGCAGTTTTCATTGCCTCCATCCTAATTTGAAGACTCAAAGATGGAAAACCCAACATAACCCTCATGGCCGCACATGGTGTGCTTCTCCTTGTAGCTGTTATGCCTCTAAAGAAGAGCCCCTGCTCGAGGTCCAGCATTCTTTTACTTGTTTCTTTCTGTGCCCTGTCCCACCAGACGATAGAGGCAAAGACCAACCTCGGCACCACAATGGCGGAATTAATCCAGTTCATCTGACGTGGACCCAAACCCCATCTCGTGCCTATTGCTCCTCTGCATTGCCAGAACGAAGCTATGGCTTTTTTGCACTTATCCTCCAAGTGCTCACGCCAGAGTAGCTTCCTATCCAGAATAACTCCCAGATATTTAGCGCTCTCAATGTAGCTTATTTTGTTATTACCAACTTCCACCATCTACAGCGATTTAGTTTTATATCGCCTAGTGAAGATGAGTGCCACAGATTTCTCTCCTTGAATGCATAGTGCATTCTCCCTGCACCATGCTTCTGTTACCTTGAGGGCCTCTTGAAGCAGGTCTTTGAGGACCTCTTCAAATGGTCCCCTAACAAGGATAGCTATGTCATCCGCATATCCTACCACCTTGACACCCATTCCACTGAGTGTCCTTAGTAGGCCGTCCACAACAAGGCTCCACAGCAAAGGGGATAACACTCCACCCTGCGGGCAGCCCTCCGAGACCATCCCATTTATCGTGCATCCCATCCAGGATGCAGTACTTATCCGGTTTTCCAAGGAACTCATAATCCCATGATCCATAGCGGCTCTCTTGATGGCCAGTCTAGAAGTACTATTAAAAGCCCCCTCCACATCAAGAAAAGCCCCAATGCATATCCCCTTGTTGTTGATCTAACCCTTAATAAAGTCTACGACCGACAACAGCGTAGTCTCCACTGACCTACCAGTTCGGTAGGCGTGTTGGTCCTGATGAAGCTGATACTGCTTCAAAGGTCCCTCCTTCAAATAGTGGTCCACCAGCCTTTCCAATGTCTTTAACAAGAAAGATGTAAGGCTGATAGGTCTGAAGTCCTTTACCTCTGTGTAACCTTTCCTCCCTGGTTTGGGGATTAAGATAACCTTCGTTTTGAGCCACTGCCCGGGCGTGTAACCCAAGGCCATACAGCCTCTGAGTAATCCTGTCAGTGGCCCTATTATTTCCTCCAAGCAATTTTGTAGTAGTGCTGGAGTAATATTATCTAATCCAGGCACTTTAAAAGGCTCAAAAGACGGAATCGCCTCTCTCACCTTTTGCGCTGAGATCACCTGCCCAGCAATATTCCAGTCCGCCCTTACCCCAGTATGTTGGAGGTTTTGAGCACCGTCCCCTACCGGTCAAATATCGGGAAAACTGTTCCTCATAAGCAGACGCAGTGTTTCCTCCGGGGTGTCAGTAAAGCTACCATCAGTCTTCTTGACAAACTTAAGCTCTCCCCTCGGTCCACCTGCTAACACCTTAAACAGTCTAGCAGTGTCACTCAGTGTGCTTGTCTCTGAGCACCACTTTTCCCAAGAAGCACGTTTAACCTCTTTAATAAGATTTTTATAGAGACCCTGGCTGTCTTTATATGCCTGCCAGGTCTACGCCGTTTTCTTTTTCTTTGACCTATTAAAGAGCCTTCTAGTCTCTTTCCGTCTTGCCTCTAACTCGCTGTTCCACTTAAGCTTACCTCTCCCAGTGTTTATCCGCGAGAGAGGACAATTTTCCTCAAATGACGTGGAAATTGCAGTCCTGATGTAGACCTCAGTATATTCCAGTTCGTTTGATGTACCATATTTACCACGGAAGTCAGATATCCGCCTCATCACCGAAGACTTAAAACCTTCCCAGTTTGTCCTTCTCGGGTTCCTAAGCCACACCACATGGGGGACAACTCCCCTCATCGTAGCAGTGATGATCCGGTGATCAGACATGGAGGGCTCATCCGAAACTTGCCAGTCATGCACCCACCTTACCATTTGTCTATTACAGAAGGTGATATCTAGAACCTCCATTCTGTTTGAAGTGACAAATGTTGGCTCGGCACCTGTGTTTAAAACCACAAGGTTTTCTTCAATCAAGAAGGCTAGGAGCTCCTCACCTCGCTCATTTGTGTCTGTGCTGCCCCACATCTCATTATGAGCATTGGCAAGTGACCTCTGCAGTCCCCAGGAAGGCTTTCCCATCTCTTGCATTTAATAGTCTGGCCGATGCCTCATCCAATCCTAGGCAGAGGAGTCTGGAGTAGGATTAGAAGTACTCCTTTCCTTTCCTTTTCCTCTCTCTCTCTTGTCGTACTAAGGTCCTAGCTGATCCACTGGCTTCCGGGACGACAGGGCGGGTTCTAGCCCCAGCCTCAGTAAAACCCTTCCGCTGCCCGGACCGGTGTTTCCTCAAAGGGGGTGGCGGTGGTTCTCTGCCCTCCGCTTCCGCCTTCTTTGCTTCCTCATGGTAGGCAAGCCAGAGTGCTTTCCTCCTTTGTGCCCCACTCATTCTTCCTGTTGCCTTCGCAACTGGATTTCCATCTGTCTCTACGGGGGCCGAAGCCACCTCCATAGGAACAGATTTGTCGGTAGGTTCTAAGCCCTGACCAGTTAAATTTATTTTTTTTATCTCTCCCATGTGTGTTCCTACGAGCAGCTAGGGAAATAAAGGTCCGCCGCCGCAGAGCCCCGCTTACGGCGGTAAGGCAACTTAAGTACTCAGGGGTGGCGCCAGGTGCCCCTGAGGCTCCGTTAAAGCCCCTCCTTACCCTGAGGGCCACGAATCTACATCGGCACGGATCGCATAACACCTTCCGATCGGGGGTGTAAGTGCCCATCCAGACCACCAACCTGGATGAGGGGTGCTTCTTGGTTGCCGCCCGCAAGGGAAGGGCAGGGCGAGAGCCGGGCAGATAACAACCCTTCAAGTGCTAGGACTGGCCCCTTTTTTTGAGCCGCCTTCATGCACTCACACAATTGCCTGGACTTCCCGTTTATAGGGAGCCACATACGTACAGCTCCGCTCCACCCGCCCCCCACGCCCGGATTAAGCCTCTCCACCACATCAAGGTCATGCAGCCCATAGGAGAGGTCTGATAAAAACTGTCAAGGATTTGAGCATAAAAATAAACAATAAGGAATCAATCAAGATGAGTCTTAAGAGAATCGATGTACTACGCGACGCCACTATCAAGATATTTACGGCCTTTCGAGATATTTACTGTCTTGAAAAATTTTTAACAACTTCGTAAATGAAATAAAAACTCAAGCCCCGAAGAGGTTTCAAAATTTAATTTTAAAGTTTCAGTCAGAGGTTACGAATGCTAAGAAGGCTGTGAATAAAAGTGAAACAGAAACAAGTAACAAAATTAAAAACATTTATAGAAAAGATATTTCTCACGAGCCTGATGGGGAAAATAAATATTTCAGTAGTAAAGCTGAAGAGTTTATAAAGGCTGTCAATAAGGCTGTCTCGGTGAGTATCATCTTGTTTTATATTTTTAAAGAATTTCATTGTTTTTTTAAAGTGATTTTTGTTGTTTTTCAGAACTCGAAGGGTGTACTTTTGTGTTCTTACTAGTGTTCAAGTACTAGAAAAACTCTCCATTTTTAATTTTAAAAGAATTTCCAAAAAAAACATATTTAGGCCCAAATTACTTAAAGATTAGAGTATCATAAAACCCTAAATAAAATATAAAAAAACACAATAGATCTAGTAAACAAAATAAAGAACATTGAAATCCCTCATAACTCAACCCTAGCATCGTTTGACATCACAAACCTATTAACCAATATCCCAGAGACAGAAACACTAAACATATTACGATATAATCTTAACTTAACAACCCTCCAGAAAAAATCACAAAAGATATCATACACATTTTTAACACCATTACACAACAGAACTACTTCACTCACAGCAATAAATATTACACACAGAAACAAAGCCTACCAAAGGGTTCACCGATTTCAAGCATTCTCGCAGAAATAATGCTACAACACATAGAACATAATAAAATCATAAATAACAACAAACACGGAGATAAGATAATATATTGGCACAGATATTAGACGACATTATAATACTATACCGAGGAAACATAAGACAATGCCAACAACTCAAAACACGTATAAACAAAATACACAAAAATATCCAGTTCAATGCAGAATTTGAAAACAACCAAACATTGAATTTCTTAGACATCGCCATTACAGAAAATCAAAACAAACATGAATTCAACATATACCGCAAGCCAACCATAACAGACACACTGACACACAAAACATCACATCACCCAATGTAACATAAACACACAGCATTCAAACATTTACTACACAGACTAAACAAGATATCTATGTCCACAACTAACTACACAGAAGAACTAAACACAATCAAATATTTAGCTCACAAAAATGGACATGACAATTATTTAATAGACAAAATACAAAGAAAAATACTCTACCAGAACAGTAACAACTACACAAACAACAAAAACATGAACACAAAAAAATTCATCACGCTCACATTCATAAACAAACTCACAAATAAAATAGCACACCAATTTAAAAAAGCAGGATACAATGTAGCTTACAGAACAGCAAATAAAAGCCAAACGGCTATCAGACACAGCATTAATAACAGTACCAACACATACAATAACCCAGGAATATACAAACTACAATGCAACAACTGCAATAAGTTCTATATTGGACAAACAGGTGGATCTTTCACCGAAAGATATAAAGAACACATAAGCGCAATGCACACTACTATTGAATCCACTTACGCAAATCACCTCAAGGACACTAAACACTCATGCAATAGAATGGAAAATAACAAGGGCACCCTCCCCACATGCAACAAAGGCCATAAATTAAACACACTAGAACAATATGAAATATACAGACATAGCAACACAAAAAATGACATCCTATATGATTAAACACTACAACAGATTTCTTACACACTCCTAAAACCAAAGGGTTATTTCGCCAAAAAGATGCCTTCAAAGAACTCATTCCCCCGGGAAATACGTACCCAAAGGGTTAAATTTCAGCAAGTTAGGTTTTTTATAATAAAGTCCAGTGACCTGTTCTCTGGCAGATTTTGGCGGGTCATTGCACAGTATCCTAGTTTGGCTAGGATAGGCCCTGTCAGAATTATTTGCTTGCGGTGGGGTAAGGGTGGAGGCGGGACGGCCCGCGGGCGGCGCGGTGCGCGATCCGCTGCAGTATATATCTTTCACACAGTTCAATTAAATATCTCACTTAATCTTGGATCCCCAAGTAAACTCTAAGACAAAAAGACCCCCCCGTCATTTGCAACTCAACAGACAAAAAGATATGAATCCGCTACCAGATTGATTAAACCATGCATACAATAGGGTTGAAGGTCATTATGTTCTTAAAATACGCGGCCAAACAATTTTTAAAAAAACTTTAGATATTTAGATATTCTCCTCTGCAGATCCCTTTTTTATAAAGACTTAATACATTCCCATAGACTTTGTCTCCTCCGCTCTTCTCAATTTTCCAATGCAAGGCTTTTTGCGAGTTCTGTTTTATTTGTTCTATTGATATCACTTGGTAGCATGTGTTAAAAAAATATCAGTAAATGATTTTCCCAAGTGATATCAATATAAACAAATGTTAAGAAACCTCATTATATTGATACAAAAATTGCAAGTTCTGTTTTGTAATAACTAATTCCTTCTTACTGTTCAATTATTCTTGATAGACATTTGAATGACCAGCTACTTTGCTCTCAATATGCCTAAGTGATGAAACCTTTTACGTCATAATGTTGTAGAGCAGGGAACCTTTATATATATATGTATATATATTATATTATATTAAATATGGTGATATGTTTTCTTGTAATATAGTTAATAAATTAAAAATATTTCAAAAACAAGAATACTTTTAATGAATGTATTTATTCAAAGCTTTTCGCCGATAAAATAGTATCAGCATCTTCAGGAAAATATTTATCTAATAAAACATTTTTACAAAATTAAATCATATGTACTACAAAGAATCATATGTTTATAAGTATTGCACTTTATGTAAATTTTTCTATAACATCAATGACTTTATAAATAGTTTGGTACCTTAATCTCACTTGAATTTGTTCATCAATTAATTTGTTTTTAACTTTATGCTTATAAATTTCCAATGTTTCAAATATATTCATTTTTAATCCTTTATTTAATTCTTTTATTAACTTCATATTTTCTATTTCCGGAAACTCATGTCCATTATTAATACAATGCGTAGCTAAATTTGATTTGTATATGTTTGGTTTGATATAAGCGTTTAAATGTTCTTTGTATCTTTCTTTTAAATTCATTTTTGTTTGTCCTACATATAATTTATTACAAGTTTGACATTTTATATTATATACTCCATTTCTTTCGTGCATATTATTTTGATTATTGTTATTGTTTATTAAATTTTTAATTTTATTATCAGTTTTATATGTAATTTGTAAATTTGTTTCTTTAAATAATCTTGTAATTTTATTTATTTCGTTACCAGTGAATGTAAAAGTTGTCCAAATATTTTCTCTCTTATTAGGTACAAAGTTATTTTCGAGTTTCTGTTTTCTTATTATATTATTATTTAATTTATCTATAGTTTTCTGTTATATCCATTTTTTCTTATTAGATTATTATTTAATTTATCTATAGTTTTTCTTTTATATCCATTGGATATATCTTTTCTTATATCCATATGGATATACGGCCCTTATGAATCCTAATAACTTGTTTTTTTTTAAAATAATTTCCCTGTAGGCCTATTTATATAATTATTTCATACGTATTTGTAAACTTCAGAAATAATTCGCTATAAAACCGATGAAATTTTAGATGCAAAATATAGAGATGAAGAAAACACTGTTGGTCCCAGAGTGGTTATTAATTTGATTTTAGAGTCCGAAAAGATTGCTTATAGTAAAATGTGTCTATGTTAGTTTGTTTACCATTAAAAGAAAAAAAAATTAAATAACATATTCGATATCTCATAACAACAAGATGCATTCCTAGATGCGATACCTTGGAAATACACCATGGAAAACTACATGAACTTTTACTTGTTAATGCAAGCAATTAACATTTGCGAAGTAAGAAACTTAGGGCAAAAACAATTCTAAAATTATATGTTTATTTTATAGAAATATCATCGAAAAAGCTTAAGGATTCTCATATTCACAATGAAATGGAAATAGAACAATATGACATTCTATACACTTTCAGATACCTACTATGTATTTACTATAGTATAATGGATACATAGGTTTCGGATAAATTTGGTTGGTTATTTATTATAAAATACTGCATATATAGATTTCCGATATAATAGTTATTTATTAAATTATAATGGATACTTTGGCTACATTACAGTTAGTATAATGGATACATAGATATCAGATAAAATAGTCATATATAGTAAATAATAGTTAATAATAGCAAATAAACAGTTATAGCAAATAATAGCAATATATTGTTAAGGTCTCTCCTTCTTGGCCTTTTGAATATAACCTTCTATATCCTTCACTGTATCACTGTGAATTTTACGTTGATCTGCCTCCTCTTCCTGTAACATTATATTATAACAATTTATTATTTTGAACAATTGTATAATCTAAAAGTAAAATGTTAATTAGTTTTTGTTTGAAGTTCACTTTGAAGAAGGTTTAACCTTATACGCCATCATCTTATGTTGCTTTGGCTTTATGGATTACCTATCATTAGATAGGTGAGAATAATGTTTGAATCACAGAAAAAATGTAAAACAATATCGGAAATATTTGAATCATACTAAAAAACGAAAAACACTAATTTATGATACTCTAAACTTTAAGTATTTGTGCCAAAATCTGTTTTTTTTCGGAAATTCTTTTAAACTTAAAAATGGCGAGTTCTTCTAGTACTTAAAGACTAGTAAGAACACAAAAGTACACACTTATAGTTCTGTAAAACATCAAAAATCACTTTAAAAAAACAATGAAATTCTTTGAAAATATAAAACAAGATGATACTCACATAGAAAACCTGATTGACAGCCTTTACAAATTCTTCGGCTTTGCTACTGAAATAAATATTTTGGCCCTCAGGCTCGTGTGATAAATCTTTCCCATAAATCTTATTAATTTTGTTACTCGTTTTTGTTTCACTTTTATCTACAGCCTTTTTAGTATTCTTAACCTCTGACTGAAACGTTAAAATTAAATTTTGAAACCTCTTCGGGGCTTGAGTTTTAAATTTGTTTATAAAGTTATAAAATTTTTCCCCGCGGCTAATAAACAGTGATACTGCGTCAAACTGGCTAACGCAGTACAATTCTACAATCTGCGTTTCTGCTCTGCAATTTGTTACTAGGCGTTCTACGTCCTTCTTGTATGCATTTCTGAAGTCTGTAAATATCTTGATGGTGGAGTCGTGTAGTACAGCGATTCTCTTTAGACTCAACTTCACTGAGTCCTTATTTTTAATTTTCTTGCTCAAATCATTTACCGTTTTTATCAGAATTTTAAAAAAACTATTAATTTTCTCTAAGGAAGTTTTGGAGTACCTCTGGAGACCTTTTAAGGACCCATCTCTAAATGTTTCTATATTATTATTAATTTTATTAAACAGTCCAGTCACTTTGATAGCAGAGTGTTTCGCAAGTCGCTTAGCATTTACAAAATTTATATCAGACAATTTAATAACTTGTGCAGCCTTGAAAACTACCAGATGTTTCAAATCATTACTGGATTTTGTTAAAATAGTATGCAAATTTTTCACTGTCTTATTAGTAAGTGAAGAGGTGCCTTCCAAGCAACTCAACACGAATATCTTTATGTTGTATATTGAACTTAATATAATACTCCTTAATTTTTTCTGCAACAAGTTTCTCCTCATCTGAAACAAAACAAATGTACGCATTAACGATAGCAATGTTTAATTAGGAAACGCACTGTTTCAAAGGGGCTTTTGTGATATAATAGAAGTAGAATACACACACGCCCAAATAAAAGTAAATTTATAAACACACACAAACACACACACACTCACACAAATACACACACACACACACACACACACACACACACACACACACACACACACACACACACACACACACACACACACACACACACACACACACACACACACACACACACACACATACACACACACACACTCACACACACAAACACACACACTTACACAAATACAGAAACACACACACACACACACACACACACACCCAAATAAAAGTAAATTTATAAACACACACAAACACACACACACACACACGCGCGCGCGCGCGCCCACACACACGCACACGGGCGCAGGCAGAGAGTCAATAGCAATTAAACCAAGTACAATATTTACCAATGGCTCCAAAGACGAATGTTCGGGCTTTCCATATTCAGAATTCCTAGTTGTTTCACCCTTTGGGTCTGGTGTGACTGTTTGCAACTGTAAATTCACATTATTAATAATTCATTTATTAAATTATTAACGTGTAAAAATAGTTATAAATCACTGCACAGAAAAATGAGAAACAATATAATAAACATTAGTAGATTGCTGAACCAGAAAATACCTAGAGTATTTTTATAAACGATAAAAGAATATAAAGTAGTTGATGTTTACTAATTTGTTAAACTATTATACTTACTTGCAAATG